>JAACJT020000110.1:3778599-3839893 GCA_009936485.2 Gymnarchus niloticus | reverse complement strand
AAAGAAACAAAAAAGGAGAAAGGGAGCGCTGCGCAGAATGTTTACTGCATGCGGACTTACAAGGGAATACGGAGAAATTAACTCCAGCCGTTTATTGATTTTTGCTCAACAGAAGCCCGTGTAACGGCTCTATTGCCCTCATAATGATTAGTGACAAAAGTTTAATTAAGCAATTATGAAGGCAATAATGGAGTTGTCTGGTTTGCTTGGCTTTAGACTGTTTAAGACTTATCTCACTCTCACACATCACAGCAGCTGGAATGCGCTTCAGGAGATTAATGCTGTGGGAACACAGATGCCCACTTTAATACTGCTTCATGATGCCGTTTGAATGAAGTTGAGAACACAAGCTTGGCTTTATCAAATTACAAGTCAGCGTTTCATGAATATGTAGTAAAAAAACGCACACACACACGCAGACACACACAGTAATAGCTTCAAGGTGTAATTATAAAGATATACAACAAAAACGACACACAATTCTTTTTTAGTAATCCCTGCTATGAAATACGCATGATAATGTAGCACTGAATAAAGCCTTACAACGTTCTAAGAGGCTTTAGTATTGTGTGCCTACCCAAACAATTGGTGGGCATTTCTGAATATTACTTAATGTTGCGTTTGATTTTTTTTTTCCCCCCCTCTTTGTTTTATTTTTTCCTTTTACAATTGATTAGATTATCGTCCTTCTGGATGCTTATAGATACTCGTATACTGCAGACGTTCTGCTTTGCACCAAAGTGCCGTTAGAAGCGGAAACATACAATGTCCAAAATGGGTGGGAAAAAAAAAAAAAACTGATTCAAAAGTTCTCAGAGTGAAAGAAATTATCATTTCAGAGCAGCATTTTAATTATAAACATTTTTGACATTTCTCCAATGGCCTTTAAAAGCTACAGTGATTTTATTTTCAGAACTCCGTCTAACTGTTAGCTTTGTGCGTTACGTAATATAATGAATATTCTATTTACGTGTTAGGTGTACTCGTCAGCTCCAGTAAGTGTCGGGAGAATTCTGACAAACAGCACGGTTTGTAAGAGAAGCAGGCCGGCCCTTCTTTGCCGTTGCGGGAAGCATGTCCATGGCTGCCAGATCTGTACAGGAAGCTCTCAAAACTAAAGAATTTGTTAATAGGTCCAACAAAGTTTGCCAGCAATTGGGTTAGGCGACAATGTGGAAGACCTTAAAAAAATCATCGGCGGGACTGAAAATGACTACTGTCAATAACCGAGGGGACTTTCCCATTGTCAGAACAATACGCTGTTCATATCCACAGAATATGAAAAGCGTTGTGTATGATTATACTCTACATACGCACCACGCCAAAATATAACCATATAGACGGATACGTTTGAATGGAACTGGCAATAAAATCATCTTGCTGTAGACCAAGGTTACCCTAGGTCACCTCTGTCATTCGCTCTCAGCCATTAAGCTAAAACACATGGCTTCCAAAAGTCCAGGACATTACAACGTTTGTGGCGGCCTGGTCCCCCCCCCCCCCGATGACGAAACGGGGCGCTGTAGGTGGAACTGCATCTGGCATCATATTTAAGCAGAACTGCCACATCTTGGGAACACTCAATGTTGCCAGATTGTGGGCTAATTAGGGAGCTCTTGGATGACCATCAGTGCTGTCTCTGGGCAAGGTAGCTCAGACCTGATCCTCCATGCACCCACTGTGAGGCCTTGGATAATGAATGGTCATTAAAACCTCCAGGGACCTTCTAATTTCCAGGGTTTTTTTTTTTTTTGTCTCTCCACAAATGCATTCCTGGCAGATTTGAAACACCGTGCTTCGTTTGTGTTCATGGGGGTCTTTGCTGGCCGGTGATGTTAACTGTCCATAGGTGTTGATCGGCACTCACAGCCAAGGACCCATGTCAGCGTTACCGCTGAAGAATTTGCAATGTTGAAGATCGCCATACAGACCACGCACAACCAATAAATTCATCAAAAACAAATCTGTTTTTTGGAAAGACAATAATTACTTTTCAATATGTTATTCTTTAACCTTTTCCATCGTGAAAGAACGGTAAATTATATACAATTTTGGTTAGAAAATCGATGGATGGATTGATGGAATAAACAAACAAAAAATAATTAAATGTATCTGTACATCCAGCTACTCAAATTATATCCATTATGGGAACTGAAGAGAAAATGTGAATTTCTTAATGGACTCAAAAATTGTACAATAAAGAATGCACACACAAAGCTAATAGAGAAAAGATGATGTCTTGAAGATGTCTACTTTCGTGTGATGGATGATCAATAAATAAATACTGTTTTGTCAAACATGATACTAAATGACAAACCTTACAAAGACGTGTCCATGAATCCATTCATTAAAAGAGGTCCAGATTGATGGTAAACTCCTGGTTTTTCAGTGTGACAGGTGGTATACAGCACGGCCAATCACAATTCACGATTTCACGAAATCGTAACGCTAATACGATCTGGATGCTGTAAGGCACTGTATAAGCTATCGATTTATGACTGCATGTGTCTTCTCTGCCAGATGACTCAACAAGACTTCTGACAGTCAACACACAACTGCAAGAACAACATTCCAAAGGCTGTGAAAGTGTTGGAATGGGAAGCATGTCACGTTTCGCTTCAGAGTGTTCTCTTCATTTCAGGACTAGACTGAAAGATTGGTGTGAAGACCCTACTACTAGTCAACTAACTCGGCTAGAGAACATTTCCAGAACTTCTGGAGGCATCATTGTTGGACACAACTGTAACTCTAGGCTGTTTGTAAACTGAAATAGTATTGCCAAAACCTCCAGCCTGCATGTAACCACACTTACAGCTCTGCGTATAGGCTGTTTATTTTAGTTTCACTAGAGATATAGAAAATTGTGCGACTTGACAATCTCTTCTACCCAATCTGTGGTTTTCAAAATCTTCTTGAACAATAAAAATAGCAAAAAAGATAGATAGATAGATAGATAGATAGATAGATAGATATTTTGTATATTTATTAAATGGTGGTTCTCTGCCTACATCTTTGATATGAAATATTTGCTTTCATGTCATCCCCAATATTTAACTCTTAGATTTCAAGTTTGTTTCCTACAATTTTGGTTGCTTCAAACTGGTATAGAGGAGCTGTATAGAACTGCAGTATATATTCCTGTTAGTTTCCATATTAAAAACAAATGTAAAGACTGAGAATTATTAGGAGGGCAATGAGGTCATACCTGGAAGGTCAAGGGTGCCTCAGTTATATGTAGACGAAAGCTCGTGTTCTCTGAGGTTTGTGAAGACTATGTAACCATACTCATTTTTGAATAAACTAACAGATTTTAAATAAATATATGCAACGTGTGGGAAAATGGCACAGTTCAGCAGGCTTGCCACCATACGTTCAAACGATCACATGACTATAGAAATCGAATTCACACGTTACATTGTACAAATCGTACATCCGCATCACCTCAAACGAGCACCAGAAATGAGGCCAAACTCATTCTTATTTCAAGTATGTCCATTCAGGAATTGCTGAACCATTAGGTATTAATTATAATTTCAGCAGAGGTTCGAGTCTCTGATAACTTTACATGTTATTAGCGGCCTCCAAATAGGCAGCGTGTAAGTCCTTATTTAAGTTCCTGTTTTCAATTTGGCATGTCTGCCCGTGACAGGCCATGTAAGCCTAACCCCCCGGCATCCACACACCTTACATGACAGGATTTCCATGAGAAGGAGCACACATTGTTTGCTGTGCTTTAGAGGGGCCCATCAGTGTAGCGCTTTTATTGCTAGCTGCTGCTGGAAAAGTGGAGGGAAAGCGAGACGCGCGGGAAAATGCAGCGGCTTGCTAATAAGGCTCCCATCATGCTAGCGATCCTGATTTGCAGTTGCCTCTAACTCACCATGATTACGTTCTAAGAGGCTTTCAGACCTCCCCAGCTGATCGTCATCTTGTTACATGCCATTAATGACACTTCACTCACTGCAGCTTTCAAGCCAGGCCCTTCCACGGTGAACAGAGAGTTGACATTTCCTGACATTTTCCCAACTAATTACAGTACAAATAATTAAGCGTGTTCTCGTATGTAACAAATGAATGCGAGAGCCGTCTGTCAGCCGCCGTGATTGATGACACTCTGGGAGACTTTATCTGATGGGTGCCGTCGCGAGGTACTGAAGAAGGAGCAAATTTATTAGGGACGAACGATGCAAATTTGGAGTCATCTCATCCAGTTATGCGCCAGAGCAATATCCGTGTCAAGGTGAATGTGACAATGAAAGCAAAATATTTGCATTTTGTGAAGCGGGTTGAAGGGGAAATCAGAGCAGGAGGATGACAGGCCTAATTATTTTGGCTCACATGGGCCAAGACAGCTGTTTTTGCTGTCCCAAACAAGCCTGTCACACAGGTAACTGAATAGGTCTGCATATGAGTCTATATCTGACACTGTACTGGGATGTCTGCCGCTAATGACCAATGCTAATGTTACTGCCATGTCTTAAAAATTGCATGTGTGTCACAGCGCACTTTCTGCAAGGCAGTCAACATTTTGCTACATAATTATGTGTTAGAGAATTAATTCCTGTCTGTCACCTGCCCCTGCCCCAGCGCCATTTATTGGATATGACAAATTGCAAGTTACCATGGCAACTTAAACTGCACCACACAACAAGCAATTGTTTCATGAGCCAGCTGACCCAGTTTGCGGGATAGTTTGTCGCGATCGAATTAACTTTTCCGCACGTTGTTTGATGGTATGTAATCACGGCTAATTTCATGACGTGTATTGTTCGTGCATTTTATCGTGGGTGCTGTAATCTGTTCATATTTATCTGTTAAAGGGAATAAGAGGAAATAACATTTTGCCGTTAAGTATTTATTAGCAAAGGTCTTAACTGGAACGCAGAAATGAACCTCTGAGTACCTTCAGTGAGGAGTTCACAAATTTCATCTCAGGGATTTCCTATTATTAAGCATGACAGAAAGTTCATGGCAGAATAAGTCCCTTGCTCTCATTCATTACACTTGAATGTTTACTTGTAATATCATAAGTAACAATAAACAATACAAAGTATTTTATGCTACCAAAAAGCAATATGTTATGTATGTTCCGAATGCTTTGGGAAAAACACGAGTTCCCGCCCACACTTATAATGAATCTACAATTTGTTCTCTAGGGCAGGTTTACAATGCCCGGCAAACCCTGGTGGGCTTTCAGACATCTACAGGGGGTTCAGAGTTTACCGCTGTGCCTCTCAGTGCCTGCTGTAGAACAGATGGGCACTGCACCGTGAACCCAATGAGATTCAGGATACAAAATTATTCTGCCAATCTGTAAAAAAAAAAAAAAAAACAAAGAAACACAGACGAATGATAATATTGAGTCTGTGCTGCACTCCAGACACCCATGGAGAAAGAGCGGGTCTGTTATGCGAGGAAGCACCTTAGAACTACAGGACTGGAAACAGACCTAAACACGCCTTATTAAAATATGAAATAACCATGGCATTTTTCTGTTATTGGCCCCATCGTTATATGCGATGACATAAAATGCGGCAAGTTACTTTGCTTGAATGCCCAAGATGACAGCGAATGCGTATGATTAATACGGACGGACAGAGTAGGTGAAGGGAGGAGGATACGCTTTATGACAGCTCCGTCGCTAATTACAAAGCCAATTCCATAATTTAAAATAACTTCACCTGTATGTTCAGTATCTTGTTTTAGGTCAGACTGGAAATGCTTTGCCAATGCATTTCTGCACTGTCGTACCTAGTGTTTAAGGTCACTTCATGTTCAAGTTAAATTTGACCACGACACCACACTCTGACCAAAAGTATCTTTCTGTTTGTTCCTAAAAAAAGCTTAATATCAGTTCTATTACATATTGATACATATTTAAATAGCACAAATTCTGTATTAAATACCACAATGAAATATAATCATGTAACAATTCTGAAACGGTGCTAATATCATACTTTTTCTTTTTTGTAGTTTTTCATTATTATTCTTTCTGGGTCTAATATTTGTTGGTAAACAAAGGCTTCACCACATTTCCCAGACTGTTAGCCCGGCTGAGCTAGCTCACCCTCATAATGCTCTATGGCACTTCCTCCGAGCAAAACTAAACTTTTCAGGCTTTGAAATGTCATTCTTCAGGCGTCTAGCTCAGTGCCTGAGTTTTCGGGGTGCTTTGAAAAATGCCCCCCTGAAAAACATCAGGAGCGGGGAAGGCTTCATCTGTGGTGGAAGAAAAAGAGGCCTTCTCGCACGGATTGACGCATTTGACTCTGTAAAATTAGAGGACGCGTTCCTGCAATCGGTGAACTTAGGCAGCAGAAGATCGAGAAGATTGGCCCTGGTTGTCTCCGTGTCACCGATATGAGAGGTGGCTAAAGCGAATGAGCTGTAATGTTTCTCCTGTGGTTATTCACTCTGCTGATGTTTCCAGCTTATCAGAAAATTGTGTCATCACTATCATTCCGTAGTGGTGCACCATTACATAAGTACATAGTCCGACGTTCCGTATACCAAAATGTTTTCTCTAATCCTACGTTTGCCGTTGACTTCCTGTCAGGTAATATGGCAGGATCACCCGAAAATGTGATGAAATACCACTTGAACTTACAAATAAACGAAGCGGGTGAATGAGACGTAAACAGGAACTGCGGGTGCAGGTAAAAGCTAAAAGCAGTGGAAATAAACGTGTTTAGGGTACGATTCTTTTAATGTAGAAAATCAAACTTTATAAAAGTAGTCTACAGAAACAAAACGCGCAGAAATCATGGTGCGTGGTACAAGTTTGCCTGTCATAGAAACGTGGATAACGTAAGGAAATAAAATTCGACCCCTTCCTCGAAATTATAACCACTCAACAAACGTGACAATATTGGTTAACAATCATTTCAACAATATAGCTACCGGTAGCTAATCAAATCACGACGAAAGGCCGCAAAGCGAATGCTTTGAAGTTCATCGGTTTGTCGCAGAATAAAGAATATTCGTAACGTATTTTCCGTACATATATACACATAGAAATACTGTATATATGGCAAACTGGTAAATAAATGTTCTGTCATTTTGCAGGTTTTCCAAATAGCAGTTATACAGTTTAAAAAATGATGATCGCCACGTCTTAGCCAAACGTTCATCTTTGTCAAAGGCAACTAGAAGCAAAACAAAGACTCGTAGTGCCGAACAGCATAGAGCAGGTTTAACGCTCTCCATTATCAAAGTACCAATGGTCCACAAATCCTTGCTAATTCTTATATTTCCTTTCCTTATTTCAGACGTGAAATAAGTTGCATTAGCATCATATTGATACTGCATTTGCCTGAAAAGCTAACATCATACAGGAAGACCACTGTTTTGAGAGTAATCCACTACTTTTGAGGAAATTTAAGGTTTATTTGCATTGTGATTGACTCAGTGGTCATTAGAAGTTCAGAAGTTGCACGGCTGTCACTCTTTTGTGGCAAATTTGGCAAATGTGGGTTAAATGAAATGATTAGAGATAGTTCTTTAAAAAATTGTGAGTTTACAAGTAATATGCCTTTTACCAAATATCACGATATCTGCGGACCGATCCTGCCTTGTGTAATCTCAGAGTATGGGGTCTGGTACACTGCTACCTGTTTATTCTACATCTATCCTTCATACGAGAGGATTTGCCACCACGCTCATTTTCACTGACGTCTAAGTGTTAGAATAAATTCCACGCTAATTTTAATTGCATCACTCATATTGAATTTGGCAGAGATATGACAAATAAATTCTGCCTGCTCATCTTAATTGTATATACAAAAAAGATGGGCCACATTATGATGGCCAAATTCAGGAAGAGGTCAGAGGCGTATTACCAGAACTGTAAGAGTGTTGTTTATGCTTCCAGCTAGAAAGTTGAGATTAGGGCATTTATAGGTCTTATATTTTCCGACTACAGTAAACAACAAAGCTACGTAGTCTTGTAATTAAATAAACGAGTGTCAGTCAGTTGTTTATACAATTGGGTTTTTTACCGTCCTGTTAAAAAAAAAACAAAAAAAAAAACACAGCCCGGCTTTTAAGTTGTCGAATAGTTTCAGTCATGTCATTTCTCCTCTGTTTTACCTGTACTGACTCCCGGGAAGTGACCACTGCACTATGAAGCACACATGAGCTAATGGGATGGGATACATTAAATTATTATGCTGACAGTAAATCATATTACATTCCTAATAAGCATTAACTGGATAACTAGGTCAAAGCAGCATTATCTTAATTGATTTTTCAAAAGAAACCTGACAGGAAAATGTCAATGCTTGAATATTTCTTCATGCATCATTAAAACAAGATTGGCATTTAACAAAAGGGGAATCCTTTACCAAATTGATTCTTGCTCTGGGCTGCCTGCAAGTAAGTGTATTACATAAAAATCTATACAGGATATTAAAACAACACCATTCTGCAAGACAGTCACAATTAAAAGCTGACGCCCACTCCCACTGCCCACTACAGGACTCGACCAACACAGATATTTCAGACCGCTAAGTCGGGTGCAATCAATACCTATGCATATAAAGCAGCTGGAATTAATTAAAGGAAATACACCTGTAATTCTTCTGATTTAATCCGTATTCCCCTATGCCTTAATAAGGGTAAAAAAATATGGGAATAGCTCTACAAAGTTACTGTAAAACTTGAGTTGTTAGTACACGGTGCTTCTCGATATTGCAGTCATCATTTCTA
Organism: Gymnarchus niloticus; assembly: GCA_009936485.2. Taxonomy (NCBI): domain Eukaryota; kingdom Metazoa; phylum Chordata; class Actinopteri; order Osteoglossiformes; family Gymnarchidae; genus Gymnarchus; species Gymnarchus niloticus. The sequence goes on along the minus strand of JAACJT020000110.1, from coordinate 3,831,187 downwards.
GAAATTTCTTTGCGACCGAAGAACGGTTTGTAAAAACGCCTGACGATTACAGCAGAAAACAAAGGATACGAGATATTTTGAAACTAAATGGACACTTGAGGATCAGGGTGAAAAACAACGACGAGAAGTCGACTGCTGATCAGCATAGGTACGAAGTCATAGCTGTTACCATTGGAGTTGCTGGCCAGTCGAAAGTCACACAGAAAAGCAGCTCTGGAGATAGTCATGTGCAGAGAAGTATGCTGTGTATTTTCATGGTAGCCAGGCTAGCTGGAGGCGTGTTGAAAGGTTATTGTTGTCATACAGTATTAAATGCAAAAACCCAGTTATCAAATTGTGTTTGTTTTCATTCAGGATGAGGACCTAAAAGGAAACAGTTGCAAATATCTTGCATTTACTTCCACTGTCTGGGCATAATCCACCTGTCTAGGGTGAGGAAACACGAGTCTTCACCTTCCGTGGCCCACAAATACGACACTCTGGCCTGTTCATGATGTAATTAAACCGGAAATTAAGAGCGGTAGTGACAGTTAACCGTTTTTAGAGGAATCAGAACAGTCTTTTAAGAGTGAATGCACTAGCATTTCGAAGACGAGTCTTTACTGTCAGAACTCCTTTCATTTGTGTCCAATAATTGGTTTCTTAGCCCACATTTCAGTGTCTGGTTATAAAACGAGATGTGATGTAATATTCATGACCGCAGACTAATTGCAGGTTGTTTTCTCTGCGAGAGCCTGAAAAACAATGTCATTTACCTGGCATCTGTGCGTGCCATTCGGAAAGGTGTGACATTTCTGCGCCAGTGGTTTCCGAGGACGTTGAGGTCAACAAATTATTAATATTTAGGATTAGCGATGTTGAGAGAGGAGCATCTTCCAGAGGAGGAGGCAGAAGGATGAGCATGGCCATTCATTCATGTCTGACAGATGGTTTTGTCACTTTGAGTCCACGTGTATTCTTACAAACATATGCCAGCATCTTTTAAAATGAACGAGCTCATCTATTATCTATGGACTGAAAGCTTGCTACATGGCTAGAAATGTATCAGAGGAGTAAAGGACTAGTAACTGTTGTGTAATTGTGATTTTACTGACATAGATAGCGGAAACATACGGAAAGAGGCGAGAGGGGGTAATGCCTAAATAGAGTGATATCCTGCCAGGGAAGTGACCGTGTTTATGACGTGATGATGTCTGACAGTGAAAGAAGAAGAATTACTTTTTCATGAAGTACCTGACAGCAGATGTTTGACCACTGAAGGATCTTCTCAGCTAAGACATTCAGCCCGCTGTGTATGAAAAGCGTTAGACAGCAAACAGGAAGCAGTCCCAGCCGGAATTTTCCGGTGGAGTCCGTAAACGTTCTCCCCGGGTCTTTTGTGCACGTGCGGTCCACGTGCGCATCTCCCCTGCCGCCATGCGATATTAGATCTCCACAATGCAGTTCTCCTAGATATCTGAGGGCGCCACAAACTAGCGAGTGCTTCTTTTTGCCTGTCTGGAATTTGTAATTGCGGGTGTGGGTATTATAAGGTGGTAGACACCTCAAGAAAGAGACGAGTCTTTACATACACCGAGGAACATAAGAAACAGCATTGCTGTTCTTCCTTGAGACTCAATGCTGTGATGAGCTATTGGTTAGCTATGTGGTGGTCCTGCATGGTTGTCACGCTGCCCCTTCACGAAACACATCTGCTGAGGCACATTGTATGTCACCACAACCCCTTCTGTGCGACGTCTTTCATCTTTTTCAGTCCAGCGCTTGATTTCCAGCGCTACCCGGGTTGTGTTTCACATCTTCCAGCTGAGTAGAGCATTAGTTCCTTAACCCTGGCTTTGGCAGTGCCTTATATCAGTGATCCCGCTTGACAAGTCCTGCCAGGAGATCAGGGCTCCGTACAGATAATGTCCCATGCCGAAGGACGGGCCAATAAATTTCTCTGGAGTAAATAAAGTGGGGTTTACTCCTTAAATAAATGAGAAAAGGCAGCATCGCTGAGAGCTAAGAGGAGAGGAGGATGTTCAGTGTCCCTGCAGACAGTAGTGGTACCAACAGCAGCTGTTAACAGGGAGGGCGGATGGCCATCCATTCCGAGCTAGATGACGCTGGCGTGACTTCCCACGCCAGCACATATATATGCAAAATACATATATATGCACTTAAGCACACTTTATTGCTTCAATTTTCATTTAAGTACATCTTTAAAAAGAGCTATAATCTGCAGTGACGTGCATCGCATTTCATTTTGAGGGAGGGGGAAGGCAGACTGGCGAGTGTGTAGAATTTCTCGTTTGCTGACCAAATTGACGTGCATGTTTCTGTTGTTGTTCATAAGCTCCTGTTGTTGTTCATAAGCACTCCTTTTGTTTTGCCCGGGCCACCGTTTACATGAAGGGGAGAAGTGTTTAAGGTTGAATTTCTTCGGACAAGGTATCTGTGTCAGGGAAATATTATAGATGTTCTGCCGGGCACGGCCGACCGCAATCTGAAAAACAAAAGACCGCAAAGAAAAATGCAATTAAGCAATGGCAACTATTACACAACAATTAACTATTGTGGCGAGCGAGGGAAATGATGCATTTGTTATAAAGAAAGCCATTAACCACCGCTATTGCGATCATAGGTCATTACACCACTTAGCTAAAATTTAGCAATCTATTATTATTATTATTCCTCTTTTCATAATTGTCTTCTACAGAATTGCCTTGCTGGTATTCGATCCCTTCTTTATATGTTAGACAAATGAACATGTGAGTTGAGAATAGGCTGTTATTTTAATTTCCTCCAAAGATGTCGATGGGCCTGTAAAACAAGGTCTTGTCCTAATAAACTGGCAGCTCTTCGCAGCAGCAGTGTGTAGAGAGTATTATTCATTATTCATGCTCATTAAGTTTTGGGCCTCAAATGAGCAAAGATTGCCAGCTTGCTGCCGAACTGTTGGTTTTGTGATGTGCCCACCCGAGACTGGAGGACTTAAGTCCATGACATACCGCTCTCCGTTTCAATCTGCCATATGTAACAAAATACCCGACATCTTTGGAGGAAATTAAAGATTTCATTTCGACTCCGGAAACATTCAGTTTCAGTGCGAACAAACAACGGCCCATACCGTAAAATGGTACCATGATTTTGACTATGCCGTTAAGAAAACTCGTGTGTTTTTTCGTTAAAGTCAGTCACTCGCATTCAAACTAATTAATCATCTTAAACGTACACTTACAATTTATTATGTCAAGATTATTTGCTGGGACTATTCTAACTATGTTAGTTTACAGTTCTAGACCAGAAAAGATGGCGAAAACCAATTCTTTATGATCAAAAAACACAATTTCATAGTGTCAAGAAAGGAGGGTGCTTGGTTGGGCTGTTGGAAATAAAATTAAAAAAAATTCTAAAAGAAGAATTTTTATTTGAAATGCACAAGTGAAATATGTAACTGGAAAAAAAAAAAAAACTATCATTTGTTATTTGGAAAAACAGGGCAGCGGAAAAGTAAAGCGCTGCAGGCTTTCGGGATAACGTATTCACATTTGTCTGTTCTCCAGTAGAATCCCTAACAATATAACCAGACATCAACAGGGAATAAAGATTCATTCTTTCCCATATGGCATTCTGAGTGGTATTATTAATCTGAGGGCCAGTCAGCCCTTAACACGTCCTTCTAATGTACTGGAAAGCCTTCCGCTGTCGGCTGCTTTGGTTTGCAACCCAGCACATCCAGGCCGTTCGGCCGCTTCCAGGGAGCAGAACAATATGGTCTTCTGTGTCAAAGTCCCGTGGGCTGATGCCTGTCAGGTTATGTTGTGTTTTAATGCCAGACACTTCAATGCTAGTTTTGTGCAGAGCTGTGTCAGAAACAGGAGGTCTACATAAACACCATGGCCAGTGGAACTGTTCATTTATCACACGGCCCTGACAGCGGCTTGTGCTGAATGAGGCCAGCAGAATGCGTTTCCTCCGTGAAGGTCCCCTGCACGGCCTCTGATCTCGGGCAACAAGAAAAACACACGTGTTCACCACCCGACTGCTACACTCTTGTCGGTAACGTCTCCTGTTTTGTATCAACTCCGTTAAGATTACGTGCACAAAAATGGACAAAAACGGTTTAACTTAGTTTACATCTCATTGGAGTAAACGACGCCGCTGCTAATCTACAGGCTTAAATGTATATCTTAGTAGCGAGTGCTAGCTGGGCTCATTTAAAATGCACGTCGGCTGATTTTGTCTATATGAAATTACTATAAATGAAAGATGAAGAATGCAAGCAACACGTCAATGTTATCGCAGTCCTGTTTGTGGGAGGATGCTAAGTCGCTTTGGAGAAATATTCTCTTCTGACACTATTATAAATCAGCTAGTTCATGATTTTCGAACAATGCGTCGTACGTAGTAACACAAAGAAAGCCCTCAGACGGCTTCCTAACTTTCGTGAAATTTTATTTATTACAAGACAACGCAGGCGTAAACGTGTGATTTAGACTGAACAAAATGTTAACCGAACAAATTTCTTAGTTAAATTAGTTAGCTTTTATTGAACCATTGGTCAAGTGAATTGGATGACTCAGAGGATGTTTAGCCGAATGTCTCGGCAAAAGACTGTACTGAAATATATTTCAGATATGCGGACACCAAACACTGCTTGGCTAATTTTGACTAACATCAGCGCTGATGTTTTGATACTTTCAAACAACAGGAGTGGCTCTAAGTACGGATAATAAGAACACGTTCTGACCAACTTTCAGGAATGCCGAAGATACGCCTACAAACTTTCTGTAGAACTGAGCCAGTTGTTTTTGCTTTTATCAGTTTGCAAGGCAAACCTTTGACCCTGGATCAAATAAGAGGAATTCAACCTTTATGCAACTGAAAACACGTCATTGAAATTTCACAAAGATGACGGGTTATCTTTGATTTATTATAACAGTGAACACATCTTGTTACTTACGTGTTTCACAAATTAGTAAATGACAGCTGGAAATAATTAAACTAGGCTTAAAATGCGTTTGGTTTAACCTGTGGCCATTCTTGTAATCCATCCGGAAGTCTGTAGTATTCCCAGAATCAGAATATCTTTATTGTCATTGTAACGGGTACAACGAAATTAATTCCTTGTGAGACTTTACAGGGACAACCAGCCTCTAACTTAGTGACTTCAAATGAATTATTGAAATGTATCTTATTGTCTTAAGTTGTTCAGTTTAGCACAAATTCAAAGCATGTGTATTTTTCCCAGGAGGTTTTTTTCAATGCATAAACATTACTTCAGTTTGTAGCTTCTAATGGGATAGAGATCTGAGTTTCAGGTGAAACATTGTCATTCTGGGTAAAGATCAGTGCTTAAAATAGGCATGCGATGAATTTAAATACCTATCCTGTGTTCACATTTTGCTTAATATCCATATGAATCTTTCAGTTAAAAGTTAGCCCAGTAGTTCTAGAGAAGCCGGAGCAAACCCTTGGCTGAATATATTTTGCCTCCTCCAGGAAAGTGTCTGTATTGTATCCAGTAATTTGGGTTAAAAAAATGCAACAGTAAGTTAAGCCTGGCTCTAATTTTAGGCACGTCGTTCACATCGAGTCTGATTTTTAATGAATCTCGCTGAAAAGGAAAAAAAAAAAAAACAACAAATTTACAAGTGGTCAAATCCATGAATATTTAGCAATTTAGCATTTAGCAAGACAAGCAAATACAGCAGAATATTGAGAATGACTGGCATAAAAGAAAGGCCAGGAGTACGAAAATTTCATAGACTCGGAAAGCATTAGCTACATTTGGGATTGGGGACGCTTGATTAGATGCTAATGCGACAGAATGCATTCTAAACCAGTAATAGAACATAGCAATAAAACCATGGTAGTGATGAACTGGCTTTCCGTGCAAGGTGTCCCCCGCCTTGCCTGGACTGGACTTCAGTCTCGCTGTGACCCATCCTGGGCAGGCTTACGGAAGATGGATGGATAGATGGATGGATGGATGGATGGATAATAGAATATTTAGTCCTCTTAAACTGGTGTTTATTTTGATGTTATATGCTATCGGACGTGCGCTTCTGTGGATGCGTTTCCTAAATCATGTAATGTTTTGCTGACAAGCTCATGTGGATTTTCACAACGTTGCACCATGTTCCTTTTTCATCTGGCAAAATTTTGCAAACGAACACAAAAGCAGTAAATTTAATGTTGCACGTGAAAGAGAAAAAGTTGCATCAGGTACTAAAAAATCTGACATACGCTGACTGACGAATGGACAGATTGCTGCTCCATGGCTGCGCTATAAGTCATAAGTAATGAATGAATGAACTCGCATTTCTCTCAAAACATGAAAAAGTAAACACACATGCAATCTTGGCATGAAAAGGCATCACGCCGTTTTTCTTGACAAGGCTTCTGTGTGACTGTAACAAACATCACACTGGAACTTGCAAAATTTGTCCAATTTGTTCCAATTTCTACAGCTCACCGTTCCACCCTTTTTAAAATCAGATTAATGGAATGAAGAGCTAGCATTTATCTGGCCTGCTTATTAGAATGAAATTAATATTGGTAAAAACAGTGCTGCCCCAGTGGGAAATAAGAGTACCGCAATCAACAAAGCTAGATAAATTTAGCATCGCTAGCCCAGTTGAATAGTTCAACCTGATTCTATAATCGGGAGGATGCTGACTTTTAGTGTTTTGATGGCCACTGACAGCAACAACAGGGAGCAGTTGTCTATTAAACAGATTGTCTGAATTTCCACTAAACAACAGTTTTTAGGTGGTTTTGTAAAATGTGTTCACCCGCTGAATTTATTTTTTACAGGTGGGAATTTCCAGTGTAACTCATATGGTTTTGATATCTGTTATAAATTTGCACGAAAATGGCATGAGCTCACATTTAACCTGAATAAGTGATTGCTTAAATCTTTTTTGCTAGACAATGTGCAACAAATTGACAGCTCAAACATTCAACAAAGATGCAGGTTTTTATTTCCTTAAGGCTATGAAACACACCGATAAACAAACAAACAAATAAATAAGCAAATGCACGTGTAGAATCAATAATATCCATATGTGACAGTGTTGTTTTTGTCTAAATTATGGATGAGATTTTTTTTTATATAATTCCACAAATAATTAGTAGAAAGCAAAACAATTATAAGCACTCTGGGGTACTTTATATAACATTCACAGCAAAAAGAAAGAACACTAGATAAACATGTTTTATCTGGTAAAATGGGGGGGAAAAAATCTGATATTTTAAACAGAACAGCTAGCCTTTCGAAGCAATATTCCCAAAAGTTCAGTAAGTGATTAAGAACGTATTATTGTCATTAGAAACACAGAAGGACACGAACATGTATTGTACGGTTTCACGGTTACAGATGTCAAGAGCAGACAGACACCGAGGGCTTGTAACAAGCAGTGTCACGGAGCTTCCGTCCTCCGGCTAAAAGTCATGACGGCTGACTGTGGAAATTTCCTTCCACAGTGTCAAATTACTCAAAAATAAATCAATTCTCTAACTCGTTCTGTGCGGGGTGTCTAAATGGCTAATCTTTGCCAAAGGAAATAGGGAGCAGTTATCCTTGCCTGTCTTTCTCTGAAAGCATCACCTAGGATGTTAAAACCACTATCACCCTTACTGTAGGGGAAAATGTAGTTAAGTCTTGCCCAGGTACGTGTAGCAACCTTGCTCCATGGCAATTATACACACGAATTATCTGTGATTAACATAATTTTAGATTCAGTAAAACATTATTTCATCATGAAGAGTAGCCATCCGTCCAATTCGCTTTATACCTACAATACCTTTCTCGATATTTTTTAATATACACGCAAGAATGGGCATCAGACTGCGCAATAAAGTAAAACTCTGCATTCTTCAGCGGTTGCAAGACTGTCAAAATATCACACGTTTGCTTTCTTCTGAGTGAGGTGCTGAGTTTATGTTACCACTGCCATCCCAGTATAACAATGCAGCATCATCGACACGAGATCACACATCAAGAAATAAAACCGGTCCATGGCAATCTATAATTGTGCCAGCTTTACACGCTGCACATGTTGGACAGACCCCATAGTCGACAGGCCCCCGGAGTTATTAATAGTTTAATTTTACACAGTATGGAAACAGATAAGCTGGCTTGAGTTTCAGACTTTCATCACGCCCTTGAACAACACGTAAAACTATGAAGTGGTGCAAAAAAAAAAAAAAAAAATGAGATTCTATATTTCACGTGATATTTTAACGTATTACCAAATTAGGCAGCGTCTTCCTGTCGGCCTGAATGCATTCTGCGTACCTCTCGTACCTCAGACAGGCTTGCGAGGTGTGTGCTCATTGCTTATTGCTTTAGCATAGTGTCACACAAAGACATTCTTGCCTCGGGGCCCCTGTTCCTACCCCGCCAGCAGGGTGAGTGAAAACGATGGCACATCATGAGGGGGGAGATAAATTATATGAGTGTTAATTCTCCAATCCTTCTTTCTTTCCCTCGCCCCGACAGAAGGGGAACCAGAAGCTACGGGGCAGCTACCTTCCGGATTTTATCACTGCCAGGCAAATTTTTTATTTTTTTTTCTTTTCCACGGGACTTAGAAATCCATTGTGTTCTGTTTTCCATCTTTTCAAACAGCGTGCTGTTGAAATCTGTATTAACCGACAGTCTGCTCCACCTCAGCAAGAAGTTCACGCGTGAGGCGAAACAGAAGAACAATAGGCCTTCGCCAGCATATGTCCGATAATTAATTCTTAACCAGCACCTTCCTCCTGTAAACATTTGTTGCTCACAGAATAAACGAACTGTCAATAGCGGAGAAACAACATCTCTCCTATTCACAGAGCATCCCAAGCAAATGTTTTTACCCGAGAAACCAGATCCCGACAACAACAACAACAACAACAATAATAATAATAATAATAATAATAATAATAATAATGTCTAAGTGCAAACTTACGTATGTTACATGCGAACGGAGGTAGTTTACTCAAATGAGCCTTGGCGTATATTAACTTTTCTGCATTCTTTATTTCTTAGAATAAACAGGAAATATACCCACAAATATTAATTGTGTTAATCAATGCATCAGAAAAGCCACAATCCTTTGAAATATATGAGAGCACAATTTTATGTTTTCACTATATATACAGAGAGAGAACTGTGCTAACCACTCTTTGTTGTTTAGAACAAACGTTGCTAATTAGAAAGTCAAAATCATTCCGGTTTACTGAATTTACGACATGAGAGGGAAAACAAAACACAGGATTGCCTTTCATTTCGGTATAAACGAACTAAGTGATGTCATTACGGACAGCAATGTTTTCCTGTTTGCCTGCTAGGACAGCACGACTGCGGGCCGCGAGTGCAGTTGTGTTGCACCGGCTACTCATGAATGGATTTCAAAAACAGAGCTGTTCTCTTTGTCAAATAAACGGCTTAGAATATCAATTTGTAAAACAGACTTAAAAGTGACAACGGCAGCAAATACGGGACACAGGAGCTGTTGTGCTTGAGCCGTGCGCCGTGAGGCCGATACGAGTCTTGGCGTGATGTAATTTCACCCTCTGCGTGGCTCCTTCTGTCCAGCACACTCTGACACCTTATCACACGGAAGAGCCCGGAAGAGAAAGGCAGTTCCTACAGTGACAGAAAGCTGCCCACTCTTCCCCATAAAATTAGAAAAGCTGTTCCTGTTTCTTTTTTTTTTATATATCTTCCAGATTTCCTGGGCTTTATGGTTAAATACTGAGGCACTGGAGGCTGGTCATGCTTTAAGCTACTAGGGGGAAAAAAAAAAGTTAAGCTTCCACGTTGGCTGGCCGAGATATCAGCCATAAGCTGACAAGTAATTAAACCAGTATATCTGTTACAACTGTCATCGCTTATTTCTGTGCAGCCTGGACATAAACCAAAGACACGAAAAGCCAAAAAAAGGGGGGCAGAGAGGAGAAAAAAAAAAAAAAAAGACTTCACGTTGCAGGGCGACTGCTCAGTATCTCCCACAGAACAGTTTAGCAGACTTGGCCATTTAGGAGATTTTACAGGAGATCAAAGGGTCAGAGATCCTTTTACCAATTAACAGCCGGTACGAGGACATCAAATAAGGTGTAAATTTCACTTCTGCAGTTTTGAGTAAGTCAAGCATGAAATGCATTCTAATGCTCTTCAGTAGCTGTGGCTTTCAGCCACTGCTGATGTCACTGGCACCATAAAGGAGGTGTTATCAGGCTTCAAGTGGTATGTAGCAATCACGCTCAGTTAGGTGCTAAGGCTTCTGGTGGATAACATTGGGACGACATTTTTTTTTTCTTTTTTTTGTGCAACGGACAAAGAATGAAAGAGACTTGAGTTGTGATTTTTTTTTTTTTTCCCAAGAAGGTACACAAATATGCTCACTTTCACTCGAAAGATTCAATGTAGGTCTTGTAATGTAGCTTTAAAAATCTCAAAAAGGGGTTAAGATGACTGTAGGGTTATTTTAAACCATGTGCAGATATGTACGCGAGGTATGTCGGAGGAAGTTAACCGTCATTGTTCAGTATGCAATAAATATTTTTGTAAGCAAATCACTCTTTGAGGAATTGTCAGTTTCTGACATCTTCGTCAGAAAGATAGATAATAAAGATAGATAAAGATAATTCATCCCAGGCGGTAGTTCTTTGAAGGATTCACAATGTCTTCGCTGTCTTTGAGTGTACTGTAAGCATCCCTACGAGACTCCGCCAGGCTTCTGCAGATAGCTTGTACGAACAACGCTGCCGAATCTGGTTGCGGCCTCTTCAGAAAAACACCCCCCCCCCCACCACCACTGGTGTAAATCAACGCAGGAGTAAGTAAATGACACTTAATTACAAATGACACCCTGTCCGGGACTGGGAAGCCCCCCCCCCCCCCGGCAAGAATAATAAGTGAGCCTGCAGGCTCTCACCTGTTTGTGAATGAACTTAGGCTCAGGTGGTGAGGAGTGCAGAAACAAACAGGTGTACAGGAACGCTAAGTTGATTACGCATCTCTAGGAGCGTCGGGGAATGAGGGACACGGTCAGATGAGGGCTCAGTCTGTAGATGAGGTACGTCTCTTGACACTGAAAGTCTCTGTTCTTATTACTACTGTCTGCTACTATGAGTCGCAGCAACAAGAATAATAATAATAATAACAACAATAATAATAATAATATCATCATCATTTATTCTAACCATGCAGCTAATTTATCATGGATATTGATGGCGTCCTTGAAGAAAAATATAAAATGCAAAGATTAATTAGGTGAGCATATCAAACAGCGTCAGAAAACAGAAATATGAATCAGTATGTAAATTTAGTCAGTGTAATCATTTTGAATAATGAAAAATATATTAAACAGATTTAAGCCAAAATAAATTATATGGCTACAAAGAACAAGTGGCTATTTGCATGCATAATTTATTAAGTAGTAATGTGTTGATTCAAATAAATTAAAATTACTATGAAATGTAATGCTTTTCGTATTTGATATTATTTCTAAAATATGTAGAGCAAAGCTATGATTTTACATTTGAAAATACACAATGTATTCAAAATATTCTTTAAAATACATCAGAACAGTGGACAATATTGTCAGATTTTCAACAATATTGCAACAGTTTACCATTTCTGAGAGGGACACCAGATCATGCAAAGCCAAAAATGACTCGTTCTGTCTTAGGCGTTTTTCGCCGCGTGGGTTTTAATGGCACCAAATTTTCCCACTGAGCCGCAACGCTGGCGAAAGCATCAGCGAGTACGGTGATCGTTTGTCATCCAATGGGCCGATCTTAACTCGTTTAGTTGTGCTGAGGGCTGACTGGGAGTGACAAAGCTTATTATGCATATTTTAAAACAATTTGCAATTCAAGGCCACACAGAGCGGTCGGGAAGTAAGTCTGCTGGCTTCAAAGGGCACACCTTAGGCTGACCTGCTATATCATATTTCTTAGGTCTAAACCCTGCTTGGAACGGAGAATCAAGAAAACGCCGTGTTTGGAACGACGGGAACACAACACGTACCCCAGTTACTGCTGCTGTCCATGCGTAATTACCTGTTGGAACTCCTTCGGCCTCTACACCAAGCATGGACATTTGCACAGAACTTTCTGTTTTACTGACGCCTCTGCTCGACAGCTAAAGGCCGGCATGTTTGCACAGTTTCTTTCTGGTAAAAAAAGAATAATTTCAAAAATAATGGAAATATATAAATTGCTAGTTTGAAAAATAGAACTGATCTCGAAACGGTTGATCAAATAAAAAGAAGAAAAAAAGATATACAACATAAATTACAAATTTAAGACAAAGGACCCAATACATTTTTATCAAGGAATAATTCATTTGTTAAGTGATGTAAAAAGATAATTGAAAGGTAAAAACTACATGCTGGAAATACACATGCAATTAAGTCACCCACAATCCTTTTAAAAATAAAAATCACAGAAGTATAATCAAGAAATCTTTTAAATGATAATTCTGACTGAGAGGAATAAAAGCAAAAGGAGCAGCACCAACAGTAATATTAATAATATAATGGCTGAAATCGAGGATTAATATTAATTTGGCTTATTCGCAGCGACTCTGTTGACGAGCACCCTTTCCTGTTTCCGAGCAAGATGGTGTCAATACCGGATTTCGCATCTTTAAATAATAACAAAAAAACATTAATCACACGCAATGAAAATAAAACCGTGAGCAGTTACAATAATTTGTCTGAGCTAAGGTGCACCCTCTGTTTTAATAAGAAAGAAAAATAGGCCCCTTTGGTTGGGAGCCGGGAGGATTCTGCACCTTATCAGGACCAGACTCATTTTGACTGTACCGGGACTGACACGGGTAATTCATCATGTCATCGGCACTGTGATGGATATACCAGCACCTCATCTCTGTGTGGGAACAGGCAGGACGGTGTTGCGAACCAGGAGGCAAGTAACACTTAACCCTTCCCCACCTCCCGCTCCCGCCCGGGCCACCACGCCTGCCGTCGTGGCGGGGGTCTCCCCGGTGACAGTAAATCTATATGAACCCCTGCGATCCGCAATCATGACAACTCAGCACTGCCAAAGTCGTGTAGCGGCGCTGCCGTGACAGATGCCGAGGTTGTATGTTACCATGCCGGCTGTATTATAGGCTAGTTAGAGGGTCCGCTAGACCCCTCGGCTAACAGGAACCTCTGCCATAAAAGAAAGAAGTACTTGAAGTACTTATAAACAGGAAGGAAGATTGAGGTTAAGTACGGTCACGAGGTCACTTCCATTCTCCTCAAAAACAAAACAATAAAATCGACTGCTGATTTCAAAATAAGTCAATTAAAATTTGTAAAAGGATGAATGATTAATCATCACCTGTGAGGTCAACGGCAGAATGCTTAAAATTATTTTGCTTGCCTAAAAGCAGATATAGATATCCAGAATCACCACTGACTGAAAGCATTCGCTGATATTTCCCACCTGGCATCGCTCACAATCCTCTCCCTCTATCTCTGCCTTTCTTCTGTGGATTTATAAGCATGCATAGCTTTTAATTATAAGTAATGCCGATGAAAGCTCTGAGGCCCGTACGAGGATAAGGTCCTGATTTGATATTGTGTGCAGACATACACAGATTTGTGCATGCTTTTAGATCCTCGGGGTTTTTTGTGCGTGAGAGAGAGCCTCGGAGTGGCTGGATACTCCTAACAGAGTTAAAACCAGCTGGTTCCACAGACAAGTAGCATGCCATTACCAGTGTCGTGTTTCACTGGCGAAAAACAAAGGAGAGGCTGCCTGCCGTGAAGTTAGCGATTACATTTAGCTTGGCGCTCTGTTTTAGGTCCACTTAGTCCCCACATTCCGGGGCCTAAGAGTTCGGAGAGAGCTCAGACGTAACGCCGGGAACGTTAAGTCGAGAGCACGGCACACCATTCATGCCGCCATGTAAATATACGGCACAGAACAGAAGACCGGACTCAGGACAACATTTCACAAGCAAAGTTAGCATGCGCCGCTAACTCATTTCGGTAACACTTTTGCGATGGTGTGTCCTTGCAATTATTACAATAGCAATGATGTCTTCCCAGCATGCTCTATTTTCAAGGGCTTCGACTTGGTGAGCTGTTAATAAGGACTCATTCACCCGGCACATGCGGCTGACCACTGTGGCATAGTGGAGAAAATGAAAAATATGGACTTTGGCCCTCCCCACCGAAAAATAGTTTTATTGTTTCATTAATCTTTGTAAGACTGCGTCTGTAGTCAGTCTTGAAAAGCCATCCTAAGCTAGAAGGCAAAAGAAAAAACAAACAAAATGCATATTTAAATAACAAACAACAAAAGATGCTCAAATGCATTATTCTCTTCAACAATTAATAATGCAAACGCATATATTTACATCACAAGTACTGAACATTTCATATGACGCTTCATTTGTTGTTGTGCGTTTTTTGCAGAAAAAATAAACAAATAAAACTTTTAATAGAAGTGTCTCTTTGTATTTGTTTGGAACCTTTTTCATTTTTGCAGAAATATAATTTTGTTCTTTGGAAAACCCAGAGCAGCCATGGGGTGAGTCGAGTAGAAGTAACTCCTTCACATAGGCATCCAAAGGTGATAAAAATCAATAGCTTGAATGGAAAATTGCCCAGGAGGGATCACAACAGTTTTCCGATAAGAAAAGATTAAGGGCGGTGCTGCCTCGTGCTGTGTGCTTGTTTGTTTGCTTGTTTGTTTCCCTAAATATTTCAGCTTTGCCTCAGCTGGTGGCAGATCTCGAAGGGCGAGTGTTTAATTTCATGGTCCGAGTGTCAATCCTTTGTAACCCACGTCTCCCATGTCTGGAGTCGTACTTTTGAGGAAATAAGGGCATGGAAAATGAATGATCAATAAGTGGGGGCCGGTCAATTCTTTCACCCGGGAGGAAGGAGTTGAACTTTTCCTCTGACGGGGGCTTGTGTCATGAAACACGTGAGCGAGGCGACCCGCTGTGTATACAGCATAACAAGGACGGGCGAGGACAGATAAAAGTTTGCGGGGGAAAAAAAACACACAGCAAGAGGTAAATGTTAAAAAAGAAAACGAGAAACGCGAGTTACGGACAGGCAGACTCTTTGACGGCACGTCAGTCGTCTTCCAAAGAAACCGAAAAATGACATGATTTCAGGCCCTCTGTGAACAAAACAAAACAAACTCAAACAAATCTCTAAAATCACAAACAGGATTGTCAAGGCTTTGTTCAATTATTTAAAAATCTCAAATATTCAGAACTGATTATTCCGGGAGAAATACAGAATTGTTGCAACAAAATGTGAATAAAGTGAAATTATGTAGAGTAAAACAGTTTGTTTGTATTACAAATTATGTTTTGTGTCTTTTGCAAAGCCGCGGTGGGTTTTACACAGTGTTCTCGGATTTAACTTTTTTCCAGCTTTATCAATTATTTAAAAGTTTCCATGCAAATCTTTCCAGTTTTATTGCGACGTGTTTAAATGTTTTTTTTTTCCTCATCTCTTCTTCTTCTTTTTTTATTTTTTTTTTTGACTCTCTTACCTCATCAAACTTCGTCTTGCTAACTGTTGAAGCATGAGGTCGTTGTCCTGGCTGCGTATTTTGGTCATTTTTACAGAAAATGATGAAAAACAAAAACTAGTAGTCATAAAATTGAGGTGGATTTCATTCACGTGGCTGTTCTTAATATTACTTTTCTTATCGGACGATGTAGCCGTTGTTCTGCATAAGTATAAAAACACAAAAATAAGCAAAATTCGGCTAATTTGTTAAAGAAACGAGATACTCCGTGATTAAGGGAATGGCTGAATGGCTAATGGCACATTGGACAATAAATCTGTTCTTTCCGTTTGCATTGCACTCCCCTTAGGCCCCTGGACGTTTTTTTACGTGAGCGCTCCCACGGAGAAGCCGGCAAAACGACGGCCTGTCAACGCAGACAATGCCCCCTCGTCCTGGCAGAAGAGCAGTGGAGGAATTCCTACCCAGGGCGATGACCTTGGTGGCCCTTTGGTATAAGGAAACACCGCAGGATATCACCAAAGATGGCAGGCTGAAGATAACGAGATACCCCCACTACAAACAGCGATCGGGGGGGAAGGGCCCTGAAATTAAAAGGATGCTGATAAGGACATTAGAAGCTCGCACTGATACAAAGGGTGGCACACTGCTAAGATCAATAGTAGATATTAGCAGGTAGTCTAATAATGTTTAAATAGCTATCAAAATCGACTTATGAAACAAAGCCTATTAAAATTTCAAAAAAAAAGGCTGTCACGGCTGAAAAGAATTTAGCAGAGCTCTCCGTCAGACGGCGTTGGACATGTATCAGCTAATATTAGTGGAAGTTTAACATCTTTTTGAAGGGTAGGGGTGACCTGCCGAGTAGCTACATGGATAGATGTGTACCAACACTGCGTTTATTAATGTTTCCCCTCAGGCAAATACCTTTCCCTTAAGCCCATGCATGGGAACATTTTGTTTTATTACCTTGCAAGATAAGTCGACAAAAAGGACCCTTAAATACCTAGGGAATTAAAATATTCAGGATCCTCATATCGGTGCCTGTTCTCAGTTTCATGCAGGGCACACAATTATAAGAGTGTTTTAAATTGAGCCTAGAGGAAAGATGGGTTCAAGTGTAAATTAATTTCAGATTACCACAACAAAGGCAATCAAATCTCAACAAGCTTGCCAGCAAAATGCCTTGGAAAGAGCCTAGGGTCCCTTTCCAAAGCCCCAGTCTGACTGAGAAGCAAAGTCTTTTCTGCTTAAATTAAATGAAATGATCTATCAGAGCAGTCCTGTCTACCTGCTATGCCATTTCCCCCCTCCTCAGCTCACGCCTCTGTTAGAAGTGCGGCTCATTAACAGTCATATCAGCTGAGGAGTCAAGCACACATTCATTATAGAAGCTTCAAACCAGGGCTGCATCGATGATTTTGCCCGTCAACCCAAGATGTCATCGTGGGGCTGAACTTGTAGGACAAGGTCATGAATAAATGAGGCTATTCTTTAATTGACATAGCCCTAGTAGGACTTCTTATAATAATTATTATCATTATGATTATTTAGCTGAGGGATTGCAGTTATGTCACAATTTCTCTCCGGGTGCTCAGATATTGCATCGCGTTGATTTTGTATAATTTTACTTACATAGTAAATAAATCATTCTGCACCATGAGCTGTGTTTGACCAAAGTAGCTGAAGTGCCAGAGCCTCACAACGATTTACCGGGAGAAAATAACAGCATTTGTAATGTTAATTTCCGTGAACACTGCGAACTGCTTGTTGATCGTCCCGGATCCTCTTGCCGTTACAGAGTGAATCGGGGGGTGGAGCAAAGACTTCATATTAATAAAACATAACAAAATAACTGCCTAACAGGCCGAACTGGTCCTGCATGGCCTTCATATCCTGGGAGAAACGGTTGGACTGCATTGAGGCAAATTCCCTGAATTCCCACTGGAATTTGTCCGCGCGTTCAAGGAGCCCACGGTCCCGGCTTTCAGTCTCGGCCCACAGGCTGAAGGTCCCCTTTTCTATCCCGCGCCACATCATGAATACGAAGGAAAACCGTGCTTCTCACCTCCCGCATCCATCCGTCCGTCTGTCAGCAGAGGCTTTTATGGAAACCAAACATCTCCTCCATGTCCTATGAGAACCTGTTGTGTGTGGAGGGGAATAGAGTGGTGAAAAATTCAAGTCAAGCCTCATTAGCTCCTCATTACCTTTGCAAAGCAAAAGAGAGCGAGAGTTTTTTTTTTTTTTTTAATCGCAGGAACAAGAGGCTCGGGGAATCTCAATGAGGTCCCTCTTCTGGGCAAGAGCACATCGAAGCATTCCGCTGAGCCTCACTGGGGAATTTGAGTTTCATTTCCATTTCACTAACGCAATAATCCTATCATTACTGTTGTATTATTATTACTTAGATTTTTTTAAGGCAAGTGTGCCATCGGTTACCATAGCCTGAGTCAATTTCCTAGGTTTCAACAGCCACTGGCAAATTTTTATAAACCTGTCATGTTATATTACAGCTGTGGAAAAACACAACCTTTTGAAGTCATCACACACTCCGTCTTTGTGTGTGTGCATGCGTGTTTATTTTTAATAGTGCTTATTTTCTCCCCAACTGAATCTCTCATCTGCATTTCTCTGCCTGGGGGATGAGCACGTGTGAGTGAGTCTGAGCTCACAGCTGGGGAGTCCCCGTCCGTAACACGGGACCGCAAACTCCACGCGGGATTCAGCCTGAAAGAAGTGCGTTTGGAGCAGAAGCACTACTGTCGCAGGGGCGCAGCGTGGCTGCGGATCAAGACTACGCAGTGTCTTCAAACGCACTTTCAATGAACGCGCATTGGCAGATTGATTGTCGAGCGGGTATGAAAACGAGCAGTTTGACAACGAGGCTGCAGCTTTATAACAGGGAGGGACAGGTTCGATAAGGTGTTATCACCCACAGAGAACAGAAAGAGAGAAGCGACTTGTAAACTCCAAGATGCCTACAACTTATAACAATGTACATATTGAACTTACGATGTACTGGGTTAAACACACCTATTGTGCCAAATTGGTTCAAACCCTTAAGAATCTGACAAGGAAATTCTTACAAAACAATTCTTCCACTCCTAGTTATGAGTTAGAGAATCACAGACACACACACACACACACATGCCAGCATAGTTGTTACCTTAAATGTGGAATATCACTGGTGTTATAGTCTATTTCAGAATTTCCTGTAAATGAAACACAGACTTATGTTCATAGGCTAATTTTACAGAATGAGAGTCGTCTAAAACTGCGTCTCTAAAATCACATCCATGTTTTAAACCCACATAACCATCAACAAAGGACTGTTTTTCTGCCACGACGCGGCATTCGCTGGATCCTTTGTGTAGTACAATCCTGATCGAGGTCTAAAGACTTCGAGTTTTACCAGCTGTTTCGTTCGGCTTAAAACCGACGACGGATTTTTGTTCTCTACTGGAGGAGCTCTTGGATTGTTTTTAATAAGTTCAAGCAAAGTTCACTTTCTACTGTGGACTGTGTGAGTTTCTACTTCCTTCAAATATACTTAGCATGGGGGATCCATAAGTGCAATTATAAAGCCACTTCATTCTTTTCCCATATTGTTCAGTCAACTGAATAATTACTAGCTAACTTACAACCTTCAGCTCCCTCGTGCTTGAATCACTCATTAAATATGCTTCTCCTTTATTTTTCCTTTTAAAATATAAGCTGTAAAACAAGTTTTACTTTACTTTATGTAGCTATAAAGTTTTTTTTTTTCTTAACTTAGTGATAAACAGTCCTGTTTTCTTTTTTTTTTTTTTCCATATTTATATCAGTGGCAGGAAGTTTCCCTATCTGAGAATAAATGAATGTGAGGTGTGATTAATGAAGTGGTCATCGATAGTCAACTTCCAGATAACAGTCTGGTGAATAAATGAGAAGCTAAAATTCTGAGGTGCAGGACTGAGCTGCAGCTCCTTCAGCGGTGATAATCTCACACCCGTTGTGAATTAAAGTGTTAGTTTGTATTCAGGCGGGGTGGGAACGCTACATAGACTTATCATGCTGGGCCGTGTTTGGCTGACTTCTTCCCTTCTGATCAGTTTGCGGATAGGGCACAGGGAAGACGTCCCCCGCTGTACTGAGAAATAAGACCTACTGTACCAATATCACCCTGAGCCCTGAGCTGAAAGGCAGAGGAAATTGGAATGCCCATAGTAGCCTTGCGGTAATTAATCACTGCGCCCTGACGCCTGTCAAGTCACTTTTCCACCACTGATATTCCTGTCAATTATGCCTCCCGTGCCACCATCTGTAATTGTTTAAAATTTTACTTGGTGCTACCCTCAGCAGTCTTTAGCTTCCATGATAATGTTATTGTGTCTTGCTCATTTTAAACTTGATTTTCCGTGGCTTTGCGAAGGAAATGACCCAACCACGTGTTAATACGTTGTGGCATATGCTCTATACTCGAGTGTGTACGCTTTCCAGCTTGTTTGACGAAACACGTGCAAAATGTTGATTCGCTTTCATAAATAAGGCATTATATGCACTTAAAGGTTCAGGAAATTCGTAAAATATTGTTATGAGTTTTTTTTTTTAATTCAACAAATGTATATTAATATGTATCGTGACATTAATTCTGAGAATATGTGTGAATACATACATAAACAGTAACTTTAATATTTTTGTCTGACATTACACTATTATGTAATATGAAAAGCTTCTTGTTCTGTTCTGCGGGGGGTTGGTTGACAAATAGTTTGAGTTTTTGGCATCACACAAACTTGCCTGCCAAACCTGCCGAAACAGCGTGCCTTCAACACGGATACAGCACACGCTGGACACACGTGAAGCCTCGCTGCCATGTCTCGGGGGGGGTCGGTGCTGACCCCAGACCCCAGCCCTCTACCACCTCCTCCATGTTTCCCTGCAGCAGGCTCCGATGGGTCCTCCGGGGACCCCCGTGGTGTAATCACCGCTAACAGCCTTTCACGTCAGCTGGAGACAGAGCCCACCACGCTGCCGCCTTCACCAGGAACAGATGTGAACGAAATGCCATCCCTCGACCGAAATGAACGAGGCCAGACGACACGAAAGGCAGGATCCCACTCTTAATTTCACCACTTCTCCCCACACACTACTTTGAAAGGAGATTAATTGTTGACATATTTTAAAATTAATTCACTGCTGGGTGCTGCATTACCTAATTAACTGCACCAAAATTAAAAATAATCATTTTGTGACGAGTTTGGTTACCATTTCCTGTGAGTGTCACGCTGTAAAACCAGAGTTCTTACTATGAAAATGTTTGTTTTTTTTTTAACCTTTTCCCACCTTTTATGCACAAGAATCTATGAGTCGCTCATGCAGATTATGACATTGAGCGACCTGTGAAGCAAAAAATGTTTTAATGTATTTTTACTGTTTTAAACATAAGAGTGGGAGTTAAATATTGGCATTCCACGGGCATGTAAAATCAGCTGGAAAAAAGAAAAAAAAAATGAAATGACGGCATTTTGGTGGAACCGTCTGACTCTGAGAAACCAGTGACCTGCCTTGGTCCCAAAAGGTTATTGTGGCAACTGTGTGATTGGAAAGTATTATGCCAGCCTCATTAGAATAATGATTCTCCTCCCCCCACCTCTGTGCTGTTAGCCATGAGCTCCCAGCGGTTCCCAAGTATTTTAAGCTTGTTAATAATCATTATGGATGTGCAGTGAAGTGGGCGAAAGGAATAATTAACTCACCTGAGCCAAACTAAATTAACCCTTTTTCATTTTCGTCATCCATTCTTTTCGAAACACGCTGTCCATCGGGGACCTATTAGAAGGGTCTATTAAATGTTAAAATGTTGCCTGCCCGCTCCATTTACATCCAGTAATGAAAACGGCGGTATGCTTTTTTGGGGAGTTAACAAGCATACAGTCTTTCGAAGTAATTAAAAGAACCTTATCAATTTTGCCGAGATACTAATGTGCTCTCCCGAGGGATCGTGTGTGTAACACGTACCTAAAATAATCACTTCTGTACACACCGACCGTAGCATGAGTGACGTGATGGCCTACAGCTTTGAGGAAACTGCCTCGCACATGATGGCTTCATCACTGAGATGGCCGCCCCTGACTTTGGGGTGACAAAACTATGGACGTTAGCCTATATCGTGGCCAGAAACGTTCAGAAGACCCCGGCTGCGAATCGACGAAAATTTCATCCACCGTGAATTATGAAGACGTGAGAAGTGCTGTTAGTTCAGCACTTTCCGATAGTTAGTGTCTTGCGTACGTCACCGCTTTCGAGCGTTGCACAGTTCCCAAAGAAAGTATGGCGCACACCTGTTACGGGTGCGAAGGCGGACAATGAAAGAAATGCCTCCTGGGAAAATGCCCTTCTGCTGTAAGAGGATTAAAAATAAATGCATATGGATTAGAAAGGTAAATTAAAGGTGTATCACTAAAGCATAAAACATCACTAAGGTTCCATAGATTGGTGAATGTATATTTATGCTTAATAATATAGATAAATCTGTAATGGTGTACTCGTTAAAATTTCCCCATCGATGTTTGCGATTTGGCAGATATGTTACACACCTGTTTAATGTCTGCGGTATTGACAAGGAGTCACGTTTGGTCTGTCTCTTGGAGTGCTGTCGCATGGGATGCAGGCAGCGTAATCACGATGCCACTGGTCCCGGATTCTCGCTTTAATTCTTAGTATTGTTCTTTCACATTTTTATCCTTGGCTTTGCTGAAAAGGGCACTTGTGCTGTTGATAACATGCAGGGTAATGGAAAACAGAGACATGTCGTTATCATCGTCACACGGTCATAGTCGAGCTGAACCAAACACGCCCTTCAATTTGTTCTCCGTCTTAATAAATATCATTGATGTACTGTTGTGTATAACTAGCATGCATAAAAGTTGGAAGAACGAACGTGCATTTCAGAAACATACATACGCTTTTTTGAGAGTTCATATATACAAATGGATTGTTAAAAAAAAGGCATTTCATTGTGAAGTGTGTTTTTTGGGAGGCGCAGTAGCTCCGTGCTCACTGCTGCCTGACAGCTCTATGGTTGGCAGTTTGAATCGCTTCTCGGCTCAGTGTGTGTGGTATTTACATGTCGACGTCTTGCCTGGGGTTCCTCTGGGTCCCCCATTTCCTCCTGCAGACTGTAGACATGAATTCAAACTGAATGGCATCTTTAAATTGCCGTGTTTGGTTGCGTGTCTGCCCTGTGATGGACTGGCATCCCATCCAGGATTTACCCCAGCCCTGTGTCCTGTGATGGACTGGCATCCCATCCAGGCTGTACCACAGCCTCATGCCCTGTCATGGACTGGCATCCCATCCAGGCTGTACCCAAGTCTCGTGTCCTGTGATGGACCGGCATCCCATCCCGGGTGTACCCCAGCCTTGTGCCCCGTGCTATTTGCGATAGGCTCTGAGCTTCTTCTTGACCGTGTCTAGGATCCATGATTGTAATGAATGGTCAGTCTTTGCACTATTTTACAAAGTGTTCAATGTACCGGAGACCTTAAAATTACGTGATATAATTCGAGATGTTACGGGGTGAGAAATCACTTCTTGGGTAATACTCCCAGCTGTGTAATACATGGGTACCAATGCCAAGACTTGATTGAAAATAGCTTCTTTTCCACAGAATGCATTTTAGTCCAAAAAAAAAAAAAAAATTCAGGATGTCCAGTTGCAGATATGCATGCAAATCTACCGTTTAGCTTCAATACTGAGTTTCACAGTTCATCCAGAGAGCTGCTGTAAATCTAAACTATCTTTATTCAAATAAAATGCTGACTAAACAGAATATCGTTAACCAGCTTTTAAGTTGGGTGGAAGCAAAATTAAGAAGCAGCATTTTCTGCTCTATTTTTCCCTTTTTTCATTTCCACAAAGCACAGATTTTCCTGACATACTGCTTCACAAAGGGAGACAATGATCCCACTTTTGGCAGGAATTGGATAGAATTACCATTGGCAATGATGACACAGAATATTTTTAAAAGTGCTTGCTTTAAACAAAATAATGCATTTTTTAAAGGTGTCTTAAATTTTAAAATCCCGACCCAAGCTGGAATTACAAAAGGACTTGTCCTTTTGATACATTATGCACAAAAAAGCTGCAAATATTTTTTTAAAAAGCATATTCAAACTGGAGGTTTCAAACTAATTTGACATGTGGTGAAATTTCATATATTGAATATGTCAATAAATCACACTCTTTTGAGCTTAGTGGTTGGGCAACAGAGACAATTCTTAATTCTGTTTCTGAATGAAGTCGCTGGACATTGCAGAATTTTCTGATACCTCACAAATATCAGGTCTTTCAAATGTATGTGAACTTAAAGGTTTTTTTTTGTTGTTCACAGAACAGAGGCTGTTACATTCATGGTCATATTTTTAACTGTTGAAATATATTCTCTTTGCTGTTTGTAGGGTATAAAAATCCAGTCCATTTATGCAATATCTGTTGTATCTTCAAGGTGATATTTAAATTCCACACGTTCAAAAAACTGTTTATAACAGAAACATAATCCCTGTATCTTCTATGTTCACATTAACAGTTCTGTTAATAAAGCAAACAAAAGTAAAGAGCAGTTTCTAACCTAATACTTCTTAGAAATTTAGATTATTAATATTCTTAAGGCATGAACAATGACAAGAGATATACAATACACGTACTGAAAATTAGTCTAACAGGTATCCCTTCTATAAAGCAAGCAGGCTAAACGTAAATCCAAGACTGGAGTGAGGCCATCAGATCGAACGACCAATAGCAGGATGAAACAGAGGGTGAAAGGATAGACCTCATAGGGTGAATAGAAAGAACACATCGGGTAAACCTTCATGATACAAAGGGTGACCAGATAGACCCCATAGGGTGACCAGACAGAACACATAGGGTGAACCTTTTTGACACAAAGGGTGACCAGATAGACGTCATAAGGTGAACAGACATAACACATAGGGTGAATCTTTAGGATGCAAAGGGTGACCAGATAAACTTCAAAGGATGAGCAGACAAAACACACAGGGTGAACCTTTATGACACAAAAGGGTGACCAGATAGACCTCATAGGGTGAACAGACAGAACGAATAGGATGAACCTTTATGATACAAAGGGTGACCAGATAGATGTCATGGGGTGAACAGACAGAACACATAAGGTGAACCTTTATGACACAAAAGGGTGACCAGATAGATGTCATGGGGTGAACAGACAGAACACATAAGGTGAACCTTTATGACACAAAAGGGTGACCAGATAGATGTCATGGGGTGAACAGACAGAACACATAAGGTGAACCATCGGGTGATACAAATGGTGACCAGATAGACATCATATATTGAATGGACAGGACACACAGGGTAAACCTTTATGGCACAAAGGGTGACCAGGTAGACTTCATAGGGTGAGCAGACAGAACACATGGGTTGAACCTTTATGATGCAAAGGGTGACCAGATAGAACACATAGGATGAAACTTTATGGCATAAAAGGGTGACCAGATAGACGTCATAAGGTGAACAGACAGAACACATAGGGTGAATCTTTATGACGCAAAGGGTGACCAGCTAGACCTCATAAGGTGAACAGACAGAACACATCGGGTAAACCTTCAGGATACAAGGTGTGACAAGATAGACTTCACAGGATGAGCAGACAAAACACATAGGGTGAACCTTTATGACACAAAGGGTGACCAGCTAGACCTCATAAGGTGAACAGACAGAACACATCAGGTAAATCTTCATGATACAAAAGGTGACCAGATAAATCTTATAGGGTGAATGGACAGTACACATAAGGTAAATCATTATGACACATGGGGTGACCAGATAGACGTAATGGGGTGAACGGTCACAGCACACAGGGTGAAAGGATCGAGCACAGAGGCTGACTCAATTGATTGCATAGGATGACTAATAGACCACACAGGCTGAATGAATAGATCATTCAGGATGAACCAGCTGACTGCTTAGGGTGGACTAATTGAGCTGATAGGGTGATGCAGTAGAGGACCTGCAGTCACACGGGTGAGAGCAGTTAAATCAGTTAGCAGTTCATAGCAGAGCTGTGTCTCGTGTCCTGATGTGGCACAGGACACCTGGCATGGGGCGTGGAAGTCTACCAGATCATTTTTCGTAATCCTTCATCGCTGCGTCCTGCAAGCAGTAGTTACATTTCATTTTCATTTATATGCATACATTAAAAAAATAATAAAAAGCACATTTAGAAGGACACAGCACATTGTCACCTGCTCCAGTTTTTCTGGTGTTACACCCTGTTGTAGGAAATGGTACAGTTTCTCTATAGATGATGACTAATTATATTTTAGAAGCCATTTACATTTCAGACATAATTCATATCCTGAGTTGTCTTTTTTTAGGCTATGGGCATGCGTTCTACTTTCCAAGTTCGAGCACGGTCCTCCGGTTCTCCGTCTGACTGAATCAGATCGATGCCACACACTTCAGAGTTCTTAGTTCCAATCCCACAGTGCCGTTTGAACTAAAATGAACTCCCCCGCCTGCCCTTCGGTGAGGCCCTTGGTCTCACCACCGTGCTGGTTGGTGGGATGCTTTTTGTTTTCCAGTCGTACCGCCGAGGTCCACTACGGTCCTCGGGGTAGACCCCCCATACTCCCGTGACATCAGCGGTCACGACTGTGAGTTACAATCACTGCCGTCTGGGTGTGGTGCCATGGGAGGTATAACGAGTGGCACAAAGTCGCTAAACATATCTGAAAGCAAACAGTCCCTTTAAAAGTACTTTTTTATTTTAATAATCGACTTCAACAATCTATTAACCAGACATTGTATAAACAGCTAAAGGCATTTCACTGTATTTACTTTCTTTCTGCAGACTACTTTTGCTAATATGACTGACATTTTTAAAACTGGAAAGTTTAATTTTGCTTATTTTTATACTAACTGCAAATACACTAATTAATTTAAATGATCTCCATCCATCTAACTGCTTATCCCGGTTAGTGTCGGGGGAGCTGGAGCCTATCCCAGGCAGCACAGGGCCCTAGACTGGGGTACACCCTGGGTGGAATGTCGGTCCATCACGAGGCACACACACGCACAAGCCAAGGCATATGCCACGGACAATTTAAAGTTGCCAATTAGATGGACTGCATGTCTTTGGACTGTGGCAGGAAATGGGAGGACACAGAGGAAAGCCAGGCAACATGGGGAGAAAATGTGAACTCCTCACACAGAGCAGAGTTGAGATTCAAACCCACAACCCTGGTGGCGTGATACAACAGTGGTACGCAGTGAACCACCATGCGGCCTGTTTAAATGGTTACTATTACTCAGTTACTGACTTAAATTCATAACATGGAGCCGTCCATTAAAAATTTGATGAGATGCTGTATGTTTCATTTGTTACCAGATATACACAGCTATCAATCATTAAATCATTATTTAGCAGAGGAGACTGAATGGAGGAAGTAATAGGAATGTGAGTTTCTTAAAGAGCAAAGATTTAAAAAAACAACTCTTAAGGCAGTAACGCTTCAGCAAGAATCTAACTGTCATATGAACTTTGGAAAGCGTCAGAAGTGGAGGCTAGGTAGATGAGGTTGACAGGTGACTGCAATCAAAGAATAAACCTCTAGATGTCCTTCTAACCACTGCAATATAGCACTGAGTTTAAAAATAAATAAGAAATCAAAGGTTAATTGTGACATGGTGCCTTCAGACATGCAGTCGCTCGTAATTACAGAGATGAAAAGCAGAATATAGTATGTAATGTTAGAGAGTGGTAGTTACTGGCAAGGGAGAACAGCACTGAATTTTCTCAAATGCCACATCCAAAGGAAGCCGTACCACGCTAGTCATCCGATATAATAGCATGTAAATGACAGTAAAAGACGTGAAAAATAAACTGAGAACAATACGAGAAGCATGGCGTAGTTTAGTGGAGGAGAAATATTATTATATATAAAGTATGAACATCGGGAAATGATTAAAAGGCTTAGGAAAAACAACTTGTATAAGATCTTAAGGTAGAAACACATCTCAATAGCTTGTGTATCACAATTAGGAGGAATGCAAATAGCTCATTCAAAGAAGGCACCCTTTTCTACATCTGAAGAAGCCAGAGGTAATCCTGAGGGTGTGCTTAAGGATGTACACTTAAGAGGGTGTCAAGAGGAAAATGAAATCAAATCCCGAACAAATGAACCCAAGACACAGCAAAGACGATGTCTTTCACCTCCCGAACAGGTATGAGAGAGGCACCTGCTGTTAAAACCTTCCAGAATAACATTTCATCCATGAATTCATGAATACACCAGTCAACATGATCTGGGCTTGAATGGCCAACAGATCAAAGTTGTACTTCGAATAAAACTGTTCAGAATAACCACATATAGAAATATAGAGTGCATTCTCTGTTTTATTGCCTCATGGTCGTCGGGATATATCTTAAATTGATGAACGTGCGAACGAGAAAACAGACCAGAAAATACATATCCTCCATGATCTGCTTGTAACGCTTGGCACACTGTGCTAAATTTCTGTGCGTTTCTCATTTCCAGCTTCAGACCAGTTGTGCATCTCAATCACAGCATGTCACTGAAAAGCTCAGAGGAGAGGCTCTTTTATTTTGTTTTGTCCCCGTCATGTGTTTAGATCAGTCGGGGAACACTGATTAATTTAGCTTCGTATCTGTCGTCAGCTCCTATAAGCGAGAAAAATACAAACAGCGTGCGTGCTCGTGACTCATTTTCGACTTGAGATTTTGTAGCACTGTAAACAGATATCCTGCTTTGCTTCACAGTGGTCTTAATTTTGCTTGCGCGGAAATGTTAACTACGATCGATTCGAGGGGCCACTGTGGCCTCCTGCTCACTAGGGGCAGTCAATAGTGTCGTGTTTTAACGCTGCCGTTAGTCAGCAATGTACATCTTTTTTCTCTGTGTGAGAGGAACAGAAGTAGCACTCCGGCCAATCGTGTAAGGAAACTATGTGAACTATTAATTTCATAGAAGAAAATTGTGAAGGATGGGCCTCTCAGAGACCTCTATATCCACAGCATATGGCATCTTATCTCCAGAATCCAATGTGTACAGACAATATTTTGATTTTATTGCATTCAGTCTGGATTTTACGAGCACCGCTTATCACGTTCATTTTCCAACGACGACTGAGCGACATAGCTCATTTTTTTTTGGTGCCTACTATGGATTATTCATATTTTTGTAAAAACAATGAAAGGGGTGATAGAATGAAAACCAGGGAATTAAGTAAAGAAAAACTTATAGTTTGTCAAATGAGAATGCTTATTGAAAGTCCATTTCACTTGTCACTTTGCTCATAAAAAGAACGTTGCGTTTGGGTTTTATGAAATTTTATTTGTCACAATACCGTACCTTCTGCTTTCTAAAATTGCTACTGGAGAGGTAAACAACATTAAAATATAAGCAAGGGATTAAGATTTTGAAAACATCTCATTAATCCGTTGATACTTGTCCATTCCTTAGATCCAAGTTACCCCTCTATGAAATTTCGAAAGATGGATTTGAGCAAAAAAAAAAAAAAATTTAGTATATGTTAATATGCCAAATGATATTATCAAATCACATTGGGACATTAGTACATTACAGAGAACCTGTTTTCATCTGCCAAAGTATATTTCCTCATGGGTCGTATATTTTAAACCCAGCTCACAAGGCTAGTAAATCCGACAGTGCAATGGCCAGTGAATCTATTGTCTGAAAAACCTTTCCTACTGATGTCGCAGGTTCTACAGAACCTTAACTGCTGCTTATGACAGCAATAATTTTGCACAAGTGGTTCACTTCCTTGCTTTAAATACCCTATTTTTAAAAAAAAGCGTTTCGAACGGCCTTGAAAATGCGATGTAAAAATGCTAAATGCTCTACAACGTTTACGTTCTGAGTTTCCAGCCACCCATCGATCTACAGACCAGTCTCCTAGGTGGGGGTCTCTGCGATATTAATAATTAAAACATATCAATGAACAATACTAAAATAATAGGGAAATGTAAAATGCACTTTGACTTTAAACAATTTTGCTCGCATGTGAAATGTTGTGAAAATATAAACATAAGAAACAACAGAAGCAAGTGCATTAGCAAGGTACTATTCCTCAGCTCCGTATATGTGATGACGGGCCGATCTCGAGTCGTCGTCTGAGAAGTGTCACTTTCTGTGACATGACGGGTAAGCACAGTCCCTTAAAACGTCAGTCGCTCAATCGCTCTGCAAGCCAAAGGCAGTCCAGCACGCTTTCAGCTCCCCCGGTCAGAGGCAGTCATTTGGCAGGGGAGGAATTTGGGCCAGTGACCTTGCATCCTTTCCCGCCTCCCATCATAATACTTACAGTTCCCAAGCCACAGAGGAGCCAGCCATGACAATTCTACCCATTGGTGGTCAGTAGCTTAATTCTAGCTATTCTTCTAACGATCGCATTCTTCTTAAAGACCACCGAGTAACCTCAGAGGATCAGGCAAGTCATTCTCAAAAATGATTAAAGATACTGTCTTGCTTTATGTTCACGTGGTAAAGGTATAATTTATCTTATGGTTTTCATGTCTGGTACTACGGATGGGCATTTAAAGGAACATACCTTACTCATGAAACTGTCAAAATGAAAGCATATTTCAGTGTCAAATACCTCATGTTTATCAATTACGTAAGCTGGACTGTTGTAAAGCAAAACAACAACAAAACAAAGCAAGTGGTTAAGTTTAAGGAGCTGATCAAAATGAATCTTTCATCATTATAATAAATGAAACATCCCCATATATAAACTGACCTGGCCTCCTGAAATCATAGAAGTCTCCAGCAGATTATCTTTAAATGCCAGTTGACTCATATCACATAAACATTCAATGTGTGAAGGTTTTATATTCAAGGGTAATTTAGGAGCGATCGTGTTCAAGACTTTCATTTAATAATCAAATTTCCCACAGTGAAACTCTTCACACAGTTTAAACTTAACTGATTCAATTTGCATCTGTTTAATAATTCCTATACCCTATAAAAACATTTTAAATGTTCCCCCATAATACATTTGACAAGATTCCTTACAAAAACATTTGGCAATACTAAATCCCCCGAGAATACACTCTTTAATGTGACGTTATGTCCTGAAAAAAAAATCATAGTACATTACCTTTTCCTACATTATGATTTTATTTTCTCAGCAGACAGTATTATCTAAGGTGACCTACAAAGCTCAGATTTTATACATTTGCCATTTACGAAGTCCGTTATTTACTGGCGCAATTAAGGTTAAGCACCTTACTCAAGGGTACAATGAGATGTTCCAGATAAGGAGCACTTAAACCTACACAGGAAAAGATGAAGGGACATATTTTGGGCAAAACTGTCACAGATTGCTGGTATTCACATATTGCAACCCCCTTGAGTCCATATGCGGTCTGTTTTTGTAATTTAATTGACACATTTAACCAGTAAACCAAAAAATGAACAGTAAAATTAAAATGTAAAAAATTAAATATTTCAATGACTCGTTCCTGCTAAGTATACGAACACTCTACAGAACACAGAACTTCAATGCATATTTATCATAAAATATTTCCTGTCCTTTTCATTTTTGTGTCTCATTCAATAAATAAAATACAACAAAACGATCCTCAGACAGGCGTTCTGCTTGCTTATTTTGTTTGACGATCAAAACGGGTAAACACTATTACTGCTGTGCTCTGCAAAATTTAGGAACGCTTCCTGAATGTTACATTACGACAGCCACCCCAGATCCCGCACGAGCTGTGAGTCTCTACTCATTTCCTGATTCAGTGTAGCCATTTCCCGTTCTAACTTGTGCCTCCGTGTTGGTCCGTCTCCCCTAACTCACGACATGTTCAGCCCGGTCTGCTTTTGTTCCTGGACCGCTCTCACATTCTCGCAGCCTCACGTGGGAATGTGGGCCTTTTACAGACTCTGACTGCACGCACAGTGACACGTCAATCACTGGAACACACATCCTCACAGGACAGGAAGCTTGGCTCTCCGGTTATCTGAGTGACGCGGCATCTCTCGCTCCTTCGCCTTCTTGCCCAGGTGTCTTCCTGCTCCCACCCCCCATCGCAGATCGTTTGCTGTCACATCTCCGTCGAGTTTCACAACAGGTGAAGTTAAGTAGACTCCCTCCAGCTGCTCCCCTGGAACGGCGGAGTCGATTCCTTTGCCTCCTCACTGCACATATAGCTACCTGTGCTCAATCAGTGTGCCTCTCTGGTTGACATCCCGTAGCAGTAGCGTTTATCCACGTGTCTGACAAAGGCAGACACTGCCAGTACGTCAGCCATGCCTGGCTCGTAGTCCGTCCACTTCTTTGACAATAGCCCTGGTCTACCATCCCACAATCCCTGTTCCAAGTTGTGCTCTCAACCGGTTCTCAACCAACCAACGACCGATTCCAGCAGACCTCTTCCAAAGTCCCCGTGAGTTTGCAAAATTTCTTTTCGACCAAAAAATGAAGAGAGGCATATATGTAACACGGCGAACCATTTAGTTCTCCTTCCGTGGGTTTCTAGAGGGTTTTGGGGGGTGAACATTTTTCGAAGGCATTGTGGAAATGGCCTCTTCTTGCCATCGCTGACAGGCTGTTCTCGCGCCCCACGTTCTCCGCTTCCGTCTCTTGACAGGTCTGCGGCGGAATTCCTTTAGGGTTTCCCTGGCTCTGCTTGGCAGGCCTTTATGCTTGCTAGGACCACAGTCCAACATCATTATCCAACAATCAGGATTAGCGCCTTCTCCATTCCAGAAGGTCCACATGGGGTCCTCACATCTCTGTCCAATGACCAGATTGTGCCGGTTCCCTACTGGCCTCCAAGTTAAGCCAAAGATCTCAGACTTGAGCTGTATATTTTCATTGTGTTCCTCGTTCTGGACATATGTAGCAGGCGTTCAGAAATGACAATGTACCGTACAATGGAACTAACATTTTAGAATACCCCAACAAATACTATTAACACATTTTGAAGCCTAATTATCGAGCAGCGTATTTATGCTAATTGCGATAAATGTCCCTTATTCTGACTAATAATTCATTTACAGAAATGAATCCAGCTTTTGAATGGCTTTTCTTGGTGTGTTCCCTTATTGGTGCTTCAGGAGAATCGCATGATTTATCGCATCGCTTTAGCTACTACTGTTGAGCGGCAAGGCAACGGAGGCATTCTTGTCAACTGTCAGCATTATGGATGCGAAAATAGTATTAGTGAGGCCACAAGGCACAAAACCAGTGATGGTATTTCAGAGGTCAGTGTTACCGCAAGGAACAAATAACAAAGCACGTTTTCCCTAAAAAGAATGTCTTCTCGGCAGATTCTCCAGTGCCGGCTTTGTTTTTGCCGTTAAAAAAACTGGCGTGCCCGCTGCTCGGCGCTCGGTAATTATGAGGTGACCTCTCCCAAACCCTGACAACCTTTCCACCTGCCATAAAACACAAAACAGCACTGGGAAAAACACCCAGTCCCCGAGGACACAGATTTCCCCATTATACTGGCCCTCCACTCTCTTCCAATGCTGGGGTGCAGTCCAAAATTTGGATTTTGGATTTTCCTCATCATTAAACAATAGCATCGGAGCAGCGCACTCTGCCATAAGGCCCATTACGGCTGTGAGTGTTTGCCACAAAGCATCCACTCAATGCCCGCCAAGCTATAATATTAAGAAATTAGAAGCATTTTTTAGCATTCTCTTAATATATGAATGACTCAGCACATTTAATTAAATGTTTAGCATGAATTAATTAAATATATTTTCCTCAATTCACAGTTGAATCATTTATGGCTTTAATGGGAAACCATTAATTCATTTTTTTTCTCTTAGTACTATTAGGTGTGCAAATTTTAATTAAAACAGTTGAAATTTGAAAAAAAAAGACCTTTCAGTTGTTATATTGCTCAAAGCCAGTGTGTTGCAGCATTGTCTCAAGCCCCGTATTAATAAACCACAAAAACATCTTTCAAAATTCAAAATTTCAAAGAGAGAGGAAAAAAAGCTTTTGTTTTCTGCCAGCCAAAATGCATTCCAGGGGATGTCATTCATTTGTGTCTGTTTTCCTCAACATGCCTTTGAATAAGTTATGTAGCAATCAAACCACTCATTTACTAAAACAGACTGGTACAGATATTTTCTAATGAAATGGGTTTAGCAAATCGCACAGTAGCGTGTGAATGAATGAATGAACGTAGTACCATTTCACCGTGACCACGACCGTGAAGTTTGACTGCTGGCCGTATTTTCTCTAAGTACCAAGTCGTCTCCATTTCAGACATACTGTCTGTAGTCGATAACCCTTTATTACTCTAAGCCATACATACTCAGAGTAATTATCCAATAAGCCTCGATAAAGGACCGTAACTTTCTGATCTGTTTATAATTACCATTTCAACGATCCTGAGCATTAATGTCCGACCTTCAGCAACTCTGACCTGATTTAATTAGCTCTAATATCATACCATCACTATATAAGAAACTAGCCATGACCAAATGAACGAACCCCAGGTACAGCTAATTTCTAGAGTAATTATCTTTTCATGTTGAGAGATTTAACTGATTATCTGCACAATTTCACACAGCTTCATGCAATTCCATCAGAAAATCAGCTTTAAATCACTTTTTGTAAATTGTAAAGCGGGGTTTAACACACCTGACGTTGTCCGAAAACAGGTTCTTTAAAAATAAATGTTGCATTTAGGATAACTGTGTGAATAAATGAGTAAATGATCAAATAAATCAATTTGCAAAATCTCACAATGCATGTAATACAAATGTTATAAAATCTTGTGCTATGTTAGTGATTGCCCAAAACAGTTTCTGTTCCAGTTAAACTTCAAACATGCCCAAACAATATTTAAAAACAAAAAACACATTTCACCATATTTGCTGACAAAAATCCTTTTTCTCCTACTGTAAATCTGTAACTATCTTAAAAAAAAAAAAATTGTTAACATATATAAGATGTCCTGTGACCCAGAGAAATTGTTTAAAATATGGATGGATGGACATGAAAAAAATATAATAAGGATAAAACAATATTTGTCATCAAGTCTAAAACATTGATCATTCTGACCAAAGTCTCAAAATATTTTAATGTCTATGATCATTTTTACAGCGCTGATGCCTTGATCTATTTGAAGTCCACATGCGAAAGGCTTCTGTTCTAAACCACACTTGTTTTCCTTTACAATTTTATTTATTTTAATGTTCAAAATCGTTCTTACTTATTTAATCTCCGGGGATCTCTTTATCTGCTTTTTTCCTTCCCATCTGCTTCATTGCAGAACATTTTGCCAAGAATGTATAAAAATGTCACAAGATACTTGCATCTTGGTATTAAACAGAAATTAAATAGAAATAAAACAACAAATCTCATCAGCCACCCTACGTATGAGCTGATGTTATTAATAAAACATATTGTGATTAATAAAATACATAAGGTAATCCTCCTGTCCTCAGCAGATATCATTTGCATATGAAAACGGTCTTCCACTGCTTTCAAAAGGCATGTTAGTGCACACATATGCTGATACACACAACACGCTATGCTAAACACACAACTTGCAGTTATATTGGTTTGTTACGACTGTGACACAAAAACAGTAAACAGGAAGTTAAATGTTGTTTTTTCCATCCATATTATTTCAACGTGAAGCAAGATGTGGAGTGTGTGTGTGTGTGTGTGTGCGTGTGTGTGCGTGTGCATGTGTGCGTGTGTGCGTGTGTGTGTGTGCGTGTGCGTGTGTGCGTGTGCGTGTGGACACACGAGGAAAGACAAAAGCTATATTTATGACTTTTTTTTGAATGGTTACAAAGTTGACTGTTTCACATGATGCTTATAATCCCCCTTTCATAAACATTTCAAAAATTATATACGCATACAGCAAAAGCAAAGAAAGCAATATTTATTAGAAACAACCTTGAAATATTTTGTCTTTATGTTCCAAATAGGTAGTTATTTAGTACACATGATACTGAGATGTCCTTAATGCTGATTTGTAATATTTACCAGGAATATATGATCATGTTTAAGATCTATTTGACTGTAGAGGCAAAAAAATAAAGTTTGTTCTGGTTGAATTAAGAAATAAAACAATATATACTAGACATATCTATAGGTATTCTTTCCGAAATTTTTATCATGTTTTCATTTAGGTACAGTTCTGCTCACATGTGGACAGCGTGACTATGAGCCTGTGGATGGATGTTGTTGGTGCTGCCCTCAATTTGATTGTTTCCTTCGTTGTCACGGCTTATATAATGTCCACTGGCCATGTTCCTTCTCAAATCCTTCGAGTCTTTCTAAAGCTGTGCCTCAGGGCTCTGTTCTGGGCCCCCTGTTATTTTTCTCTTCATGATAAATCCCTTGGCTCACTCATCTCTGCTCACAGTTTCAATTGGTAATGCTGTGATCATCTGTTTGCCTTTTCCCCCCTCTGACATGTCATGCGATGTATAGATCTGTTTGACTGTCTATTATATTTCACATTATTTTTGACTCCTCACCTCCTGCAGTTGAAATATTTTGAGCAAAAGCCCGACATACCCAGCAAGCTAAATTGGCACCCTTCTGTTGTACGATGAAAATAAAGGTATTCTGTTGTTTTAGTTTGTAATATGCACAGACACACCTCCTTACTGAGCTATATAATCTATAATGGGGGCATAGTGGATTTGCTCTGTTTGATCGTTCCTCTGGCACCTCCACCAGTAATGATAGGTGACCGGTTTCAGGTCCACCTGGCTCTTCACCTCTTGGGATACTCAACAGTTTGCCATGACCCTACACAAAATAAGCAGTTATAGAAGATGGCCGTACTAAAGAAATAAGGTGCTTTTGTGGTCCGTTTTTTAAAAATAATGTTCTGATGATGTCAGCAATAAAACTGGGTAAATGGCAGTGACAAAGAAGGTCATACCATAGCATGCCCTGAGGACCGTTTCTGTTACTAGATCTCTTAGAAAAGGTGCAAAAGGATGCAACATATACGGTTGTGTGATTTGGATTTTGTTCAGTATAATCTGCGATTTTTGGTTCACCGAACCTTCTTTAGTCTGATGACCATGTCATTGAAAACACCCTTGAGTCCTGCTCAGCTCGTCATTTGCTCCCTGGATCTTAAGGTACAAATTTTGCCTTAAGGAGGCAATTCAGTTACCTGTGCTCCACAGAACCCAGTTGTCCAAAGATTTCACTGGTACTGATTATACAACCCAGAGGAGGATTTCGCCACAGGTGAATTGCCCTTGTGGTTCAATGTCTGCAAGGAGAGATGTTTCTCCATCCCTGTATCTGCTACCCTGGAGACCGCACAGACATTCAGACCCCTCATGCAGATGTGAAAGAGTTGTTTAGTCATAAGAGGGCCTTGGTTCCTACGCTTCAAGTATGACTGCTATTCATCTGCTGCCAGGAACATTGCTTGCTAAAGACAGAATCTATCCTGAAAATATAAGCAATGAGCATGCGTATTAGAGAAGCTCTGGGCCTGGGTTTCTCCATCTGGCCATCCATCCATCTTTCCCACGGCCGTTGACATCTTCATTAGCTAATAAAATGGAGGACTACGGCCCTGTAAAGATTCCTGAGGCCTTGATGATCACTGTAAAAATATTTATTTTCCTCCATGCCCCCGATCCCATCATCTATTGACAGGTTTCATTCAGCACGTGTCTTTCCTAAGCTGGACATTCACAGCGGTCTTTCAGGCGAATATGGGGCATTATGAATATGTGGGTATGCTCTTCGGTTGACGTGAATGCTCCATTTCTGTTCCAGGCAGTAATGCGCTCCGAGATATTCCAGAGAAAGCTTCCTAAGAATATGCCTGAATGCACAATTCGTGTTGCTTAGAGAACCCGGTGTATTGTGATGAAGTAGTCAACACAAACTCTGGAAGTCCCGAAGTAGTTAAAGCAGATAGCTAAAAAAATGTGTGAGAGGTGCGCACGCACACACACACACACACACACACACACACACACACACACACACACACACACAGTGGATTAGCTTAGGACATCATATACATATGCAGACACTACATGATTCATTTTTTCATTGCAATAGCACAGTTTACAGAACATATGGTTTATGGTAGCACTTTGCAGTTATGGAATATTTATTGGCAAAAGGTGCTTGCAAAGAGAACCATGGGATATGTAGTTTTGAATTGTCAAAACTAACCGGGCTGTGCCATGTAGCTCAGAACTATGGGGGTCACTGTAACATGAATTGTGTTTCATCACATGTACTGATATATGCTATCTGTGAAGTCTTATTATGGTACTTACCTGATGTGGACTGAAATGTCGAATTCTTCCTGGGGACTCCCGGATCACCAACCCATGGGGAAGGTGTGTGGACGCAAAAATCGCCTCAGCAGATGATCAGAACAGGCCAAAACAGTCCATATGATATAGTTTATTGCTTTGAAAAGGAAAAGTCTCCAAGGATCAACAAGGCAATCACTAGAGAGCTCAGCCGCTTACGGTTACCTATATAAAGTCCACCTTTATAGCAGTCTGCAACCATTTCTTGCATAGCAGGCAGTTATCGGTTCTAACGTCATTTCCCAGGAGTAGCCCTTGAGGCTGTGTAATCTGCTGTGCCAGAAGACCTTCCTCCTACGAGCATGGCTGGGCCGTGTCAGGCCTGAGGAGAACGCCCAGCTCGTTATCCTGTTTGTACACCACCTAGCTGTCCCAACGGTCTTGTCCCAGCCCTGAGCTCCAGTATGTTTGGCCTTGAAGATTGTTGACCACACAGTTTCTTATCGCAACGATAACATATCTTCTGCATGTACATTTTGTCTTAGTAGGATTAAGCATCGCATACAATCAATATTTTTCCTCACAGATGGCTGGGCCAAGGGGTGTAATTGGAAGTTTCCTTGGTATTTGTGAGGTATTTACTAGTCTGACAGTAAGCCAGCATGGAGGGTCTGCTGAGGGAGCGTGTTTTCTGGGACAATGGTAGATTGGCACTGTCCATACATCTGCTCTGAGGAAGACGAGCAAACCTACTGCCCTTTGCTCCGGACATGTGACGTCTGGTGCCTTTTGTCCATTACAACCCTCACCCTGTGTTGTTAAACGTTAGTTGAATGTCTCACCAGTGACCTTCCTTAGGCATGCGTTGGGTTTGGACGTGCTGCCAATGTATCGACATAAAAAAAAGGTAATTTTACACCGGTCCATTCTATCACCAATGCGGGATATACAAAAGTAAATGGATTTTCCAAACTTTTTATAAAAGTTAATCCGGAATTTTACCTCGATAGCTGCCCTCATGACCAAACTCACTAACAGTAATGGCCAGTCTATAAAATGGATGACGGCGTGGTTCAGCATGGTTTGATAAGCTGATATATGTACCTATGTTCACTTTGCCTCCTACTTTTACTCACTTGGACCAGAAGAAAGCATTTTCGCTCGAGGTGGATGTCTCAGACGAGGATGACGCTCCCCCGTGTACGCCACGAGTTTCGTCTCCGTTGGGGAACTCGTTTGCTTAGTCCCAGGTTTGTGACAGTCCCTAAGAAGCAGAAACACACTGGTGGCAGCTGAGAAACAAATCAGCTTGTGTTACAACAGAATTAAAGCAGCGGCAAGAATTTTTGCGTGAATT
Organism: Gymnarchus niloticus; assembly: GCA_009936485.2. Lineage (NCBI taxonomy): Eukaryota > Metazoa > Chordata > Actinopteri > Osteoglossiformes > Gymnarchidae > Gymnarchus > Gymnarchus niloticus. Next base: position 3,792,046 of record JAACJT020000110.1, on the reverse strand, counting down.
AAAAAAAAAAAAAACCACAAAATGCTGCCAAAGGAGTGCAGGCACTTATTAAAAATAAGTATAACAAATACTAAATAAATAAACAAATAATAGTTAATTGTATTTCGTATTTTAGTGGAAGCAGAGATGGTGATGTAACAGTGTGTGCAGGAGGTACCAGGATGGAGATAGAAGGCTTGATTGACAGTTCTTAAATGTTTATTTATTGATTTTACTGTTATGTCTTACAGCTATTGACATTAATCATTTTGATTTCTGTCATCTCCATAACAGTAATATATATTTTCAAATTTCATTTTAAAAAGTGAAGCATGCGTTATTTTAAAATACTCTATTGTTTTGATGACCACTGCCGTATCGTAACTTTCGCGTAATTGTCTTGCCACAGAACGGACCTTCGTCCGTTCTCGTCTGAAAGAGGCCTGGTAATGTATATTTGCCGGGTCCCATATGAACCTCTTCAATTTCAGCTGGCATTTCACTTAAATCGTCTCTCATATAACTGGTCCTCTTCATCAGTGGTACAGCTTACAAAAACTGAGAAGAAAAATGCAATAAAACGAGACTTTGGCACTAAATCAGCAACAACAAAAGCAATAACAGTAATAATAATAATAATCATGCAAACCCACAACCACAGTAAATGTATATCGCATATATAGCTTTTGCCCTGGAAGAGTCTGTATTTTAAAAAGATGCATTCTCATAAAGTGAAATCTCTCTCTTTTAACGCGATTTTTCACATTCACAAGAGGCCATATTCAAATGAAGTGGAAGACCTTTCTCATACATGAGACTGTAATGGAGAGCTTAGCATAACTTCCAGCTGATTTCCAATGCAAATACAAGCAGTGGAGTTCAGTGTGCGGCTGCAGATTGCAGTTTATCCCTCTCACACGCCGCGGAATTCTTTACGGTTGGAAAATATTTTGCTTATCAGCGCGACGCAATGATCAACACCTTCACATGCTGAATCCCTGGGAGACTTCAAGACGAAAGCCACCAACATTCAAATGCAGTCATATTTACCCAAACGCCACATTCCAGCTTTCCGCTAATATGAATGCTTATTGTTAAATATTTAATTTAAACATCTTAATTGCTGTAAGCCCTGCCATCAAATGAGGAATTACAAAGACTAACCATTCTAACCTCATTCTTAATAGGCTATCAAATGTTAATGTTTATGGTATTAAACACATTTTAAAGTAAACAGAACATCTCACCAGCATGCACACGATAATATTTTTTTCTATAAATATTTATTAGGCCAAAAATTTTAAACAGTAAGCTATTAAAGCTACTTAAAACAAAAACATTTCAAAAAGAATCAATTTTTTGTCCTTTTGGCACTACATTTAATCAATGGAACCCTAAGATTCCACCCAGGTCAACGAATGTCTTATTTATTTATGTATTTATTGTAACTTAATTAGGATAATGAGGATAATCATAAATTTAAGAACAATTACTGTATTAATAATTCTGACTTTATGCTCAACAGATATAAAATTCTCTCTGACAAATCGACCAAATCAGCTAAAATTCTGACAGATTCAGCAGGTACTAACAGAATGTGGAGAGTCTAACAGGCCTCACTTGACTATTTTTGTTTTTAGCAAGGCTTTTAGACTCAAATTGCCAGTTCGCTTCAAATTCCAGCTTTGTATACCATTACGCATTTTGTATAAAAGTTTATTCGTTGTCACACTGGAAGAGGACCTTATATTATTCATTATTTGTCATTGAATGCTTCAAAATATAATGTCTAACCGTCTAATCACAGGGCACCAGGCTGGGGTACACCCTGGAAGGGATGTCGGTCCATCACAGGGCACCAGGCTGGGGTATACCCTGGATGGGATGCCGGTCCATCACAGGGCACCAGGCTGGGGTACACCCTGGATGGGATGCCGGTCCATCACAGGGCACCAGGCTGGGGTACACCCTGGAAGGGATGTCGGTCCATCACAGGGCACGAGGCTGGGGTACACCTTGGATGGGATGCCGGTCCATCACAGGGCACGAGGCTGGGGTACACCCTGGATGGGATGCGAGAATGTTTTTTCGTTAGTGGAAAAAAAGGATTATAAATCTTTCAACCATCAATTATATGTTCCTGAAGGTCAATGTGTAATTGTTGTTGAATGTAACCAATAAATTATTTCTTGGGTAAAAAAAGCAACGTGTTTCCTTTTCCCCAACTCTGACAGTTAATTTTCAGCATGAATTAAACATGAAGCATCCCAAAAACACTATAATTCTTAGTGAGGGTGACATAATCTCCAGTCTTCGTACGTAGTCCAACAATTGTGTGCAAGACGCACGGTGGAACGTATCAGGCAGCACACGGAGCCTGAGAACGCTCCGCGTCCTGAAGAGTCTGACGGCAGAAACATTTCATCCCTTTCTTTTCGTTGAAGATCAAGATGTGCCTTCATATGATTAGGCTTCTTCTTAGTTACTTTTGTTCCAATGCGTAAAGTGCTTTTATGTAATTATAGATAGTTCTACATAATAGAGCTTATACAGCTTCATTAAAACTAAAAAAGATGGAAAAAAATGTAAATGAGACACTCATAGTGCTGAGATATGGTTAATAAACTCCGCTTTGTTAAACTATTTTCTGTTTTCATTGTTTAGGTAGTGCAATAATTATTATTGGGCCTCTAATGAATAGATTTCTGGTTGACACCCTCCTGTGTAAGCACGTAATATTATTTCTACACGATATTCTTAAATAACATAATTTCAAGAGGCCACAAGGTAAAATGTTACACACGTGTTGTCAGTCAAATATTCCGTACGGAGAACTTAGGTAATATGACGTAATTTTATGCAAAATGCTACTTCAGGCACGCAGATCCTTACAAAAATTTTAATAGTTCATTCCTTCTTTTCATCTAAAAGCCAAACACTGCCTGTTACGAACTGTTTTTTTTTTTTTTTCTTGGTGTTCTTGAAGTATCACGGTCGGCTCCCAACAGCAACTGAGTAAAAAACATTTTTAAGAAACAAGACACACAATCAAAGATCCAGTGAAGAAAGTAAAGCAAGCTTTGGAATTCAAAGTTTTGAGCTGCTAGACTCAAACTTTCCAGCTGGAAACAACACTAGGAGGTTCAAAAAGCCTGGACAACCAAATCCAGTCACGCGGTGATGTTGAAGCCTTCTGCTTTGCCTGCTTTGGTTTCCAAGACATTCGTCTTGCAAACTCTAATGCTCTGGAATACAATAACTATAGATTACTGTCTCTACTTCGTTTTGATAGCGGTTGGTGAGTGATATACCCAAGGCTATGCTAAGCCACAAAATAATGGGATCTCAATTCCTTCTTTTTTGCCTATCAAAAAAAGCTACATGAAGTTTGAGAATCCAAAGTCCTGAATATAGGAGTTCACCAAGCAAATTGCCTTTCTGGCTGAACAATGTATGACTTTTATTGTGAAGAACCTAAAACTATATTACTGCCAAAGATAACGACATTAACTTAGCTATCTCAAGCTGCCAAACGATAGCGTCTGAAGCAGGGAACAGAAGCTGCTCTTAGAGTTTGGAAATACGAAATACCAAGGCATTTTCCCGCGGATTTGACTTTTAAGTATTTCAAAAGTTTCGCTGGCGTACAACTGAATGTCACTCTTGTTGTCTGTATGGTTTGATCTGTTTTTCATGGTTGCATTTAATTTTGGAAAAGAAAAAAGATTCAGTTGACTTGTGCCAGCTTGTAAATACAAGAATATGCTCATACATATAGGAAAACAGCTATCACAATAAACATGCACTGAAAAATTATGGGGTGTACAGTCGCATTTAATTTATGCGATAGCAGAATTGTGAACAAGCTAGAATTTCTTTTGTATTGAATTACATGAACTAAATCCACTACTTGATGTTTGTCATGCGCGCAAAGGAATATACGACTGTGAATATCTTATGTACATATTTAATGTTGTGCCAGGAATAAACATCCATAACTGGTTTTGAAGCGTACCACTTATTGTCAGATTTAACTGAAGAGTTTCAGCCCAAAGTCACAGAGCGCAGTATGGATGTATGATGCATTCAACCATTTCAAAGTTCAAGCCAGACCTAAAGAACCCTGGCAATACCTCACTTTGCGCTGGACGGCTAGAACTGGAATGGAGATTGAAATAATATTTTAGTACAAGTGGCTCTAGGTTTAAGGAAAAGTAACTTCAACATTTAACTGATTAGCATGTCTTCATAGACCTCAGCCTTCCTAATTTTGCATTCTATTTCATTCACTATTCTAAAAAAAATCTCTAAATGCCAATAATGCTGCCTCAGGCCTGAAAGCGGTGGACCTCGCTGACGTACTGGATGTCTCCCTTCATTTGTCTGGTGGTGGTGGTGTCTCTTTGTGGTGCTGCTTTTGACACTGGATATCACCATTTTCTCTTGGATAGACAAGGAAGTCATGCAGGTCTCAGCAGAAAGGCACTTTGTCACATTTTACACGGCGCTGTCAGAGGTTTTATCAAGTTGTTACAGCAAATAACGAATGTCCAGAATGCTCCTTGTCAAAATATTAAGGGCTGGTACCTAAGGGGTATTGTTAACAAGTATGGTGTTAATTACTACTGCATGGCTGTAAAATACAAGTTCAAGGCTCTCTTTCTTAAGCCTAGCGAAATATTACAACCCCAGGATGCTTGTGTAAGAGACATTCTTCACAGCGTTCTATTTTTACTGAACTCAGACTCGATAGCAATGGTATTAGTAAGCTGTATGTCATGTAGATTTACCAACTCCCTCTTTGAATCGAGCCCAGGTGACTTCTGTGTTACCGCTGATATTACAGAAAAAGGCTGTGGTGTTACCGTCGACCAGAAACATCTTTCCTGTCACCTTGGATATATGGAGTGTTTTTCTCATGGAATATAGACGGTGTCAGAAATGTGCGGTCTCTGTGTAATGCCGAAGAGCTGGTTCATGCATTCATTACTTCAAGATTAGATTATTGCAAAGCTCTCCTATCTGAAGGTTCAAGTGCTTTCCTGACATCTCTCCAACTGGTACAGAACGCAGGTGCGAGAATTTCTACCAGCACGAAAGAACACCATATCGGTTGGGTACTTGTCTCCCCACATTGCATTCCTGTGAAGTTTATAGCGAAATTGTAAATGTTTTTTTTTTTTTTTTCGACCAGCATATGCCATTGATCTCCCGTACAACCCTTTACTGTGTTTTTTTTTTTTTTTTTTTTTAAAACAAAATCCTGGCTGTTATGCCAACTATTTTTAAAAGTAGAAATGTACCAAGATTCTGTCATTTAGAACTTCTTACTTCAGGTAGAAAGCTTTGCTTCTGCTCCTCATTTCTACACAGCTACAGGTCATAAACAAAGGACAGTGCCGACAGGACAGTTGTTTGCAAGCCCAGCAGTGCATGCTGGCCCTTTAACATCCCGCGCTCAGCATAGAATTTGTTGTGACATCACCTAAATCAGAGTTTACTCAGATTTCCTCATTAGTGCATATATGCTGTGTGTCGAGTGTGTATTCCTGTCAACTCCGCTCCGTAATCCAGTTCACAGGTTACTTGCCACACGTGGTGCTCCATGGCCACACCCACCTCCAGATGGTTCCAGTCTGTAGTCAGACACACCTGTGCTCAATCATCAGCATGCATTCACTCCGGTCGCGGGATCTTTGCTTAGCTTTGGTTTCTATTTCCCGGTTTAGCTTCACCCTGCTGGTTCTGAGATCTGCCTGGGTTGAGCTTCAGATCAGGGATTTTCAGCCTTGCTTTTGGAATTCAATGCTGATTTGCCCCTGCTTTGTTTGACAGTCGTGTCCATGTACACTCCTGTTGCTCTTGCCATCAACAGCCCTCGTCGGGTCAGCTCTGGGCAGCTAGGGGCCAACCTGTCAAAGAGGAAAACTCCTGGCATTATCTGCATCTACCTCAGGATGTCTCCAAATGCCAGTCTTGTGGCTCTTACCTTCTGTCAATAAAGTAGCAGTACTTTATCCTTGGGGGGGATTTGAGTAGCTTTTGCATACTTCATACTCTGTACTCCATACTTCAGACTTCCATCTTGTTCCTTCAGGATTGACGTTGACACACATGCATATACAGATGAGATCAAAGCTCGAGGTCAGAGCACAGGGTCAGCCATTCGTTCAGTGCCTCTGGAGTAGGTTTGGTTACGCGTCTAACAACAACTAATCCGCCAGCCATAGGATTTGAACCCACTACCTTCCAGACGTGGGCACAGATCCATAACCAACCAAGTGAACACCGCCCATAATGCCAACCACTTATAAAAACATTTTTGCAGTATTTTTCTGCCTTGCAATGGACCAGAATCCTGTACAGGTTGTACCCCAGTCTCCCATGACCCTGACCAGCATAAACAGTTGAAAGATGGATGGATGGATGGATGACCCACATGACAGTCTAATGTCGGTGCTCCAAGATGACTGCATCAGCCCCTTTGCCCCTGGCAACCAGATGACCCAACTACAAATACAGTTGATAAACTGCACTTAGAAGCATCATCAGATATATGAACAGTCTCTGGCACATTTAAAATACACTCTGTTCCATAGCTTTATCTCAAAATATGTTATTCCTTATTTACATTAAGCATTTAAAGTTTACAAAGCGTCATATTTGGTGTAACAAAAGACGTATAGATGCAGATAATCAAATACAGCCTCAAGTCAAAAATGAAACAGTCGGAATATCAAAGAGATCTAGTAAGAAACGTGAAGCAGTTCCTTTGCATAGTTGTTGAAATCCTGTCTGATACGGTGCACGTCAGGGATTGATTCACCCCAGGCGGATAATGATTTCTGAATCAGTCGATGATCCTGACAACGAGCATTTGGTGTTTGCTGTGTATGTACTGCTCCAGAGAAACACGGAAACACAGTCAGCACCACGGTTTATGAAACATGGCACACTAATCGAGAAATACACGTAACATGAAAAATCTAATTTAGGAGCCTATAATTTAGTGTATTATCCATCAGGAATGATGTCTTTCATTTACAAAGGGACCTCAGTGCCTCACAGGGTCGAGCTGATGTGTTCCATTCTCAGGCCTCGTGCAGGAGTGCATAGAGTTGATTCATTTGTTGGAACTGAGCTTTATCTTCTCCAGCTCAGTGAACAACTTCATTTCAACTGATGAGATCAAATAGGGGTCAGAACAATTCTCACTCCTGACAATAGCACCCAATGGGAATTCATTTTACAGCAGCCAAATATGCCCTGCCTGCTTTGCAAAGAAATATTTTAAAAAGTGCAAGCCATATGACATTGCAGGGACGCGTGCCTGGATGAGAACGGTACGGATAACAAGTATAATACAACTATTCCTACAGTCAGACTTTTAAACGCGCAGAAAGATGTTTGCCTTTGTTCAGAATCTGCTTCTCGTTACCCAAAGGACAGAAGTCAAAACACATGGTTAGAGGAATGCAGGACATATTTGCAGCAAACTGTTCGGGAGTCCGTCTCGTCTACAAAGTCTGTACGGCTGGGAACTGTCACTCTATAATCAGCTGGTGTTTGCGTTGAATATTGCCACTGCCGAATCAAAGATAAATGGCTATTTTAATTTCAGCAAGATCAGCCATCTGTTAGTCCTCATTTGTTTGTGATCCAGTCCCTTAATGTTTGCATGGTTTTTTTTTGTTTTGTTTTCACAATCAGTCATGAAAAGTGTTTTAAAACTGGCACCTAAGTTTGGAGCATAATTTTGGGAAATGAAAAACAGAGGGCTTTATTAATATAAATGAGAAATCATCTCTGAGAAAAGCTGAAGATGATCCAGAGAGTGATGTATACGATTTACGTATACTGGCTTACGATAACCACAGCATCTCAGATTTGACAGTTACGTTGCGTATAACGACTCAACGTTTTAAATCCGGCGGTGAAAAAGCCAGACTGGCGAGATATTAGCAGGCTTTTAATCGACTGCTGTTTCTTAAAAGTCAGCGGTCCATTACAGGGAAACGTGATGGATGGATGTATTATTACAAATAAATATCGGTCGAAGGTATGAGCTGTCATTCAGTTGCATTATGTCCATGATTCAGAAAGACATTGAATTTGTGCTGATTATTTCTGCAAATTGTAGCTTGTGCTTTAGTGATTGGTACGAGAAGCCAAGGACGATGTGAGTACTGTTGGAGAAAATTCATTTTAATAAGGGGAGCCGTCTCCATTTACTCATGTTAGAAAAGTCATCATTTTGAATTTAATATGTAAGCACATTGAACCATAATCTCTGAATTGCGTCTATTGTTCTAAACTGCCGTATGACATCTGTTGCTCTGTAAAAATGAACAAATAGTGACTGCTACATTGGCATGGACAGGCATAACCAAAGATTCTTTTAAAAGCCACTTCCAGCCTGGATCCTAAAATAAATAAACAGTCAATACACCTAACGTATCATGGGCTAAGTCTGGTCTTCCATGGTTGTATTTCTAATTAAACAGCTTAAATCCTAAGATTCTTGGATCCCATTTTTTCAAATGCACATATTTACTGATAAGACAAAAAAAAATCTGTATTTAAGTCTTTAAGCCTGTAAAAAATGTGAATTTTAGAAATACTCGAAATACTGTATTAGACAGACTATGTAGTTCATAGTCTGTCATAGTCCGCCAAAACACATAGAATAGGTTTTTAGAACCGCGTTAATCCATACAGTGAAGTTCTTAGGGATTGTATAAATCACTCAGTAGACAAATCTGAGAGCTACTTCTATTGTGACATGTCTGAGACCTCTGAGAAAGAAGCTGAGAGTCCAGGTAGACCTGGAAGCTGACACCGCCTTCTCTGGTAAAACACCCAAAACATCCATTTAAGAATCTTCAGGGTGGCTAGCAATGGGTGATTGCCTAAGGTTGGGAGGTGCTGTTGTTAGGTACGAATGGCCTTTTCTTCATCTGTATCTTCTTGGGTTGCTAATGTTAGACCGTTTGCACCGCAGATGTCCATAAGAACCAGATTACTTCTCATTGAATTGTAATTGTTGTCAGGTGGAGTGGATTCCGCTTATGTTCTTTGCTGCCTTATTTAATTATGGAAGCGGTGATACATAGTTTATCACGAGCAGAAACGGGCTGCGAGGCAGACTGTAACCTGGACAGGATGTCAGACCATGCCAGAGCAGCCTCCACCACAGAGATACACACATTTGCATGTAGAATTAGTAAAGTCGTCTGTTCGCCTAAATACCAGGTCTTGGGATTGAAGATAGCGAGGGAATGCCCTTCGAAAAAGGCGTATAAATACAGATGTGGACAGAGGCTGAGCCTGTGGTACTCGAACCCTGGGGAGTGCAGAGGAACAATAAGACCTGTCGAAACATCGATGATATTCTCTCCGAGAACTGAGACTTTTTAAAATGCGAGCACGGCTGTGTGTTTCTCAAGCCTAGTGGGAAATCAATACAATGTATGAAAACACTCGCTCAGTTTGCAAATTGAAATTTCCCAGGCACCTAACACACTATGCTTATAGACTCTGTTCTTTATTACATTGATTTCTTTAAATTAAGAGAAGAAAATGAAACATTCTGTTTGAGGGGTGGAGCAGTGGGTGGCGCTGTCGCCTCACGCCTTCAACGTGGAGGCCTTGAATCCTGTCCTGGTTCTCCGTCTGCGGGGCTCGAATGTTTTCTCTGTGTTTTGTGGGTTTTCACTCAGCACTCTGGTTTCCCCCTGCGGCCCAGATACATGCAGTTAGGCTAATTTGTGTCTCAGAATTACCCTGCGTGTGTGTGTGTGTGTGTGTGTGTGTGTGTGTGTGTGTGTGTGTGTGTGTGTGTGATATTGGTACCTCGTGCAGGTGTAGCCCAGCCTTGTACCCTGTGCCGCTTGGGATAAGTGACTCTAGCTGGGATAAGTGATTAGAAGAGTATCCATCCATCCATTTGAAACCCTTCCAGTACTGGAATAGCTAGATTGGTGACATATGCAGACAAAGATCCAGGATTAATGTCCTTCCTAAGAATTAGTTTGATCTTGGGATACTAAAAATACTGCTTAGTAAATGACAAATTGACAAATACTCTTAAATATGTGAGAATATCAAGTGTATAATCAAAGATCTTGGGTTTATTCCATAAAGTAATGTTCCTGACTTAGCCGAATTTGTGAACTCGAGATTCAAGACATCGACAAATCCTGAAGTCAGGCTTTCATTCATCGGCAACTAGAATTCAGGTTTAACTATCGGATTTGTTAAACCCGCTTTCTGGCACGGACAACACATATCTGATAATGTAAAACAGAAATCCCCACTGTTAAGTATCCTAGGAAATAAGAAACGTATGTAGCCATTGCATAATTTCATTTCTAGGCCAGACTCAGCCATCTTGGGTAAAACCACTGAGCTCATGACTTTAAGAAAAGCGTGTCTACTGAACAAATCTCAGCAAATTGGTTCCTCAGGTTCATCCCATCTCTGAGCATTCTCACCGGAGACAGTGAGAGGAGTTGCCTCGTAAGTCCAAAAAGGTGAATACCTCTTAGATGTGTTCCTACAGGTTCTCACTGTTTGAGCCGTGTTTTTCCCTTGGTATTGGGAAAGCCTTTTGCTGTTTCTTCTCAACAGAGAGTGAAGAAAAAGCAGTGATCCTCATGCATTTTTTAGCTTGGCACATTTGCCGCCCTCCCGTCTCATGGATGCTTTCAGGTGAGTCAGGACGGCATCTGGACGTTGTGGATGTAAAGCCAGAAGCCTGACTCACCTCTATTTGTAAACAAGTGGCAATGACATAAACACATTAGTGTCACTTCCCGGTAAATTCAGGGTCGAGAAATGCCAGGACCATGTAGCACGGAGTGTTTCGATGAAGGAGTCCGAGGATCAATAATTTAAAGAAACACGCTCCAACGCTGACATTTCTAAGCAGGCAAAAGAGAGCGCGAAACTAAACATTATCAAGAAAAGGGGAAATTTATTTTTAAAGCGTTGCTTTGTAAATGCCGAGTAAGCAATTGACATTTTTGTATCACGTCTGCTTCTGCACCTGTCTTGGGGCCGTGGTGAAGTTTGCGAGTTTATTGCCAGATATTCAATGCTAAAAAAACCTCAGTTTATGGGATGTCATCTTATCGAGGCACGGCTTTTAGGATGTGCGGTCTGATAAAGTCCCATCGCGGGGGCCTCCATTTTGAGAAGTGTGGCGTCAAAGAACCCTGAGAATGACATGCATCTGAAGATGGCCTGCGGTCTCTCAAATGTAGTTTCCAGGAAATAAAAATCCTGCGTTAGCATTTAATTTAAATTCTTCAAGGTGTCGGCCAGAGGATGATAGCCGTGTTTAAAAATTCTGCATTGACAGAAGCCCATTGTTTGAGAAACAAACGGAACCGCCCTTGTTCACAAATTACACACTGGGGTCTGTCAACAGGGGTGATCCGAATCAGCCTCTGATTTCTGTTCCTTTCCCTTTTGATATAAATGTGCTTTTACTTTTAAAATTACTCTTTGGTTTAAATGCCAGCAAAGGATGTCCAATTGAAGGAATGCCATCTTTTCAGGGTGTGTGGTCAGGTTAAATTGTGTCATGGGAGCATCCATGCAAGACAATCGAACCTGGGATACAGATACTCGTCACACAGCCGGGAAAGGGAGTTATGCTGCTTGGTCCATATCTCTGACCATGGTTCACAGCCCTCATTCAGGGCTGAAGTTAACACTGCTGATGGACATCAGGCATCATGCCAGTCGGAACCTGTAGATGGCCTGGTGACCTCAGACCAACGATGGCTCTTCTGATGAGACCATCATGTCGATTCTGTTTATTTCTCTCCAGCTACAACCTGTTTCCAAGTGGTCTTTCTGCAGTAGCATACGCCATGGTAGAAATGTTGGCTTGTCCGGGTAGCACTGTAACCTCCCACCACCAATTTTGGAGGATCAAGTTCCACCTCTGTTCAGCGTGACTGGAATTTGCCTGACATCTCTAAACTGGTGGATGTACCCCAACCACCGGCCTAGTGATGAACTGGCATCCCATCCAGGGTGTACCCCAGCTGTGTACCCTGTGTTGCCAGGGATCGGTTCCAGGCTCCCCATGACTCTGACCAGGATAAGTGGTTAGAAAGTGGAGGGGGAGGGAAAAAAATTTGAATAAGACTAACATAATTATGTATTATTTTCCTAATATTGGGAATTCCAATAAAAATATTTGCGAAAAGAATGGCAGAAGATCAAAGAGTACATGTAAAAAAAATCATATCCAAAATAATCTTTTTTAGGCTAATATCAACAAGGTTTCCGTCTCACCAGAGACGTGTAAATGATAAAAAAAAAAGGTCGAAATTTCTAAAGAATAAAAGATTCCGGAAACCCCAGTCTTAAGGTGACCTGTCATCATATCTTAGCAGAAGTATTTTAAGAGTTAATGACAACATTTCCTTTTCTCACATTTTTAATACTGCACATATTTTTCCCCTTCTAAATGAAATCCAATTTGGTTCTATTAATATTAATGCGGAAAGATCGTTCCGATAATAAATTAATAAAATATTCTTACTCTGAGGCCTGCCCCGAAGTGCTCGCTTACGCTTTTGTGTAAAGAAAATGAATAAATAAAGATCTGATTGGCTTTTGCCAAGACTCTTACACAAAACAGAATCTAGTTGATTGTTTTTTTAACAAAATCAATGGCGTTGATTCAAATGACCAAAGAAGGCCCTCTGAAAGCGCTGCCTGGCTTATAACATCCTCTTTGATTTTGGCTTCTAACTTCCGCCAAACCATGGGATTAACTGCTTAGCCGGACTTGTCAATGCGATGCTTCCTTGTAAACGCAGTTTCGGTGCAGGGGTATTTCTGTTGCCGTCTTTCTGATTAAAAATAAAAGTCACCTGTATCAGACCTTGGTTTGTGGTTCCCAGGCTCTGCCTTCACGGCCTGAAGACTGTGAAAGTCGTGTTTTAATAACCTGAAAGTCCCGGGCGTTTCTTATGTCTGAGCCTGAGAGATCCTATGTTAGGTGATAAAATGCCACAATGGCAATGCTCAACTTTTCGTAAACATTACTTGAACATCTGACTGATTGTTTACTCATAGACATGTTCCAGACTGTTCCTGCAAAACTCTAAGGATTGGAAAGTAGTGCAGTTTTCCACAAAATAATACGAGATCAAAAAACTGGAGGCTTGAGAGAAACATGTAAGCTGAATTGAAGTGAAATGGAAATTAAGTTTATACAAAACAAACTTCTTTAATAACAAAATATATCCACCTGATTATGCAAGTCTGGGTAACAGAGAAGCCTGGGGCCTAACCCAGGCAGTATAGGTCGCGAGGCTAGGGTACACCCTGGATGGGATGCCGGTCCATCACAGGGCACAGGGCTGGGATACACCCTGGATGGGATGCCAGTCCATCACAGGGCACGAGGCTGGAGTACACCCTGGATGGGATGCCAGTCCATCAC
>JAACJT020000110.1:3765846-3778499 GCA_009936485.2 Gymnarchus niloticus | reverse complement strand
GGGGTACACCCTGGATGGGATGCCAGTCCATCACAGGGCACGAGGCTGGGGTACACCCTGGATGGGATGCCGGTCCATCACAGGGCACATTCACACTCGACGGGCAATGAAACGATTAGTCAAACTTCATATCTTTAGACTGCCTGAGTAAACTGAAATACTTAGAAGAAACCCATGCAACACAACGAGGACAGGAAACTCCACACCCACACAGAGGAGGTGGGATTTAAACCCTGGAGTTGTGCCTCCTCAACAGACTGATTGGTTCATAATCCTTCTGATTTCATGGTTGCCATGATATCATAGCCACTCAGTGCTAAGAATCTATAAAAAGATAAGTGACTTTCACTTTTGACTCCAGTACAGGGTCAGAGTGATGCCATCCCCGGAAGAACAGGCTGACAGACCAGGTATGTCATGGATTCTAATACCAATCTGGCAAGTCCCCGGAATTTTACTCAAGTTACAGGAAATTTAGTAAGGAGCGCCTTCAGAAGTCAGCAGATTCTTGTACAGAAACACCACTAGATACCAGGAATCAGTTTTGATGTTTTTCTCCATCCATCCATCCATCCATCCATCCATCCATCAATCCATCCATCCATCCATCCATCCATCCATCCATCAATCCATCCATCCATCCATCCATCAATCCATCCATCCATCCATCCATCCATCTTCTAATTGTTTATTCTGCTCAGGCCTGTAGAGGGGCTGGAGCATATCCCAGACAACACACACACACACACACACACTCCATCTCCACATACACAGAACAGAGCTGGGTATCTAACCCCTAACCCTAAAAGAGACCCACCATGCCACCCCAGTGTAATCTGTAATACACTGAAATGTCGCGTATTACATTGACATTGGAAAAAATCTCCACGGCCTAGGCTGGCTCCTTTAAAAGTGTCATCAACAGTGCCTTCAGTATGTTAATCCCTATTTTTGTGGGGATTTTTTAACCATTTGTGTGACTTGGTATTTTACTGGGGCCGTTTTCATTAAGAACCTTCTTCAGTTCTTCAGATCACTGCTAGCTCTCCACTGCTAATGTGTTAGCGTCCCCAACCGTTTGCCTGCTCGTTAATAAATCTCATATCCATCTAGACAGTACCCTTTTCTGTTTTAGCAGCATTTCAGAGTGCCATCTCTGCCACTCATGTCAAATACCCAGTCTGTGTTTTTAAGATGAAGACGACGCATTTTCGTTTTACGTGATTGGCTGTAACAACATGTAGGAGATTTTTACCCTGTAAAATCAATAGCGTGCACTTTTTTATATAGGCCACTTTCAAAATAACTGCATCAATCCTTGATAAGTGCATTAGTAGCTTGTTGTTCAGCTCTTATAGGAGGACGTGTCACACCGGTGTCAGACGACTGCCACTATCAAGACGACTACTCAGTCAGACCTAAAAACATCATCATTGATCTGTTCTACGCACAACGTAATTATCAATGAGCAAATGGCAGTGGCTCAGACATCCTATATGTTGTGTACTTCAGAAATGCTGAGAAAACATAAAGAGAGATATTACACCTTTAAACAATCTTGCCTGCACGGCGCTGATACGTCCCGGCTTTTTTCCAAGATTAACAATAGCAGAAATTTGCCAAAATGTCCATTGACGTCAGTCGGAATTTTACTTGGCCAAGTGTACAATGCGTACCGAGTCATCGCTGTTTGTACGTTAGTTGGTACACGTCCTTTGTTGTGTTTAGTCTGTCTACTTGACGGTGAGTGTGTTGTGTGATAAATCGTACAAAAAAGAAGCTGATGGGTGTTTGTTGTTAATGTTTCCGTGGTTTGGGGCTATGGACTGTTAATTACACTGCAGTCACGTTTAATGGGAAATAGCTAGCCTGTAAGTACTGAATGAAAAAGCGATGGACGAAAAGGAGTCATTGCTAAGAGTGAATCGGCCCGTCGGGATGCTGTGTGTTCTATCCCAGGACAGTAATGACAGTCATCTTTAATTTAGCTTTACGACATGAGCGTAACCAGGTATCTCAAATGCTAACTGAAGTATTAAAAAACGAATTCTTGGATTGCAGAGAGACTATAATTAACCACTCGTCTTTTATTTTGGAGATTTAAACATGGTCTGAAATAAATCTAGCACTCAACAAAAGTAAAACAGCATCTCTCACTCCTGCAGCCGATGATAAAAATGTAGCTGCGATTTGGTTAAGAGGATTTTTCCCCATTCAGTCCAGGGCATTCTCCGAGCCCAGTCTGCCAGTTGGGTTCCATTCTCTACTCGTCTGTGAAGCTGGCAGCTCTCGACTGTGGACGGAATGAAGGGTCTGCTTTCAAAGGTAGCCAGTGTGGGAAGATGCTTCACTTTCTCACTCAGAATACAAACACACTGCAGTGTCGCTTGAATTTAGGAAGTTCATAGGTGATGTTTTCTATAATAATTCATGCTGTGCCTTAATATGGAACCCAAAGGGAACTGGAAATGGTTAAAAACCAATTAAATGTACATAACAGGAGCACGTTATATACTCATATGTAATATTCAGATAGCTAAACAAATATTTACATTGTTTAATCGACACACACATTTGACCTTTCCTAAGAATTGCTTACAGTTTATGCCCTAATATTGATGGATAAAATCGATTGGCCAAGTCAAGGTAAAGTCAGGACTGTGTGGTTAGCAATGTGGAAACTTAGACAAATCATCTAATGGCAGAGGTTAAAAGAAACCTGTTACTATGACAACAGATAGGTCCAGATAACAGAACGAAGACTCCCTTTTGATCCTCATTTCCCCCCCACCGTGGCTCACTCTTTCTGCTATCTCAGCTACTCCATCAAGCCCCCTTACAGATAACAGACCTGCAAACTCAATCGACCTTCAAGCATCTAGAGGCATCCGGAACATTCCATGGCCAGGCTGCAATTAAAGGCAGATGTGGCCATGTTATCAATATTTATTATTTAAGATATGTTTTTTTTTTTATTGCAATAACAAGTTACGTACAGTGTAAATGCATTATCTAATTGCACTTTAATGGAGTGCAGATCCTCCTGACTTAATATATCCAAAAACGATTTTTCCTTGATATTATTTGTATGATTTCATAATTGATGCATAAAAGACTACTTGTTCTCAGCATATTGCATTGAAATTGTGTGAAACAAACTAAATGAACATTGATTTTTAAAAAGAAACTTCTCCTAAATACAGTAAACTTGTTATCTCTAATTTCTCACTCTCTTAATGTTTAGGTGTTAATCTGACAAATGGCATTCTGTTCAAGGCGCTGTGCAAATTGCAGTGACTTTCAGGCCACTTCTGTTGTACTGTTGGAAGATGCTAATTTGTGTGAATTTAAGCTGATGGCACAACAACAACAACAACAAAAAAACATCCTCTTGCAACACAGTCAGTTTTTGATTCCGTAACGTAAAAGAGACTGCGATCTCCTTAAGTGGTAAAGATGTTTATTTTTTTCCAAGAAAATGTATTTGGTTTTTGCACACTAATGTAGACAAATGCTGGGTCCATGGTCGTGTTCTTGGCAAAGTGACTATATGAACGTATCCATTGTGACTTGCAAGGTTTTCAAGAACACGACATGACTGAATGAAGTAAAAAATCTGCATGCCAGTATATAAGAAGTATTGTTTAAATGTGACTTAATTAGAGTCATGTTCGACTGCTCCATCTCCCGCTTGCTGGCATGTCACCTGATGTGCTGGGCTCTGTACGGTCCGCCTGCTTGGACTATTCCCAGCTTGGCGGATGTGAATCTCATTCCATTTACAGTTTTCCTTGGCAGATGCCGTCTGCTCCGCTAGCCTCCAGGTGAAGGTGATTTCCAGCTCACAGAACAGCCTGTGTTTCTCCACACAATTGCGATATCCTGGGTGTGCTGACAGCAGTCACTTTCTGCTTTCCAGGTCTGTTATAGACATAAGCATTCCTCTGTTCTCAGCATACCGGCAATGTGCATTTCTGCATAGTTTTACTGTGTGTGTGTGTGTGTGTGTGTGTGTGTATGCACAAAGTATATAAGCATATAGAGTATATAGATAAAATTTGTTAGTGCTTTGCATTTCTTTATCTAGAATAGTCATGTAGTCAAATATGTTTATTTGGCAACAATCAAACATAAAATTAGGGTTTTGAGTGGATGGATGGATGGATGGATGGATGGATGGATGGATGGATGGATGGATGGACGGACGGACGGATGGACAGATGGATGGATGGATGTTCTCGATACTATTTGTATTACATTTAATGCCAGCACCGAAAATGTACTTTCTGTAGGATTTCTTCATTCGAGGTCTCTGCCAAAGAAGAACCTTTCAAACCCAGCCTGAAAACCTTGCTTCCTCACAGTCACTTCAAATGCCACAGTTCACGTACTCAAAACGCTGTTTACTTCCGTTCCTGCTCGTGTAACCCGATAACACGACAGAGGCGGCACGAGACCCGTGTGGATCCTTGCATGTCGGAATCATCATACCTTTCAGTTGGTCCAGCTGTACAAAGGAATCTTCATTCAGAAATCCAAGCAAGGTCATCGTGGATTACCTAGCAGTAACCCTATCAGTTCCAGCACAAAGCTTATGGGGCCCTTTGACACCAACTGTCAGCAGATTCTTTGTAGGGAACTCTATCTTGCCAAGCCACTGTTATGGAGCTATCTGGGCAGGGTAACCGTTTCAAAGCTTCCTTTTTTTTTCTGCTTTTATTTCCCTTTGAGTTTCGATGACTCATTTGGTTCATCAGTCCAGCAGCCTGAACGTCCATGCCGTTCAAATCCCCACGGCACATAATTCCCATAATTTGTGGTCATTCCTCCTCCTAGCTAGCTTTTCCTGTACTTGCTCTTCAACGATGAAGGATGAATGGGTGAGTCGCTTGCTGCTACATGACAGGGATTTTGTACGATTGCTCGAGATCGTGTGCAGAAATAAGCGATCGCAAACATTAGGAGCTGACTAGAGTGGACAGTAAGTGTTAACAGCTCCTTAGTCTTACAATACGTCGAGTAAAAAAAATGACTCAAATGAAACGACTTGGCAAGATGTCCACGGTGTTATGGAGTATGCATATAGCAAAGGATTAAGTCCGCCTGTTTTAGCCAATTGCTAAATCCCCAAACGCACCGACAACGTCTAGCTTGTACTCCTTGGCACAGGCACACCTTAGCATCTCACTCCACCTTCCTATCTGCCATCTTCGTTTTGTTGCGTATTGAGATATGACTTTGCACTGCTGTCCCATTAGTTCCTTAGAAATATTCATGAGCCATTTGCCAGGTGACTGTGTTGGATTCCCTCGACGGACAGTAAGTGATTGTGAAAAATGCAAGGGTCAATTCAGATGTAATAACAATAATAAATAACTTCATGAGTAAGTATATTTTGTTTTCATTTAACTATTTAGTATGAATCAGTACTATACCAGAGGATGATAGAACGGGAAGTACCTGATTTAATTAGGCGACTCCTTAAGCTGAGGTGATCGGTCTTGGATAAAAAGGGCATTAGAAAATTTCTTTGAAATGAATCACTCGACAGATGATGAAAGAGTAAAATGCCTCTGTCAGATTTTCAAAACACGCTTGCTCGACCGCCACTGTTCCTCCAGGTTCCAGTGAAGCGAAGCTAAAACAAAATTTGCACACAACTGATTGCGGAAATTGATTTTCAGACCTGTGCACGCCCAGACATGTCGCATCTGTTCTTGAAACGAGGGGAGACCGGCGACGCTGTCTGAGAATCGAACAGGATCATGCGGTATGGGGGTGCTTGCTCAGAACTCGACTGGGCATCGTAAAGGATTTTTTCGGTAGAATGAATTGCGTATGAAATTATATTTTATAAGTCCAGCCAATTGTGGTTATCCCTGTGAGCATGAACGAAACTCGAACACAGATGCTCAAGAACAAACAGGAAGCAATTAACTGCTCCTCGATGGCTGTATTCTTGTGTTGTATTTTCTTCTTCGTACGTCACGTTGGACAAAAGCGTCTGCGAGATTAATCAACGTGCAAATGGAACACACTAGATAAACTGTCAAAAACAGCCAATTGCTGCGAATGACTGCAATGAAATATGTCTTTTCAAAAGGTCACAGTTATAATCAGTGAATAATTTTTTTAGTTACCTAAAAACATTTGCACGACATGGTTAGCTTTTGTACAGCGCTAAGCAAATTGAAACTGTGTGATGTGAGACTCTTGCATAGGAGGACACAACACTGCAGGCAGTGTCTGAATGCTACTTGACATCAGAGGCCCCAGTTTACCAACCATGAGACACTCGATTACAAAGTGATAGGGCTCAAGGTTCTTAACTGGGGGGCAAAGGAAGAATTTGAAACCGTTTGCTGCCAACCACATGGACGGCTGCTGATTAGGAGCCTGGCAAAGGCTGCGGAGGCAACTGGGAAGACAGCAGCTGTGTCCGTCCCGCCTTCTCCTGCAGTTCCCCTTGTGGAAGACCAAAGACATTTTCTCCACCAACCAAGAGAAAATTCCCGTAAAAAATTCTCTGGAGCTATGTTCCGACATACAAATAGTTCTGTTTTATACAGACGGTTCTGGTTTACACGTCTGTTTGACAGTGAAACATAGCGGCATGATACCTTTCATGTAACTGATATTCAATGCTTTGGAGTTTCCTGTTCATAATTTTGTGTATGTTGACGCGATTAGACCCGGGGATCTCAATCAAAATGAATCGCTTTAACAGATTTTCTCCATAAAAGAAAGAAGTGAACAGGTGACTTTGATTTACCAATCCAACAATACATCTAATTGTAAAGATCTTACAGAGATGGCGAAAGGTAAGTGTGTAAGTCCGTAGTAAACTAATTACTGGTGTTGGGGGTTCGAATCCCTCTTCCACTCGCCTCACGTCGCGTCGATCTCCTCCGGATGCTCTGGTTTCCTCCCGGAGGTCAAGCATCTTTTGCAACCTGATGTTTTGCAGCCAACATGTAAGTTGAGCACAAGACAACATTTCATGTTATATTTTATTATTCATGTTTTTTCTTACGCAAATTAAAAGCATCTTTTCTCTTATCAAGACACGACATTAAACTACACATGCATAGATTTTCGTCTCTGACTTTCCTCCCCCTCCTCGACGATTTAGCTATTAGCAGTCTTTAACAGACGGTCAAAAGAAAACTCGCGTTGGTAGAATTTGTTAAATAAATGTCCTTTTCGATACATCGTTCAGTCTCACGTGGTTTCCTTTACAACCAGCAGTTTTGTTAAAATAGCCACACTCAAGTCTAGAATATTAAGATATTGTAATAACAGGCTCTTCTACAACCCCAAAACTTGGGATAGTATGGAAAATGCAAATAAAAAAAAAATACAATGATTCTTAAATTTACTTTGACTTTTATTTCATTGCAGACGGTATGAACCCATGATATCCAGTGTTTTGTCTGGTCAGCTTCATTTCATTTGTTAATATTCATCCATTCCTGCATTTCAGGCCTGCAACACATTCCAAAAAAAGTTGGGACGGTAAAGCGTTTACCACTTTGTAATGTTGCCATTCCTTCTCACAACACCTAAAGGACGTTTTGGCACTGAGGATACCAAGCGATGAAGCGTTTCAGGTGTTATTTTGTCCCGTTCTTCCTGCAGACACGTCTTAAGGTGTGCAACAATACGGGGCCGTCGTTGTCACATTTGTCATTTCAAAATTCTCCACACATTCTCTATTGGGGACCGGTCAGGACTGCAGGCAGGCCAGTCCAGTACCCGTACCCTCTTCTTCCGCAGCCATGCCTTTGTAATGTGTGCAGAATGTGGTTTTGCATTGCCTTGTTGAAAAATGCGTGGACGTCCCTGGATAAGATGTTGTCTTGAAGGCAGCATATGTTGCTCTAAAATCTCAGTGTACTTTTCTGCATTAATGCTGCCACCACAGAAGTATAAAGTACCTTTGCCAAGGGCACTGACACAACCCCAGACCATGACAGACCCTGGCTTCTGGACTCGTCGCTGATAACGGTCTGGATGGTCCTTTTCGTCTTTGGTCCGGAGCACACAGCGTCCATTTCTTCCAAAAAAGATCTGGAATACTGATTCGTCTGACCATAATACATGTTTCCATTATGTGATGGTCCATCCCAGGTGCCTCCAAGCCCAGAGAAGTCAATGCCACTTCTGAACATGGTAAAGATAAGGCTTCTTTTTTGCACTGTAAAGTTTTATGTGGCATTTGTGAATGTAACTCCATATTGTAGTGCTTGACAAAGGTTTGCCAAAGTAATCCGTTGCCCATGTGGTTATATCAGCTATTGATGAATGACGGTTCTTGATGCAGTGCCGTCTGAGGGATCGGAGATCACGGGTGTTCAGCTGAGGCTTGTGCCCTTGTCCTTTACACACTGAAATTCCTCCAGATTCCGTGAATAGTTTAATGATATTAGGCACTGTACAGGGAGAAATATGCAAATCCCTTCCAATCTTTCTTTGAGGAACATTGTTTTTAAACATTTCAATAATTTTCTTAGACATTTGTTGACAAACTGGAGATCTTCTGCCCATCTTTGCTCCTCAAAGACTCCGCCTTTCATGGATTCTGCTTTTGTCCCAAATCATGATTACAATCGCCTGTTTAAAATCACATCATTTATTTTGTTTACCTCATTACTAGCCCTAAATTGCCCCCGTCCCAACTTTTTTTTGGAATGTATTGCAGGCCTGAAATGCAGGAATGGATGTATATTAACAAATGAAATGATGCTGATCAAACAAAACATTAAAATCTTGGGCTCATACTGTCTGCAACGAAATAAAAGTTAAAGAAAATTTAAGAATCACTGCATTTTTATTATTATTATTATTATTATTATTATTATTATTTGCATTTTCCATACCATCCCAATTTTTTCTGACTTGGGGTTGTAATAAGATTTCCGCACGTCTTTTAAGTCGTCTTGTAAGATTTCCGTCTATGTACAACTTAATACGAAGTATCATTTGAGACCTTCCATTAATACTAAAATGGCGGACACCATAAAATCTACACAAGGATGTCCAGGCAAATGCCCCAAATCCCCATTCTATAGTAGTCATCTAAAATGTAGATGGGCGGAGCCTATATTGAATAAAACCCATTTTCAGCATGGACAAACTGTGGGGGTGTCACGCTGATCAAATAAATCTACCTCAGTCAAGATCACATCAAAAGCTGTTATAGGACTGAGCATTTCTAAGGGCCTCTGATTAATCATCTAG
The DNA here is from genome assembly GCA_009936485.2 of Gymnarchus niloticus. NCBI lineage: Eukaryota > Metazoa > Chordata > Actinopteri > Osteoglossiformes > Gymnarchidae > Gymnarchus > Gymnarchus niloticus. Next base: position 3,769,259 of record JAACJT020000110.1, on the reverse strand, counting down.
TCCCTGACTGTATTGATTTTGGGCCTGCTTACTATGACTATATAAATAGGCCATTTCATTGCAACTGTATCTGGGGTCGGTCATGAACCCAAGGGGCAAAATAAATAAATAAAATAAAATAAACTTCATAGCCTAGTCTAAACTGAATTATGTCTTCCAGAAATAAATTAATAAAACAAACACTGCCTGGTTCCTTGACCAAGTAATTTTCACATTTCAGGACCTTAAAAAATATATATAAAATCAATAATCATTTAGTCATAAGGGTAAATGAAGCGACATTAGACCAAAGTATAGCCTTTAGCCATTGAAGTCACTTTGTGCCATTTATCTCATCAAAAGGCTGTAGTAATAATCCCCGCACACGGTGAAAAACGCGCAGGCAGTGCCTGCATTATCCCAGAGTAAACATGCTTGGAGAAAATATTAAAAATCGATAGCTGTTTCCTTCAATCAGGCCAGATGAAGTCCATCATAAATCTGACATTGTAAAAAGTGGCGTTGAGCAAGCAGGGCGCACGAGGGTCGGGCACGTGCCCTCACTTTCCGGACGTAACCGGCTTGGCACGCGCGCATCAGTAACGACTACCAACGACACGAATGGCAAGGATTTTATCTGCTAGCCTAATAGCTGTAAAATCTATTATTCTGTTATATGTATATGCCAAATACGTAGGCCTAGCTTTAATTAAACTGAATTTGTAAAAATACATATTTTAGTGAGAAAACGCATTTTTCATTCAACAAAAAAAAAAACCAAACAAAAACAAACAAACAAAAAATTAAGCAGTTAGAATTGTACCAATCCGTTAGCCGAGCCAACGAGTTTCTATTATCCGTGTTTATTAGCCTGCGCTACATTTAATGCATATAAAGCCCCCCACACTAAATTTTGCAAAGTGAATCATGAGATCATGACAGGCAATACTGTGCATTATTTACCCTCCCACCCAAAAATAAACAATTCTATAATTCTACGTCCGAAGACACACACAAAGACACATCTGGAGTTAGAAAGGCATGAACCAGTTAATGTACAGGTTTTGATTAAGCAGTTAATGTTTTGATACTCTGACGCTGTTTCAATAAGCTTCCCATCACGGATGCCAATCATTGAAAGTCAAGAACTGTTTCTGAGGTTGATTTAGCCTTACCAGCAAATCTGTTTCTTCCGGACATTATTTTAATCTGACTGTGTGATCTGCAGGCTGAAGCGTTTTTGACGTCCGATTTACCGATGCTGATATGTAAGGCAGTCTACATTTGAATGGAATTAACTTCTCCTGGCATCACACTATACGAATGTTGGTAGATTTCTACGATTTTCGGTAAACCACAACGAATTTTAGTTGAATTGGCTACAGTTAAGAATCTCAAATAGACCAAAAAGGGTGGACCAAATTCTATTGCCCTCAATAATAATAATAATAATAATAATAATAATAATTCACTGATGAAACAGTGTAAAAATTTATTCCTGTATGTAAAATTACAAAATCTAGAGTACGCCTAAATAGCAGGGTCACTTGGGTGGAAATTATTCCGATTTAGTTATGTTTGTTTGGAATATCACAGGAGCCGAAATTTAAGTCTGGGTCTCCGGTGATGGACGGCTGACATTGAAGCTTTGTGCAAACTGACTGCGCTGGGGGCGGGGTTGTGTGTGTGTGTGTGTGTGTGTGTGTGTGTGTGTGTGTGTGTGTGTGTGTGTGTGTGTGATGGTGGTGGGGGGGTGTTGCAGTCGAGTTTAGAGGAGATACTGCCCTCTGCCGTGCGTCTATGCACCCGCCTACGTCACCTCCAGTCAGACCTGGAGTTGGCTCCGCTGTTCCATGTGTGGCCTCTGATTGTTTACCCAGCCTTCTGAGAAATATGAACTACACATGATCCTCACGGCGCTGCCTTTGGTTGCCGTTAAATATTGGCCATGAACTTTCCGGGTTTGAAGGCGGCGGTGTGAATTCGCAATAATATTCATGTGGGAGATGCGTGAATTGACGATACCAGCCAGTTCAAAATGTATAGTTTTATATACGTGCGTTAAAACTAGACAGAACATGGCTGGTAGATTACTCATGATCAGCTGAAAAGACTAAATTTAAATAATTATTCCTTATCATTGTAATTTAAAAAGCATATCTCTAACTAATTAAGGGGTTTTTTTTTTGTTTGTTTTTTTAATAACATTTAAGAAATATTTACAGCAGCGTTTTTGATAAAAAAAAAAAAATCTTCGTATTAAGAAAACACTGAAAGTTGCGCATTATTTCAGAATAGAATAATTTCTTTAACGAAATTCTATTCAGATTTTCAGAAACAAAAACGTAGCCCGTCAAGGCCGTGAACTACTTTGAAATTCTTTAAAAAGTAAATATTCTCAAAGTCACTTCGGATCATATTTACTGCTTACGACGTCTTTCGTTGCGATGGCATTAATAGGAAATAAATCAGGAAATAAATATTTAACTCATTCAGAATTTTCAGAAATTTGACCCCCTGGTAAACTGCATCACATTTTAAGTGCGAACAGTTAACGTTGATAATAACAGAGTTAATTATCATTGTGGGAATAAAGGCTACGCGGTAGTTATAACGTTTCACATTTAATTATTGCGGACTGACGTTTACCCTTATTATATACTATAATACTGCAAGATTTACAATTAGTATTATTTGAAGAAAAATTGCGTACGACATGTGTTGAACTGTTCCAAACAATATGGAGCCTCTTCTCACAATAACACTCAGCGGGAACACCGCCGTGCAGCCGGAGCCGCAGACGTCGCGGTTGCAGACACCGGGGCGAATAACCGCGCTGCGTAATTTACTATAAATCCTGTGTAGTGCGGCCTTTATACTGGATCTCGCCGGGGGTGCGCGGGAAGACCTAGATTCTCCTGGTATAAATACATTCTTTTGAAAGTCCAAGGGTCCCCTTTCAAGTGTAGTTCTCAATTTATCAAGACAAAAATAAGTAGCCTATAGTGTTTATTATTATTTTATAATTATTACTGTTATATTATTATTATTATTTTATAATAATAATAATTATTATTATTGACTTGCATATTCAACAAATGCGCCACGCAGATAAAGCTCCATATTCCCGTACCCGTTATACTTATGCCGCATACGGCCTGCCGCCACCTTAATATAGACATCATGCTTTTTCTGACTATGGCCGTGTGATTATTTTACGCAGGACTTTCGGAATCCGCAGCTCCATTGAACTTCCAGAGGCAGCAAGGCTAATCCCAGCCACGTACAGTATGCATTATGTGCAAGCCAGCCAACTCCGCCAACAGGCCGCTGAGTGCACTGCCCGGTCTGAGGGAGGGAGCTACCATATTCACTCCGTTTCCTTCAGATGCCAGGCAGGATGATCAAGTGTTAGCCAGTGCAAATGAAGGGGG
>JAACJT020000110.1:3755165-3765620 GCA_009936485.2 Gymnarchus niloticus | reverse complement strand
GTCGGACGTTTATAAGAGTGTATATTCTAAAGTTATCCCAGTATAATTAATTCATGCACTCCAGCTGTTATACCGGCACGCAGAACACATTCTTAAAGTAAGAAATAGAAAAGTCAGATATTTTATTTTGACAGACACGTGTGTGTGTGTGTGTGTGTGTGTGTGTGTGTGTGTGTGTGTGTGTGTTCCAGTTTAAGGAAGCTGTTTCTATGGCGTGTGGTTTTTAAGCGCTCCGTCTTTTAATATAATTAAGGGCTAGCCGGTAATAAGATGCTGGCCGACGCGCTAATAGAAGGGGACGGAGGGAGTGGAGTGGAGTGGAGTGGAGAAGCCCTGCTCCTCTTCAGCGGCTCCCCTTCTGAGGCCGCTGTTCACATGGCGATGGGCGGGGATGCCATATTCAGATGAGCTCGACTGACAGCTCCTGCTTCGCGGGGCTCAGAGAAACTCAGGCGCTCCTTGCTTCAAGTCCTCACTTGGTAGTTCTGAGCACTAAACCCATCGGGCGCTAGGGGATCCAGACGGTGCCTCCATGCAGGCGCTGCGCTGACTTTGCGGCTGCTGGTTTTTTTTTTTTTTTTTTTTTTTTTTGTTTTTTTTTTTTTTTTGGAAAGTTTACCTGGCTGTTTATTTACGCGGCAGTCGACCCGATACCCGCCCGAGTCGTGCCTCTGTGCTTTTTTTTTTGCGGAGCGAAGGCAGACACGCACACACGGCAATGTCCTATCCTCAGGGTTACCTTTACCAGCCTCCAGGCTCCTTGGCTCTCTACTCCTGTCCGGCTTACGGGGCTTCGGCGCTGGCCGCTCCGAGGAGTGAGGAATTGGCCAGGACTTCGTCGGGATCAGCCTTCAGCCCGTACCCCGGATCGGCGGCTTTTACGGCTCCGGCCGGCGGCTTCTCCAACCCGCTGTCGTACCCCGCAGACCACGCCGCGGGATTCCCGTCCTACATGGTAAGGCAGGCTTTCCTAATGCCCATTTTCAAGGAGGATTTCGCACTTCGCAAAGATACTTCAGCTCAGACTTCACACCCCCCAAAACAGGCGGCCCGCCTGAATTAACGGGTAAATAAATAAAAACAATAACCTCCAACGATTTGCTTGATGAAAACAGTCGCCTGCCTCTGACAAACGACTAAGCAATTTGCCACAGGTCACAGGCAGGCTATAAAATCTGAAACATGCCGGCCGACGCTCTTTAACCACCCTGTCAACTATGAGCTAGAATCTGTAACTTCCGCGGAGATGTGATTTTACATATTTAACCGGCTCTGTTTAGTCGAATCTGATTAACTTAGACTGACCGAGCGTGTGCACATTCGCAGTCAGTGAGACTCAGTCCTGCAGTTTATTACCATTTATTACAGCATGTGTAGGCCCAAGTTTACAAAAACCCATATGATTTTTAGATTAAATAATCAAAAGCGTTTATGCACAGGCGTAGGGAAATTTAAGGTGCTGCTGTAATATTTTGCTGCTGGCCTAAAGCTTCTAGACAATTTCCAGAAGCGACTGGAGTAGTAATTCCTGTAAAGATGTTCACACACTCTGATTATTATTTTTTTTTTATTTATTTTTATTTATTTAATTTTTTATTTTTTTTGGGGGGGGATATCTAAATGGAATTTTAAAGTACTTTGGGCGCTTGTAAAGTTAAACAAGCACAATTTGAAGGTGAAAAGGCGAATGAAAATGCTAATGACGCGACACTTAAAGCATTCGAGGAAGGTGCGCGTCCACTGACTTGCAAATGGGATTTGTGATGCTTTAGTGAAGCGAAATGCTAAACGGCGTCTCTTTTTCTGAGCCTAGAAAAGAAAAGCACGGCAAAGCTATATATTTATGCGGTAAATGCTGAAATTGGCACTTAAATATTCATCATATCTCACACATTAACGCTCACCGCGGCCATGCGTGTATTAAACGTGCAACACGCCGCATTCACTATTCTGATAAATTACACCTTTTTACTATATATATATATATATATATTTTATTTTTTTTTCTCACTTCGTCCAACCATAAAAATCCGATGATTATTTAAAATATTTACAGCAGTTTTAAGATGCTGTTTTTGGGAAGCTGAAGACATCAGGAGACCCGCTCCTGACGGTGTGTCACATTTTCCGCAGGGCTCGCCGTACGACCCGCACACAACTGGCATGGCAGGGGCAATTAGTTATCACCCCTACGGAAGCCCCGGATACCCGTACCAGCTTAACGACCCGGCTTATCGGAAAAACGCCACGAGAGACGCCACCGCCACTCTCAAAGCCTGGCTCCAAGAGCACAGGAAAAACCCTTACCCCACCAAAGGAGAGAAGATCATGCTGGCCATCATCACTAAGATGACCCTGACTCAAGTCTCCACCTGGTTCGCCAATGCCAGGAGAAGGCTGAAGAAGGAGAACAAGATGACATGGGCTCCTCGGAATAAAAGCGAGGACGAGGATGAAGACGAGGGAGACGGCGAGAGGAAGGACGACGGGGCGGAGAAGAATCCGGACAACAGCGAGACTTCAGCTGAGGATGAAGGTAAACTCGGCCACTCATCGCTGCCATTGCTTTGTAAAATCTGGGATTAAGAGAATATTTGATTAAATTACGTACTGAGCTCTGAAACTTAGACTGGGGGTAACCTTTATTATTATTATTATTATTATTATCATCATTATTATTGGTATTATTATTATTATTGGTGTTTATTATTATTATCATTATTATTAGTGTTATTATTATTATTATTATTATCATTATTATTATTGGTGTTGTTGTTAGTTATACGACCAATTCTTGTTTGATTTAAAAATGATTTTTTATTTTTGTTTATTTTTTTTAAGTTAGGCGCTATATATATATATGTGTATATATTTACGAATATACAGAGCGATTTTAAAGGTCCCCTCTCTCTTTCCAAGGTATTAGTCTGCACGTCGATGCCCTCACAGACCATTCCTGCTCAGCGGAGTCGGACGGCGAAAAGGTCGGCTGCAGGACTGCGGGCCTCCTCCGCGACGCCGGGGGCGATTCTAAGGACAGACGCGAGGATGAGGATGAGGAGCGGGAGAAGGGCGAAGGCCAGCGGGGCGTCTCACCTCAGCCGGTGACGTCATCGCCGCTGGGGGGCACGGAAGCCCCGATTCTAAGCCAGGAGCACGCGGACGCCAAAGCCGGTCTCGGAAGCAGAATGTCTTCAGGTCAAGCGACTCAAAGCATCAAACCCAAACTGTGGTCTTTAGCAGAGATCGCCACTTCGGAGCCCAAGCAGCACGGGGGCCAGGGCTGTCCTTCAGCCCGTCTGTCGCCGGCGTCATCGGCCGCGTCCCCGGCCAGCACGGTCTACTCGGCATCTTCCATCTTGGCCAGGCCTATTTATTACACGTCTCCGTTTTACACCAATTACACAAACTATGGCAACTTCGGCCCTCTGCAAAGCCAAGGAATTCTGCGGTACAGCTCTGGCGCCGTGACTCCCGGTGAGAGTCTCGGTCAGACTGTCCTAAGCACAGCCCCCCAGCACAGACAGGCCAGTGACTCCCCGGTAAAAAGTAACCAGCTCGAGCACCACTGCAGAGCCTCTAATTTAGAGCCCAAGAAAGGTAGGTAATGAAGCATATCTCATATTATAAATAGCAAGTCGCTCTTAAAATCACAATTTTTACGCGATTATTTTTTGTTTTGCATTTCATTTTCATTTTCATTTTGATTATTTTTATTATTATTATTTTTTTTTTTGCATTTTTACACTTATAATACAAATTTAAATATAATGTCGGTTAATTTAAATCGATGCGTCGGATTAAATGCCTATAGGTAGAAATGCAGAAGTGAAAATTGTGACTTAATTTTACACGTGGTCGGAACGGGAGACGCGCACAGGTGGAGGAGGTCTGCAATTTATCCAATCCTTCCTGATATAACCTGCAAAGATTATTTCGCAATCTTATATGTACAGCTAAACAGCAGAATTAAACGAGTAGTAATATGCAATTTCACAATTGAGGAGCTGGTGGGATAGAGAAGTGATGTAGCTACTGGGGGGATTTTAATTTTGACAGACGCCGTTGGCGTGCGCAGAGTATGGAAGCCCGACCGCACACCTCCAGTTAAAATAAAAATTAAATAAAATAAAAAAAAAAAAAAAGATTGAGCAAGTAAGTTATTTGCTAGAATTTGCTTTTAATTAAAATATATTTTATATTCGGTTACTTTGTTGTTGTCTGTCTGTGCAACAGTCGTAAGTGAATTTTGCATCAATTTTGTCTTTGCTTAGAAACTTAGGCGCCATTTCAATTAGGCGAACTATTGCCTCGGTCGTGATGTTTTGAGCGTCCATTAAATTGATTATTTGTTATTACATCCATTGAATTACTGCTATAGCAATGTATTGTTTTTCTGTTTTGTTTTTTTTTTTTTTGCTATGATACTGAAGAATTAATGTGGCAAAATGACTGTAGTATGAAATCTATAATTTGCTGCTGTCATGTTCAAGTCTGTGAAATTTCGTTTGTTTTTTTTTTTGAGTTTTGATTCCTTGGTTCGCAGGTAGGTGTCACAATTGCTTTGAAAAAAAAAAAAAGTGAGCAAGCCATCATTTCATCATTTTAAACGAAATTATAATTTTTACTGGATTAATCCAGCCCCGTGCTGCAGGCGGTGTCTTAAATCGATCGATCATGGATAAACTAAATACATACTTAGGAAGGAAATTTAAAAAGCGTTGTTTAATTTCACTTTTTTTTAAAGGAATGTGCGTTTGTTGAAGTAGTTTTCCTAATGTATGTGAATCTGGAAAAAAAGAAAAAAGAAAAAAAAGGTATTTCTCAGGATTATATATCGCTTCATTGCCACGGTATATATTGTATACTATTGGTGTGAAATTAGTTAGCATTCAGTAACATTTTGTAAAGATGTACCATGCAGATGAAATGAGACTGATTAACTTGAGGACTTAAAGTGAAATACATTTGATATTTATTTTTGTAACGATGGCAAAAGCCCATAATTTATGCAAGTTGTATTGCAATGGAATCTGAATATTGTTTTGTAAATAAATGACTGGATTTTTATTTGAAATGTAATAGAAAGTTACACAATCTTTGTTGGTTGTTAACAGAAATACTTTTACTAATTTATATCGGTGATTGTAAATAAACAGGCTGGTATGCACTGGCAAGACTGTACTCTTCATTACATAAACGGTCGAAATTAAATTGCTCTTTCTTCGGTTATAAGGATTTTCCCAAGGCATTTTAATTTTCAGGCGAAATGTTGCAACGTGGTGTCGGCAACAGGAATATTTCAACGACCTGACTGTAACGCATGAAAATCCAGTGTATTTGGCAAATGTCTTATCAGCTCTAAGGACGAAATAAGAACAAATATTGGACAATCAAGTGGGATTTCAATTTCACCAATAAATTTTTATTCCGTAGCTCCATTTCGATTGTGTTGGCCTTATTTTTCGAAACCTGTGGAAATAAAGAAACGTTTCAGCCAACATCCGACGACGGAATTGCGGTCTGATGAAACTTTGATTATACAATTCGTATTTTTTTTTTTTTTTTTGGTAGACATTTCTCTATTTTTCAAAGTGATTGATTCATCATTTGAGATAACGTTATTAAGTTCCGCTGGAGTTGCTCTCCACGCTTAACTTCAGAGTTAAACAAACACTTGGCTTTCATTATGAGACACTTTTTTTTTTTTTTTTTAGCAATTTATCAAATGCGATATGAAGACAAAAACCTACGGACGATTCTTTTTATAGGATTCAATGAAGCAAGCTTCAGCTGAGAAAGCCGCTGACTAGCAGTTAAAAAAAAAACAAAACATTTTAAAAATATAATAGTGATTTATTTTATGATTGTAATAATTGTTCATACTTCAAACCATGCACCAAACATTTACTCTTCAATGCGGAAACGGAACGCACCACACCTCATAAAAAGCGGGCTGAGATTTTACATGCAACGGGACAAATAAAAAAGATACTCAGCATAATTAAATAATCCATAAAGATATAAGTGCATTTTGATTTATATTATCCCATGCAGTTCTTTGCATGGTCACAGTCGAATCCTGAATGTAGAGTGTGTGCGCTCTTTGGCCACGGCAGATGAAATTGATTATAGCTGGACTGTAAGTGTTTTCCTGGAATAACATTTCAGGAACTTCGCTGAGAAAAACCTTGTGCTGAATTCAGTTTATTTAAGTAATGTGTCAAATTAATACTAAGCTGTCCTTGGGGCATTATGCAAGCCTTAAACTACTCTTCAAAGCTCTACCATCTTTGTGTTTGGCCATTTCGCGAAGAAAGACAAACAGTCCCATCGTGGGTCCGAAAGGTTTCATTAGAGCTGATTTATTGCAATATAAGCTTTAATCCCAGGTGGGGTCCCCGGGGACCAACTCCTGTTGTCAAACACGACTAGAGGCGGTTTTCACTTCGGGTTACCCACCGATTGTGCCTTTCCCCCTCTGCTTTCTTCAAATGTCAACATTTGTTCTCAATAAAAAGTGTTATTGTTTCTGTAAAACGGCTCACCCGCTGCTTTTGGGAACATGAAAAGAACTTCAAGCCTCGTTTTGATTGGAAGCAGAGGACGGTGAAACCGAAGACCTGCGTATAGCAAACAAAAGCTGATCGCCGAAGGTGTGGAGTACAAAATACATGCAATTTGAATATGTGGACGTCGCCCCAATGTCGCATTAATGTGGGCTCTGGACAAACTCACAGCGCGCGCCTGTCACGCGAGGCGCTGGTCAAAGCGCACGTGCTCAAGCTTTTATTCAAGGCCATCATATATATAAAAAAATCAGGTTGCTGTTTGCGCTGCCTTAGCCTTATATTTTCATTAAATTAACTTTGACCCAATAAGTAGAAAAAATCTCTCCGCCTACTAGTCTATTTTATTAAATGACAAGTTTGGGGAAACAGGAATTTGAAATCAAAGTACAAATTGCTAGAAGGCTTACTTAATTTAATCAATATTTAATGGCTTGATTAATTTCGCAAAATTTCGCTGATGTTCCTATCAAACCTAGAAAGTTTCACAATACCAGCATAACGTACATAAAGATTTCGGCTGCTTCATATTTCGATTACACGTCATTAGTAGTTTTGTATGACTTTATGTTCTGACATAGTATATATACTTTATTTTTTTAAAAATCCGACACTTAGATTATTTCTTATAAAATGTTTAACATCGACCTGTACAATCCCGAAATTCCTGGCGTGGCATATAACCACATATATAATATAATAACTCTGAAGGCGAGGTAGTAAGGATATGTCAGCATTCTATCCCGTTTGGTCAAATGCTTCCACATTTAATGTCAAATACCAGGAAATACGAAATGCTTGCTAGTTTTAGAAAATAAAACCATGTATCAATTTATTAATGAAGGCATTTGAGTCGCCCAGTAAACGCGGGATAAAATTAATCACGTGGTCTCTGGCTCTTGGCCCCTCGCGCCGATTATTCTCTCCTGTTTGGTTTTACAGCTTAAGTTTGATCGTAAATAATGATTGTGCAAAGAAGGGAAAAATGACTAACAAATCGAGTACAGATGGGTTTAATAAAAGACATCAAAGGAGCGAGGATTTTTCAAAGTAAATCCAAGGTATAGCCCCTCATAAAAGTGGTCGAGAACATATTCCCTGTCCCTGCTGATCAAGGAGGAGAGCAGAAGAAGGACATCACCATTTACACCCTGGACGTTCCTTAAAAAGCAGAATCCGAGCAGCATCATTAGGATTTTTTAGTGTAGCTGGGGGTCACGTTTGGTACGTCCATCTTCTCTGAACATTTCTGTTGGGATGTTTTTGTTCTGAGTTACTGTATCTGGCGTATTAGTCATAAACAGTCTGAAAAAAAAAAAATGTGCAAGCGAGTTGAGAATCAGAAGCAGAATGAAGAGAAATGCGGCCGAAGTCGCAGGTTTGTAGACCTGCCTGTGCGCTGGAAGAGCCTTTCAATATTCAGGTCAATCCTTCAGCATCATAAGGCGAAAGGCTTCACAAAAGCAGGCAAACCACAAATGCGCTTAGAGACCAGTGTGTGTACCGATATGAGGAAATAACTGGATGGACAGTTCAAACCGAATCATTTCCCATCTTTGTTCAGATGTGATCATTTACTCACTTATTTGTGTTTGTCTGACTTACAATCTGGATAGATACAGGCAACAAAAACAGTACTACAGATGCAGGATCACATTCGTGCTGCGTGTATCGAACGATCCTGAGCTTACAGAGGTTGTGGGCCTATGGTTTTGAACAGTATGTCAGCATTAGAATGTTTCAGGGATCAAATCGGTTCAATCTCAAAATATTGAAAACTACAAAAATGAAGAAGGGAAGCGGTGTACTGCAGACACTGTTTAATACTGCTATATCATAATTTATAACAAAACAAAAATCACAACATGGCACGTACAACTGTAAGTAAACAAAAATGATTATAGACATATCTCACTATACATTCTTCAAAGGCATATATCTGAATGGACTCATTTGACAAGGTATTAGGAACTGGTTGTTTATAGAACCACCTTAATTGTTAACAGTGTATCCACACTCATTAGCACCCTAAACATTTCCACACTACTAGATCTGACTGAAGTCAGACCAACTTTCTTTTTTTTTTTTTCTCATCCTAAGATCTCCATTTTTCCCCTCCATAACACATTACATTTCTGTCATGTTCTGCAGGCGAACATGATATCCCCAAAAGAATGCAAAGAGAGAGGGCGGAAAAAAAACAAAAAAAAACAAAAAAAAAACTCGCTGACAGCAGCCATTAGTTAAGAAACACAATGAATAAACTCCTCGCACAGGAGTATCGGGATTAATTAAGATTCTCTTTAGCAACCTCGGATGGAATGTTAATGTGGCTTTGCTTCACCTGGAAGTGAGAGACGATGGGGAAAGAAACTCTTGAATTTTAAAGGGCATGTCGCGGTGATAACATCTCTTACTTGCTATGCTTATGACTCAAGTCTGTTACAAAGTCATCAGCTCAAATTTCTTTAGCATTTCTTCGTGGGCTTTCTTTGCTCAAGTCTCTATCTACCTTACCCCGAGTAGCAGCCTGTGGTCTGGCGAAGGCAATACTCTCTAAGGGGTTAAGAGGCACATTACACCCCTGTCACTCCCTCTGAGAGTTCCTTCGCTGGTGTCTGCTTCTTGGAGAAAATGTAGCGCAAATTCAACGCTGAGATTAGAATCCCCGTCCAGATCCACGGGGGAATCCCTGACCCTTTGAAGTTCTCGATATTTTGCTCATGTTGAAGTATGCACAATTAAGTCAGGTTTTCGTGGCACTCAACAGGACGAATTTAATCACCCCAGTAAGCCAAGTACGAATGGCTTCGACCTCAGTCGCAAGGTCTCATTAACACAACGTTTTGTCTGAAATACGGTCAGCCTTATTGATAGTATGGTCCAGAACTACCACTTCTCCTCATCAGCAGTGTTTATTTTAAATAACGCACTCTAGAGGGGCCTGTGCTCGACACAGCCGGAGAATGGAACCTCACAAAGTGCAGCGCTACGGTTCCCACCGCCGCGGAAGTCAAAGCAACAATTCCTGGTGCCGAGAAATTTGTATCTCTGGAGGCCGAGGTGCACCTGCCGTCTTGGGACTGCAGGGAGAGAAGCGATCCACGTCCACCACGTTATCTCAGCCGGGCCGCAGCGTAAGCGCGTCTCCCGGAGCCGTCCGGGGCTCGTGAGCTTCCAGCAGGCGGTGGCGGAAGACGCGTTGCTACTGAAGCCGACGTTATGGTCCCTTTTTGACCCCTAATGTGTGAAGAAAGCACGCGCAAGCTGCAGATGTGTGAATATCTGTTTTACAGGGCCTATCTCAAGAGAACAAAAGAACAGGCACCAGTATGAGGTATATATATTTATATATTCTCAGTGGAATATCTACAGTCACAGGGGTCATGCGTGTAGAGTGAGACCAAAATAATGCGGCCTTTAGCTGTTAACCTCGGTAACTCATTTCACCGATTTCTGTTCTTTCTTTATTTAATGAAAGGGTCTTTTTGACTGCATGATTTAACCCCTGGGTGATTCCCTATAAACACTGACAAAACCACATTTTTCTCAAAAAGATGATGTTTTCCAGCCTTGGAGATGCATTGTTTATGTATATTCATCTAACTTATAGCTGCTTATCCTGGTCTGGGTGGTGGTGTCACAGGGTGGAAAGCTGGGAGACACCCTGGATGGGATGCCAGTCCATCACAAGGCACGAGGCTGGGGTACACCCTGGATGGGATGCCAGTCCATCACAGGGCACGAGGCTGGGGTACACCCTGGATGGGCTGCCAGTCCATCACAGGGCACGAGGCTGGGGTACACCCTGGATGGGCTGGGGTACACCCTGGATGGGATGCCAGTCCATCACAGGGCACGAGGCTGGGGTACACCCTGGATGGGA
>JAACJT020000110.1:3728731-3755065 GCA_009936485.2 Gymnarchus niloticus | reverse complement strand
GGGGGGGGGGGGGGGGGGGGGGGGGGGGGGGGGGGGGGGGGGGGGGGGGGGTAGTGGTTGGCCGGTGTCCCCGTATTTGTTGACGCAGCACTTCCTTCAGGGGGCACTGTTCAACTCTGACCTCAAGGATTTTTACTGACACCATATACCTCATGTCAAGATTTTGCCTTCTGTAATGTGTCCTCATAATCACTGTGAATAAATGTTTGCTTGACATTGCAATTTGCATACTCACACTTTGACATTTTAGTAACAATCACAAAAGAATACTCAAGAGATCCTACACAGCAGATGCTGCAGTGCAGTTAATCAGGAATCTTTTGAGGTCAGCAGATCAGTGTGATTAATCAGGAATCCTTCAAGGTCAGCAGATCAGTCCAATTATTCAGGAATCGTCTGAGGTCAGTAGATCAGTGCTGTTATTCAGGAATTGTTTGAGGTCAGCAGATCAGCGTGATTAATCAGGAATCATCTGAGGTTAGCAGATCAGCGTGATTAATCAAGAATCATTTGAGGTTAGCAGATCAGCGTAATTAATCAGGAATCGTTTGAGGTCAGCAGATCAGCGTAATTAATTAGGAATCGTTTGAGGTCAGCTGATCAGTGTGATTAATCAGGAGTCATTCAAGGTGCTTGTGCTGAATGATATCTAAGATTTTATGAAACACTGTGAGTTTCCGACGGGATGAAGAAGTCCAACGGGGCTATGGTATAAGATTTCAGCATTCCACGAGAGCTCCTGCTAAGAATTTCCGTTGGGTCCATCTGCCCTTCCAATGCATTCCATTCAGTTGCTTGAGGTTGTGGTGTCAAATCTGAGACAGGGATGGGAAGAACAGGAGCAGATTGGTTGAATTATGTCAAAGCCATATGACAGTTGTCAGCATGTGCATCTATAATAACTAGCTACGGTATCTGCCTCGTGCCTTTCATATGACTGACTGTTGTAGTAATTCTGATGAAATATTGGCATAAGACGTATCGGGCGTCAGGACGTAGCCCAAGATAGTTTTAGATCCTATGAAAGGGGATCACAGAGTTGTGAAGTCAGCTTTGTCAGGTACGGGATTCGGTGGATCACATCTAAGCAATCGTGCTTCCCCCTAGTAAGATTAGAATCATACCCTTTAATCACCAAGTACAAAAAAAGAACATGGAATTTGTCTTGGAGCCAGTGGTGACACTGAATTGCTGCTATGATGAGAAGAAGCCATGCGTCGACATGAACACGTGTCTTTCAAGTGCCGCCCTGGACAGGGTCATGAGGAACAGGAGTGGCTGGATGGAGCACAGGGCAGGGCGGGGGAACACCCTGGGTGGGACAGCAGGCCTCAATGGGGCACATGGACTCAGGTTCAACAGACAATTCAGACACGCCGTGCCTTTGGTCTGCAGGATGAAACCAGAGTACCCAGAAAAACACCCACACAACAAGAAGAGGACATACCCAAGATGGATTTGACCCCCCCCCCAACCCTAGAGGGGTGGGGCTACAGTGCTGTCCATGGAACCACACTTGTGAATGTCAAAATTTCACTCTCCAGCTTGTCCTGTGACCATAATGAAACAGCTATTGTGAACTTTATTTAGATAAGGATATCTTATGGTTGTTACGTTACTTATTAATGTGTCTATGCATATATGATACCTAAATATCCATAAACCCATCCGTTTATCCCGGTCAGGATAAATGTATCCAATTACTGACAATAATATAAACAGTACACAGATAAACATCAATATATCCAAGATAGATGAATGGTCGAAAGGTCCTCATAACAATTTGCATTTAGTTGAATCTCCTGTGAGCGGGATCATTCTTGTTTGTGTCTTTCTGTAATCAATGTTCTTTGATAGGAACATTTTGAATGTTTCTTCAAGGAATGGTTTACCATGTGACAATGAGAATCTCCCAAAAAACACCCACCTCAACCCTGCAATGGAATTTTGGCTGAATTATACTTATTTATGTCTTTTAGTAGACTGGATGCATAAATTCACTTTTTCATCGCATTGCCTTTGGCTGCATCAGGGACCAGAGACATCTGAGGTTATGAAGCATTGATAATTCCGGGCAACACAGCTATTGCTGCCTTGAAAATCGACCATAGCGATCTACGAAAACCTTCGGGCGGTATAAATCCAGGAGCGTGGAAGTCCCAATAGAAACATTAGCATCTGAACAAGTTTAAACTCGAGGATTTTCATCGGAATTTTTTTTATATCTCGCAATCCATAGGTTTGAAAATTGACTGCACGTAAAACTTAATGATCCACATCAGAAAAACGTGCATTTGGGGAGTGTGGCCAGCTGCTCGAAAGGAAGTGGACACACCAGGGGTTCAAACTTGGTAGCTGTAATTTATGTTGTAATATATAGAGAAAACTCTTGATCAGGAGCTCTGGTGATACCATTACTGCAGCCGGCAGCATTTTAGCTTTTCCACAATCACGCCATCGTAGTTGTAAAAATATTAGTGTACACAAACCAATAAGCCATGTGGGTCGACAGGGTCATGCGATGAATGGTGTGCTGTCATTGTGAATTGTCTTAGCACTAGCTGGTGTTGAAACATACCACTTAGATTCCGAAACAGAAGCTAAAATGACTTCAGCCATTTTATTCCCTATGCAAAATTTACAGACATTTGCTGCTTGGGGGTTTCAGTCTGCGTTGCAGAAGCTGCAACAGAACTTTTGCTTCAAATGGTCGATAATGCCAGATCTCGCTGTAATGTCTGACACATGCCCATGTTTCCTTATAGCGATGACTCAAGTAAACAATTCGACAAACGCCCATTTAACAATGTCTTTTATTTAGCATGCCAGCTGGGTAGAGATTTTATTCAGGCACAGTAACCTGTGTCATACACTAAGGGCTTTTTTCCTTATTTCAATCGACTATCCATGTCTGTGTCTGCCGATGTGTGCCGTAGGTGATTAAGCATGCCTCTTTTACCAGTGCTTTGAACTTGAATAAGTCACTTGTGAATACGCACGTCTTCACAAATGTATTGATGGCACGAATTTGTCTCCGACAGAAGAAAGGAGGACTCAGAGATTAGAAGTCAAATGAGATACTGAATTGCCATCGGTTCAATGGTTAGATCCAAAAGCATAATGTACATATAAACTAAATGAGCACAGTCAAGGAACAGCCCGAAGGAAAGCGTGTGTGTGTGTATGTTTGTGGTGGGGGGGTGGGCCTCCCTACAAATGATGCAAATGACTGTTTTTCTCTACACTTGGCATGAATCCTTCCTCCAGAATACCAAAGAGGCTGTGAAATGTCGTTTTTGCACTAGAGTTTTAACACATTTTTGCACTATTTGGAACTAAGTCAAAATGAATAGAAACAGACTAGGAGCATCAAACCACAGAATATAGTATGAATGCACCTGAAAACAGCCAGTCTACATGTATACCAACAGATAACCAGAGCCCAATGCTGTCCCAGTACAGTCTATCCAAAGACGTGAAGCATTTTCGCAGGAACAAAAATACATTTTTATGCTAATAAAAATATATGTTCATGTATCTTGCAGGATTTTATGAATTTAATCTAGTGCACCCCTCAATATAAATGAACTGATTAATATAATCCTTTCAGATTGGTGGTAGCTGATAAACATTTATGGATGACAGTCCGTTTATTCCACGTATGAAGTCCTCAGGGATTTTTTAAGATAAGATATAAATGGTGTCACTTTCTTGGGAAGTCTTCCGCAGCGTGACGCTCATTTATTGATTATGTGGCAGCTTACAAAGTATACAGGCTTTATTTTCCCAGACATTTCCGTACGATACCGGCAGCCGCTGGTAAGAAATTGATATCGGTTTTACAGGCATGCTTACATTATCCTTAACTGCTTCTAGTCCCATTATTACCATGAATATCATATTGAATTTGATGGTCGCATCTGTTATCTGCCAAAGATGGGTAAATATTAAACAAGAAGAAAGCTTCCGAAAACGTTTCTCAGAACAAATCGTAGAAAGTGGTATTTGCTGGGGGAAAAGAAAAGAAAAAAAATAAATAAATACATCAAACAGGCTTTTCTATATTTGTGGCAGGATTTAAGCTAATCATGGACTTGTGTCTCACTTCAGCAGTTTACCCAGACCTCAGTCTGTGTACACCAAGAACCAAGAAGAAGAAAGTCTCACTGTTAACAACTTTGTATGTACACAAACAATTTATAGTTCCATTAAATTTGATGAAAGTTTGCAATTCCTAACATTTTCTAAGACCAAAGCTTGCTGTTACAATGCACAGCGATTAACTACAACTTTAAAACCTCCCCCTAGTAGAACAACTGGCTCTTCCCCACAGCCAGGTGACGCACCGATAAAAGTACAAGTGAGAAAGACGATATAAAAGGACTGGCACAAGCTAACCAGAAGCAGCTCTACTGATCGCTCCCGGTCGTTGGTCCATCCTGGCGAACCAGATCCACCCCTTCAAGATGAGTGTCTACCCCCATGGCGCAGGTTGATTCCAGCAGGATGAATTCCCTTGCCATGTCGTTAAGAGTGTGTGCATATGGATCGAGGAGCATGACAATGACATCAGCTTACCATCCTGGCCACTGTGTTCACCAGATGTCAGTCCTGTTGAACATCTGTAGGATTAACTTGGTTCAGCGTTTGGAGCCACCGAGGACTCTTGATGCTCTGTGGGAAGCTCTGGTGGCAGCATGGTGCAGCATCCCTGTGGAAACATTCAGAGGCCCCATTGGATCAAAGTCATGCCACACAGCCGGAGTGCTGGTGGCACAAGGAGGTCATACCACCTACTAAGGGGGCTGCGTTTGTCACCTTTTTAAGCTGATGAGCCAATTGTTCGTCTAGATGGTGGTTTTCGTGTTGTGCTTAATGGCTGTACACGGTGTAGTAATCAAAGCCATTCTTGCTTGCTCTTGATTAAGTTAAGACTGTTGGCAATCGAGTAAATGTGTCTCTGTGGTAACATCAGTATATCACAGAAATAGTCCGTTTTATTCCAATTTGTCGGTTACTCACGCTGTTTCTCGCTTATCAATTGCATGCAGACGTCTTTACAAGCCTAGCTTTTCGGCTACTCCTGAATTGTCAGCGGAACGCATATCATAGCCTGATTTCATTACGTTCCACTAGAACTGGAAAGGGAAAAATATTCCAATTTCATTACTCTGCTGTAGAATAGAGAGGACTCCGCACCAGCATCGCCTAAATTAAAATTAACCATGTTAGCGGGCCAAAATTCAACGTCGCCTAGGTACAAATCAAATAGCTGTCCAAGAGGTGACACATTTCTGTATGAACGACGCCATGCAAAACTGTGCCAATTATTCTCTCACTGCATGTCCTAAGCGCAGGTACAAAGAATTACTGTTTTGGTGGGCGTCTCTGAACAAAAACGATCTTTTTTCCCCTACTCAAATCCATTTGTTCCATTCAAAATTCAATATCTGCACTGTCAGTAATGTTATTTTTGAAAATTCAGCGGGAAGAAATTGCTTCTGGGCCTGGTTATTTTTCATTATTGTTTTATATGTTTATTTGTTCAGTTGCCTACGAGGCAGCTCGGTATCCGCTTGTGGGTGACTGAACTGATTCCACGTACCAGGGGAGGCTAATCATTTGGGGGTTTTTTTGCATAGTATCTGGTCGTCTTAGGTACATTAAGTAAAGCTTTGTGAGTGACAAACTTGCAACACAATCCCTTTTTCGGCAGAAGCATTTTGTTAATCGTACAGTAAGTGTTTCAAAAGCAACATTTCAGATGTTTGTCGAGACGTGTCAAAACGTTTAACTCGACTCATAATTGGCCTCGTTAAAAATCTTGCATTTGCCACACATAATAACCTCAAATCAAACGTATTCTTTTAACTTCAAATAAGAATGATAGCATTGAAAAGAGGTGGGACTTATTCTTTGCTTTCAGGTAGGAAATATGTGACATGTGATCTGAATGCAAGCTTTGAAACGAGGTATTGAATTTATTTGAAAAAGGCACCGTTGGCTACATATTAAGGCTAGTTGGCTCGCTTGCTAAAGCCAAGAAACATGTAAGAGGAGGTCTCTGGATGGATTGTGGGGTCGAAGCTTTTTATTGGGACAGAGCAAGCAAGAACCAGGAGGACAGGTCACGTAATTTCAAGTCACAAGTAATAACCCGGTTTGAATTACAAGGAACAAATGAATAAACCTTCATGTAGATGGCATGAGGTACGTTTATTTTCAAAACACTATTTGGCGCCAGGAATTCTGCTGGATTTTTTCTTAGCCATGATATAGAAAAGTAGTGTAGAAAAAAAAAAACAAAAAACTGCTATAGTTTCTGGCATGATCTTCTCTGGTTCTTCTGTGGATATTTCACTGGTGCGTCGCCTTTTTTAAGTCTGTCTGTATATTCGATGACAACTCGCAAAGACAATATTTACATTCTAAAGCCAAGTATGGTAAACGGACAGGAACAGCAATTACAAATCAGCACAAAGCTTCACATCTCCCAAGCGCTTGCTGGCTTCTCATGATTGAAGTTTCATCGTAGCCTTTAATAAATGCTCATCGTGGGAAAGAGTGCATCAGTATGGCAGGCAAGAGGGCAAAACAATTAACTGGTTAATCTTTGTCATTTTAAACAGAGTTCATCATATATAATTCAAATGTTTCATCATGATAATCGCAATGGCAGTTTTCACCACCTGTGGTCCCGCTGAAGACGACACTTACCAAATACTATAGTCAAAGTCATCCTCCACAGGCTCGCAGCGATGCAGATCGTCAGCACGATTGGTTACGTTAGAGAGAGCGACCACTCCGTACGAACATGGCTTAGCAGTCGATGATCATCGGCGGCACTAAGAACTGATATTCCAAGGGTGATATGGCAACTAATAGCATAAGTGATGTGAATGAGGAAAAAAATAAGGGTGATTACTCCACAGACTGCAATATTAAATTACTATAACTGTGTGAATGGACACCGTCCATTTAAAGCTGGCAATTCAGCTTAGTATTAGTAATGCGGAGTCTTGAAGCCCCGTAACAGACCCTCTCAGCCATGCTTAGGGGCAGCTGGTCCTTCAGCCGCTGACTTGTATCTGCTGCTCATGATTAATTTTTCATATTGTCCTGATTTAGTACAGTACTAATGGGATGACTACCGCTACTAATATTAATATCCGATACACTGTACGTTTAACGCTGATATTTTTGTGTGTATATGCACCATATTTAAATGTCTATTAAAAAACAGTTCAGACAGGTGTCCTTGCGACTTCGTAAGCAGACGAACGTATTGCAGAGACAATACACACCTACGCTATGCGTTCATCAGCTAATTAGCTTAGTGGTGGTGTGCTGTCACTTTTGGCTAAGGGGCCGCACCTCCACGGCATTAAAAGAGGTTTTTTTAACGGGGGACCACTTGCCAATACCAATCAGACACACAGTCATAATTCAGGTGCTTAAAGATTATCTTATTCCTTTTTGGAATGAACTGTCCTTAACAACGCACTCCTTTGAAAGCATCTTTTTCTTGCCCTGCACTGCGGGTACCCCACACCGTTTGCTGTAAAATTAATTTGGATTTGCCTGGAAGAGAGCCCCGTACCGAAATCCATAAATGCATGAACATCTAAAAAAAAAAAAAAGAAAAAAGTGAGGTTGCAAAGAGAGGAGAAGGAGGTGATGAATAAAAATGGTGGTGTTATCTCACGGAAACCCAGCATGAGCCTGCTCTGATCCCCGGCTGGATCGGAGCCGCAAGACGCGGATAGAGGGGTGTGAAGACACTTCAGTTCCCCATCGCACCTTCATTCCTCACTGCCTGCTTTCAACCTGCTTCGGCCTCGCCGTCGTTCCCCCCACCCCCCATAATAAAAGGATGTAGAGCAGACAAAAATTTCTGTAGGATCCTGTTAAAGTAACCGTCTGGTGTGAGAGCATGTGTGCCTCAGTAGTTCGCTAAGAACCTTAATTCCAAATGTTTTAACGCATATCTCTGTAATGCTCTTAGTGCACCAGTTAGAGAGTTCACCGTGAGTTCAGTCTCCTGTCTCCTGACATCTTAGAAAAATTCGATTCTTCTAGTTTACTGCTAGTGCCGTATTAATATGAGTGTTTCTCTTATCCGTGCCAGCCGGATACATCACATAGTAACTGCTCATGAATTTATAAATATTTAATAATTCTCTAACAGTGGCAAGAAGGATTAGAGTCAGATATTAAAACTGGGGTTCTGACAAGAGCAAGCAGAAGAGTGGCTAGAGTTGCGTTTAGAACCTCATCATCAAATACCACAGATATATCATCACAAAGATAATAGAACCATTAGAAATGGAGTGAGACGAACCAACTACCCCAAGTGATGCCACGATGTACATTCTTTTGTACTCATCTAGTATCTTAACGCCCGAGACACTAAATACAAAAAAAGATTTGGTCCGTGTGTGGCTCTGAGGGAGAAAGAGACTGTGCCTGGGTCTGGAAGGTTATGGGTTCGAATACCGAGGCAGCAAAGTGAACCAAGGCTCTTAACCCATTAGTCCAGAGGTTCTGGAAAGTTGCAGAGCCTGCACCCTGATCCTTAGCTTTCCCTCAGCTGTGTGTCGCTTTAGGTCAAAGTATCTCCTAAATAAATAAATGCAAAGTAAACATGAAACCAATGATTTCATTCCTTGGAACTCTATACAACAAGGTAGGTCACACAAACCTGATTTAGCCTGTCTAATTGGGATACAAGTGAGCATATAGGGGAAAGATTTGGCCACCCTGAACTATGATAAATGTAATCAGCTGCTAATTTCTCCCACAGTTCCTCTTTGTCATACTTCCCAAGTAAGACAGCCACACCCTACGTCCAGCTAAAGTGTGTTTCCATGTCTCGAGTCAGTTGGTGGAGCATTTTCACCGGCCTGAGCTGAGGAATGCCATGGAACCGCAGGGCAAAGCGGACATAATCAGCCACAAACTGGAGGTGTAGAGTTCAGACCACTTCAGGGAGGAACAGGAGAAGAGGGGCAATGTATCACAGGGTCAAGGGCCCCCTGTTTGAGCACCAGCTGGTCAGGGTAACAGGCCATAAATCCTGCATGGTCTTCCTTTATTCCTGTTGTGGGCACGGGAAGATCGCCGTCTGTGACACAAGATCCAGGCGTATGCTGTGAACCCGTCACGTTGGTCTACCGCGGAAATGAGGCGGGGTCACAGCCAGCAGGCGGCCTGGCGGTCCTGGCCCTCACGTCTTTCCAGTCACCATTTGGGTCATCCCCCCCCGGATAACACCACCGCTGCCTAATCCCTGCCCTGCCAGTGCTAGGCGTAGAACAACAGTGAGAACCACGTTCTGCTCCAGGCTACAGGCTCCAGGGGACTTCAGTAGATTTTTAACTGCCTTTTTGAAAACGAACACACACGCATACAAGTTTGGACTGATGGAACAGCTATTGGATTCTGCACAGCAGAATTTTATTTTTCCTCCGAGTGACCAGCGACGTGACGAAATGAGACGACAAAGGCATTCACACTTATCACCGAGAAATGATTTACATAAAGTTGTCTTGTGGACCTAACCATCAACGTCAACACAGAGACCTGCATAGAGACTAAGGAAGTCTATTACCTAGTTGGGTTAACAGTGCGTTGGTCACCTCATGAACTGCAGGTTATTCAAGAATCTTTGGAGTAGACTTAGGGATTTCCAACATTTGTCACCTAGTTAGCGTCTCATTTGGGTGTAACTTAATTAACGTGCAGTGCATTTCTTGTTGAAATGTAGTCCAGTAACATCCATGAAGGATCCAAACTGGGAAACCCAGAGGTTTAATTGGTGTGTGTGTGTGTGTGTGTTGGGAAATGGTGTGGACAACTAAATTCTTATCTTCAAAAGAGTGGCCCGGCAGAAAAGGTCTGGGAAGCTCTGCTTCAGAGAGAGAAAGTTATGATAAACCACTGGGGGAGGCTGGGGTAGAGACAATAACTTCTGGCTTTCCCTGAGGGTGGGGGCCATGTCATAATTTGTCAATAACTGGAAAATGTATTCTACTAAAAAAAAAAAAGCACTGATTTTGAATGCATTTGGATCACATCTCTTTACTCACTCGTTTCATAAAATATAGAGGGTCAGTGATGGTCTTCATTGCTGTTTAGGGTGTGACTGGACGAAAAATCAGTCACGCAGAAGTCATTTAGAAAGCTGTACACACAGAACGAGCGTCCCCCCCCCAGAATATTTTACTCTTCGAGTACTGTACATTTTTACTCATTTCAAAGCTCATGGGTGCCCTCTACAGGGCACTGACAAATTGCACTTGATCTTGGAATTGGAAAAATTGGAAAAATACTAACATATTTGTCTTACTTTGTATCAAGCACGATTTGTGCGTGTGTGTAATTTCACACTGTCTCTCATATTAGTGTAAATTAATGCTTTATTGCACCAGATTTGATCAGTTGAACATTTAACCTGTATGGTAAAAAAAAAAAATGTTTCATTCTCACAGCACATTCGTTTTTTCCACAAAACAGCAATGATTCAAAATTCTGCAAATACTGTGAAATAAATCTCTGTGCATTACACACTGATGTACATACACTCATGTCCCATTGTGAATTTTTAAGTACTGGACATACAGAGTTATAAAAACAACAGTAAAACATACTGGAGCGGGGTATTGTTAACAGACACAAACATAAGTACTTATCCCATTAGTAAGAGTTCAGGATGGTTCCTCGTCAGGACAGATCTGGGAAGATTTTAAATGATGTGCCAAAGTGGGTGGGAGAATTGGAAACATATTTCAACGTCCATAAACTGCCGTGATGAATGGATGAATCGCCAACCAACGCAACGTTTTATGACATCACGCCCATCGGATGCCTGAATGCTGAATGTGGCCTGGCCCTTGAAGGAAGAAATGATGGATTTACCTCTTTCGGTCAAATTTGGTCCGTCATCACATGTGCAGGTGATCAGGACCAGAACCCCGGACCAGCCTGTGTTCACTCGTTCAGCCAGCTCATTATTACATTGGCCACGAGGCTGGGGTACACCCTGGATGGGGTCCCAGTCCATCACGGGGCACGAGGCTGGGGTACACCCTGGATGGGCTGCCGGTCCATCACAGGGCACGAGGCTGGGGTACACCCTGGATGGGATGTCAGTCCATCACAGGGCACGAGGCTGGGGTACACCCTGGATGGGCTGCCGGTCCATCACAGGGCACAAGGCTGGGGTACACCCTGGATGGGCTGCCGGTCCATCACAGGGCATGAGGCTGGGGTATACCCTGGATGGGCTGCCAGTCCATCACAGGGCACGAGGCTGGGGTACACCCTGGATGGGATGCCGGTCCATCACAAGGCACACACTCTGACATTCACAGACCGTGGGTTATTTACAGATGCTAACTAACTTGTTCCACCCACATAGTTTATGTCCCTGCTGTATATTTGAACTATAGGAATACCCTCAGACCTCGCTGAATTCCCAGTATGTCTCCCATGCTTTGTGAAGCTTGTTCCAGTCGCTCGATCTACTGGTATGAGTGGATGGAATCCCCCCCCCCCCAGTCCTCCATCCCAAAATGAGTCTGAAACTGCAGCTCTTAACTGTCTGTGTCGCGTCCTGGCACCTCGTTATTGCAGAAGCTCTCTGCTACTTGCCATGTATGCTCACTAATTAACGGCGGCGTTCATAAACGAAGCTCTGGTTTGCAGTTCAGGTGTTTATTTTTGTGGAGTTAACAAAATTCCGGACAACCCCACAGCGGTTCATGAATCATAAGTTAATGGCCGTCTACCTCCCTCAGCAAGTCTGTTTCTCTTTAATTTGCAGCTTCCCACTGTAGTGCCACTGATATAAGATTGGCGGGTTCTGAAAAAATCACGAATGTACCACCTTAAATGTACCAAAATGTCCATCTCTGTGAACGACACCTCACACGTCTCTGCTATTTTATTGTTTGACTTTGATTGTGAAATGTATCTAATATTTGATCGATTAAAATATCAAACACTTGACCCTGTCTAGTGTGAGTGGGTAGACGGCGGAGGGATTGATAGACAGATAAAACGAGTGCAAACGAGCAAAAAATCTGCTCTAAACAGATCTAATGTCAAAGTTCAAATTAAGTTCCTGGATTTATCCCAGAAGCAAATTACACGGCGGGAATTATGTGAAGTTTATCAACGGGGTGTGCAAAAAAAGAGCCGATTATTGGAAAACAAGTATTAGACCCCCCCCCCCCCCCACAAAACTCTATTTGAGCACGAACACCTGGTGAAGAAAAACTACATGAAATCATTTTTAGATGCACGTAGTATACTGTCATGTAAGGAACCAGGTGGCATTTCACGTGTAAAAAAGTGGGCATAACTATTTTCACAATGTTATTATTAACACTGATATGTGAGATATTTATATACATTTGTATATATGACACACATATGAATGGTGTGTTAAATAGCTCCCAGTGTTCCCTCACACATCCGGGGTTAAACAGTTCTCATCTCTCTCTGTAAGGTTTCTCCCTTTAACCCCTTTCCTCCCAATACATATGAATTTTATTCGATTTAATATCTTGGGATGTTTGTACGAAGCAAGAAACTGACGTGTCATCCCAAGAGAACGTACTGCCTTCCTTCCGGGGAACGACGCCTCACCCCCAACCAAGTCCTCGAAAACACATTGCGTGCGGGCTTGGCATGGAGTGAGCAGGAATAGTTTTGTCAGTGTCACATTCTGTTAAATTATTATTACTGCTGTTTCCTCTGCACTTCATAAAACACCAAGAAGCCAAGCCATAAAGAAATTCTGCATGGAAACGTCACTGAACACAGCTGAGATGTGCCTAATTGTCATCTTGCTAAAAAAAAGGCTGAACTGCTGTTGTACAAACAAACGTCCGCGTGACAATTTCTGCTTGCTTTTGCTGAAGGACGCGATTATGTTGCGCCAAAATGTACTACCAGCTAATTGTACAGAAATAATTATGTCTAAAATCATTTGTGGCACTTCTAAAGGAGCTACATGGTGCTTTACTTGCAAACATGCAGGCATCTTATTACACAAGGAAACGCAGAGACATCTGTCTAGGTGGGAAACCTAAACAGAATCCAGACTGAAAAGAAAACATCTCAAGATTTAAATAAAAGAGGAGTTGCTTCTGAACCTCTCTCAACTCTTGATCTATTCATGTTAACTAGAAACAAATGAGGTTCTGGGATACCACAAGGCAAGACTGTCCCATTCCTTATTCTTGTAATCCCATAAAATAATTACCGTCAAATTCTGATTCATCTCGCAGACCCAGTAAAAAAAAAAAACAGAAAAAAACTTGGATTTAACCTATTAACGATGTCTCATCTTAACCATTTAATAGCCCACTGTCATTCTGCATCATCACTACATAATGTTGCGATTGGTCATGGAGAAATGCCACGTGAGCTTGTGACTGGCACAGAGGGATGCGTCTGCTCCATCTTTGGGCATGAAAGTGTCCTGCAGACATGACAGGTGCCCCCAGCCTTCCCGTAGTCACGAGCCCCAGAGAAGCTTCACTTTGTTGCCCCCTAACCCTCAATAAAATTTGAACAGTGTCACTTTGCTCCACAAAAAAATAAACAAACAAAAACAAATGCTGGCTAAGTCTTCACTCATAATCACAGGCCATTCATTATAAAACATGACTGCGTCTTCAAATCCTCGGCCCCGTGACAAAAGCTTCATCTGGGCCCCACCCAGTCTGCTGGCATGTCTCCGGGGCCCATCTCCATATCCGGGCCCCTCCATCACTCAGGCATTCCACTCCATTTGCCGTGCACCTGTTATAAAATTAGAGGAGCAGGAAAAGAACAAACAAGAAGGAAAAGGTAAACATTACAGCTCGAGTGATGTTACAGTAAGTCTTTCTCCAATACACCTAATCATTAAGCAAAACTTATTGTTCAGTAAAATTTCTATATATTTTTTTTTATCATATTTAAGTCCAAAGCTTAAAAACTCTTTTCTATGAGGAACACTAATAGTTCTTTTTCCGATACGTGTCATGTTTTAGGTTTTACATCATAGACAATAATGCATATTTTCTATAATATAAACTTGACTAATGACTTTCATGAAAGTGGGTTATCTCCCAACAGACCAGATATTATTAAAATAGTTCAGTGGTGATTATAGGACTGTTACGATGATGAGGGGTAATCCTTTTGAATTTTTTTTATTATGAATAATGATGAAGCCCGGTTTGTGTATTCCCCGAGCCGCGTTAATCGTCACACAATGCAGTTAATTGTGGTGAACGATTACCATGACTAACTCCTTAAAACTAATCCTGGGTCTGTTTCCTGAAGGCATCAGAGCATTACAGCCAGCTGGGAGTTCCATGGACGAAGTATCGGGGCGGCCCAGTTGGTATGACCGAGGCCTCACACCTCCCGGACTGTGGTTCGAATCATCTGTGTGAGGTCTACAGCTTCTCCCTGTGATGTCGCATGGTTTCCCGTCAGAGAATTGGTGATGTTGCATCTCTGCATTTCCCAGAGTCTGTCTGTCAATGTGTGTGTGTGTGTATGTGTCCTGCGATGATCTGGCATGCCATCCAGCGTGTCCTGTGATTCCCGGGACAGACTCCAGACACACCATGATGACCGTCGACTGGTTATGAGGTTATGGAAGATGGATGCGTGTTTACTAAGCATTCTTAGATGTTTGCAAAAAAAAAAAAAAAAAAACTGGGGTGATGAAGTGCTGAAAAGCACTGACCGGGAGACGTGAAAGTGCCTGAGATCAGAGGGACGTTACTGATGTCTTCATCACCTGTGCTGCCTCTGACTGCTCTGACCTGGCGAGTGCAACTTCATTCCGATGCGATACCCTCAGACCACCTGTCACCTGCAGCCACGTCGCCCTTCCAGCTCCTCCCAGTTCGCAGCCCCCAGTGTCACCCCTCATGAGTTCAGGGATCGCATAAGTGACACGCTCCAATAATAAGAATAAAGAAGAAAATAGATCAGGCTGAAATATGAAAACCAGTTTAAACGCATCAGTGAAATGACAACTTATTTTCACTCCACCCTCCTCTACGGTGAAACTTGGATAATCGCCGTAATTTTATGGACAATGGTTTTACTTGTATTATTTCAAAATTTGAGAACAACTTGGTAAATACCTGGCACCGTTTCAAGCAGATCATTACAGCAACTTATTTCTGAACTATTAAATACTGATCTGACTGGAATTGCACACAGACTAATACATTCATCAGTATTATGGTAGGCTTTCTTAAATCTCTTAAAAGGAGGGTCGAATTAGATTACAGATGCACAGCATTTAATATTGCAGTATTACTGCAACTCCAAATACAGGTAAGTCCAGGAATGTCCTCTCAGTAAAGAATGCGTGTAATAATTGAGAATAATTGTCTTAAATTACTTTTCGTACGGTACAAAATTCATACCCATTAAAGGAAACACTGCTGGTTGTAAAATATAACACAAGGTCTTTGAAATTCAGTGGCGGAGGCTTCAGCTTTATGTAGAAGAATGAATCAATTTATCAGAAGTATATGGGATACGTAACGTGGCTGTCACACTTTATGGTCCCTTTCTGTCAACGGTAGAGTACACACACACCAGTCAGACTTCGCAGGAGATTCTTTTAGAGAGTGCATGCTCAGAACGTCACCAAATTATAAGGATCAGGGTGCAGAAATGAAGACGCACTTGATTAATATGTTTTTTTGTGCTTTCTCTCCTTCGGGTACCAGTGCCATGACTCGCGGGTGACTCTTGAGAGCCAAAGAGCTCGTCATCGCACTTTGATACACGTGTGAGAAAGACAGTGTAATATGTCCTCTACTTTAACAGGGACCTCCCCTTTGGGTCGGTGCACAGTGTGGGGGTGTGTGGAATGCACACCTCATCTCTGCCACGTCTCAACAGTATGATGATGTTTTTGTTAGCCACACATTCATGTACACAGATATTCTTTTGTTTTCACAAAAGAATTTGTGTTGCTCCCTAACACACACACACACACACACACACACACACACACACACACACACACACACACACACACATATAACCCCTGGGCCGGTTTCTTTATCAGGGGCCCTGCTCATGGGCCGAATGATGATACGGTTTCTCTGCCAGTCACTGAATTCGAACTAACGACCTTCTGGACTCAAGCACAGAGTCCTGGTCTGGGTCAGGCCAAAGAGAAAGAATTACTAAAATGTCTACAGGTGAACGAAGGCCATTCCACCCTGTGCAGGAAAGTCAGCCCACCCTTCCCCATCTCACGTTTATCTCACTTTTAATGAGAATACTTAACAGAAGACTATAAATGGATGTACATGTACACATATGCAAAAAAATAAGAATGTTCCTACCAGGGTAAAACTACAAAAAAATTCCATGATCCAACAATGATCCTATAGCTACCGTTTCCAGCTCTTAAACTGCTGCACCACAAAACCTCTTAAGTAAGATATCTTAATGAACCTGGCATCTCCAGCTATCATTTAAAGAACTAAGCAGAAGGCTTGCACGTGGTCTAGGTGTAAACCGTGCTTATATGTTAGGATGATTAATGTAACCCTGGAATAAGATTTCATTTCAGATGCACATGTATTCATGTATGCCATGTTTTTACATTCAGGTCCTATCTATTCTGTTCCCATTTTATTCTACACGCTAATGCATCTTATTTGCATGGTGTATGAATATAAATTTCAAGTTCTCCCCCTAAACAGCAGCACAAAACTTCTTTTTGAGCCAAGGACAATTTCCTCGACAATTGTGTGTTGGCCAACTCAACCTCAACTCAACTTTGCTTAATGGCCAAAGCCTCGGGGCGGAGGCCCCGTTTCGTTTAGGGAGCTCAAAAATTCAGGCCAGCTGTTTCCTGCTGCTTGGCTGAGGATGAGGTGGCAAAAGGCGGGAAACTCGATCCCTAGCAATGCCTGGCTGTACTCAGCATAATTCAGAGACGTTATTATGCTCCCCACTTCTTAACGATCGTCGACCACCGGAGAAAGTCTAGCTACGGCGTGCGATCTCAGAAAGCACAACTCCATAATCACGTTCCTAAACAGCTGCCTTTGTAATGTGTCTTATTTTTTTATTATTCTTTTTTAAAACTCTTCATAGTAAGAAAATGAGTAACATGACATTTACCTTCAGATAAGGCTGAAGCCTGCTGACACTTTGGATTAATTAATTGTTTTTCAAGAGGATAACAGTAGGTGTGGATGGCTACATCATGAATTGTTCTTTTATTTTTCCCGAGTTCGTACGTCGAGAGTGTTTGTTTTCAGAATAAATTTTCCGATATTACATTGGAGTAGGTAACAAAAGAGGAGATGTTTGGAAAAGGATTAGAGGAGCAAATGCATTCACTTCTGTTTGTGGTATTCATGTGATAAAATATTGACTCAGTGGTTTAACTAGAATTATCAGTTGTGGTCAAAAATAGGATTTTAGGCTTAGGCTCTGGATTTACGAATTATTGGGGATGCTTTTTTCTTGTTCTGATGGCAGCCCTGTCACTGTAAACATTTATGGCTGCCTTAGTTCCATTTCTAGCTACAGAAGTCACATATCCATTAAAATCAGTATGGGTTCATATTTGTGTGCATTCCAGGGTTTCCTAGCCTTGATATTGATATGTTTTTTTTTTAGCCATTTAAATGTTGATTTAGCATACAGTGAGAGGCAGGGAGAAAACAATCAAGATTACAAATGGCTTAAAATTAGTAAATAAAACAAAACGTGCAAAAAATATGTGTGATTCTTGAGAATCGTGGGGTTTTTCATGTTTTACGGTCGGTCGTGGTGAAAACACTCATTTGATAACTGATGCCTTCCCCTGCATTAAGAGTCAGCTACGTAAAGGAAACGCTGCTATCTGGAGTGAGTCCAGTGAGGTTCTTCACGTTTTTGGGTAGATGCTCTTAATCAAAAGCACTTAAGTGGTAAGATTATATGACATCACTCTGTCATGCATTGTCTTCTGGGACAGAATATATTTCCTGGTGGATGAAAATGAACCCAGAACAACAGAAGATTTAGCACATATCATTTAAATTTCTTAGAGTCTGCTCTGAAAGTTATAAAATTTGAGCAGAGAAGCAATGTTCACGTCACTGAAAACCTAAATTCTTGTCTTTTACTGCCCCCTCTGTACTATAGGAGAAACTGAAGTTATTTGTGGTAATTTTAAACAATTTTGCATGTGCACTGCATTGTCTGTGGCATGTAAGAATTTGCTTTTAGAACGCCAAGCAAACGTGCACGGTGATCAATGAAACAAAGACGCTTTGAATAACTAAATTCAAATATCCTCGCATCCAGTATGATAGATAGCAGTAAAACTATCAGAACACTTTAGGAATTTACAGGGAATATAGCATTTTTATTGTGAAATATTATGCAGAAACAATTAGCAAAGATGTTTATTTACCAGTGTAATTAAACAAAGCTGTGATTTGTACATAATCGGTTCTATTTATCTACGTATATCTTTAACATTCTTACAGCAGTGGTTCGTACACCACATGATGTTGTAAGGGAACATATTTGTTTGTCGAAAAATTAATCTTCATTGCATAGAACAGAACATAATACTTATGAATACAAGATGACCATTGAAACCATAGAAAATCGATACCATCCACATGTTCTGCTGGGTGCATGAGTTGATTTATTTTACACAAACTTTAGCGTCTGTGATTTTTATTATGGAAGTTTGTCCATCCATCTTCGAACCGGGCCCACGGGGGCCTGGACCCTATCCCAGGCGGTGCAGGGAGCAGAGCTGAAGTGAGCATCCATCGCAGGGTATCTAGACACACTCAATTTAGTGATGCTAATTAGCGAAACGCTATGTTTTTCGACTGCGGGTGGATAACCGTGTGACACGGGAAGGACACGCATGCTTTTCACACGCCGAATGGTGGATTAAACACTCAGCCCTAAATCGACATAATGCTCTATACAAGTTTACTGCACGTGCCATTGTGTGGTACCTTTAGTACATATTTTAGCATCCAAACAGACGAGGAGGTGTAATTTTGAACCTCTAGATGGTGCATATATGTTATCAGACCCTTGTGTTTATTTCTTACGAGGATTTTACATTAAAGATGTAGCCAGTTCCATCCCAGCGACTGTTCTCAGGCACGGCATCCCTGAAGCTAAGGACACACATTAGCAGCCAGGAGTCACCTCAAATGACCCTCCAGAGGTCCTGAGCAAGTCTCGCCTTTCCATGTCGTAGCTGGGATCCCTGATACGCGAGCTTCTGTCTCCTTCCAGAAATAGAGTACACCGTTATGTACATTCATCTGTTGGTAATACGCTGTTCATACTTCAAAGCTCTGCATCCTCACGTGTGTAAGACCACGATGGTTTACGGCCAACATCAGAAAGGCCTGACACTGGCCTGAGTGCATATCCATGATGATTTATGAATAGATGAACAGTCTGCCCTCGCGCTGGGCATATATGCAGATTTATATTTTTAATTATTTTTGAGGGGTGCAAATTCGGAAACGTGTGGTCAGGACCAAAATGTCCTTCCAGATCTGTTTCAGCTGCTAAGATGGCAGTTTCCATACTATCATCGTTAGCGTTGTTGTTCATTCTTAAAGCCAGGATTTGTTTCATTATATACGCTATACAGTTTATTCAATTCCGGTGGCTAACGCAGAATTGGCAGGAATCGATTCGTGCATGTTAATATTTGCAGCTGAGCTCCTCTTGGCCTAGGCCCTATACACCTGTTAGGACATGTCAGCCAGGCCCTACCCAGAGTCAACACAACCTTGGATAACACCACAGAGCCTCGGATAATTGTCTGCTAAGATATCCCTTCTCTTTAGAAGACTTTTAACAGCAGGTGTGTTTAATTACTGCCATTAAGGAGTCAGCATATATGGTTGTTTCCCTAAAGCCAGATCATGCCAGTGGAGGACATAAACAGATTGTTTAACAAAGTGTCTCATTGCTGTCAGCAGTGGTTGAAAATAAAACACTTCCATTTTACTCACTGTTGGTTCCTCACATAAATGAATATTAGCTCCCGGGTGCAGGAAGAAGGGTGTGTGGGAAAAGTTTGATTAAAACCTTGTCACTACAATTTTATCTGAGTGACATCACCTGACTGCAATCTCTGTACCCGCCTTTGTTGTTGGTAAGACAGCAGCTAGTTTTCTTGTTTTGCCGAAAGCAAGCAATTCAGACATAGTTTGCACATTGGAGAAAAGCGACGTGCCAATAAACTTCAGTCAGAGTTTTCTGCTCCCTTGCTGTTTGTAATGTTCTAATTAGCAAGCCAGGTGAGATAATGCAGGTGTCTCGCTCAGTCTTCGGAATGCATTTTGAGTGAGATATTAATTTAGGTGTGCCCTTAATTTTGGCTGAACTCTAAGAGGAGTGTGGCCGCCGTAATATCTTTCAAAGGCAGCCTTGCCAAGGGGACAGTTGCAAAGTTATAAAGGAGCCCTGGCAAAATGACAAGCTCTTCCTTGTGTATTTTTGACAAGGAATCGAAATTAGTATGACTGTCCTTTCAACAAAATAAATAGACATAATTAGCATTTCTTTTAAAAGCTGCTTGACAACATTGACATGTGTAAGTCACAAAACATCATTGTGCCTTCTTTGTTCTCGCGGAGGTGAATCGTGGCAGAGCTATGAAAATTAAGTTTGGGTTCAATACTCCTCTGTCTGCAGTCTGAGAAATAATAAAAACAGAAGTATGCAATTATTACGCTCCCTTGTGAACAACGCCTACCTTTTAGGCATAAAAACCAATGAGCTGTATGTTCACAGATACGTTTCTGACACATAGAAGAAAGATTTTTTTTTTTTTCTTCAGCAATAAGCAAGCTGATGTGAGTGAAGCTCCTGGTGGAAAACTGAAGATGGGCTGCTGGTCATTCTCACAGCAGTGTCGTGGAGGCCAGAACCCGGCCATGAGGCAACAGGAAGTGTCCACGCAGACTAACAACAACAACAATAATAATAAACACGCGACTCCATGCTCTCTTATGACCCTGACCAGTGTAGATGGAAACAAGTCTGCATGGATAATATATCTGAAAGTAAAAACTGCAGTCAGACATTAATTAGTTAAATTTGTTGCTTGAATTCCCATAGTGTGTATGTCCCTGAAAATTATATTTAGATATATACAGTGCTCTGGTTTAATCTTGACTAAAACACATTAAACCAGTAAATCTCGAGATTCCTGCATTTTTCATTATTTATTTAAACCCAGACTTCATGTCCTACATCAGTAATTTATGCATCAAATAACCTGACAAGATGATCTTGATATGTTTGAGTGTCATATCGACATTTATTTCAAATAGATAATTTGAAATAAACTGGAAAAACATGTCCAGTAATAGAAAACCATATTTCAAATACATTTTTCAAGGGATGAGGACAATCGGTTTTAACCCCGCATTGAATTATTATGCACTGAGGCAAACTCCAACATTTTAACATTAAAATGTGTATGCTGCTCTAATAAGCCACGTTTTTTAAAAAAAACGTGCCTCGGAAAACAACGTGATGACATGCAGATACTGTATATGATCCATCATTACATTCTTTTGGGGTTTTTGTTATCGAGAGTTGCAATGTACAATTTGATACTTGTTAGCTATATGATATTTAAGATGTGCCTCACCAGAATTATTTCCTTAGAACCCACAGAGAATGCAAGCTGTCCCTAATTGCTCTCTATATCATTTTACCCTAACAAAAAAAGTCATCATAATTTTTTCCCCATTCTTCAATATTTCAGCATCATTGGACCTGAATGCCTCATTAACTGCACGCTGGTCAAGTCTTTACAAAGAATATTAAAACCCTTCCTTATTTTACTGTAGATTTAGTGCCATAAATTCATATTGCACTGCCGTGTAAGCTTGGATTTTGCTAATATATTAACCCGTTTTAATACAGCTGTTACTTTAATCTAGAAATATTTAGAATTTCTGTTTTAATCTTTTTGTTTTAAGAGAGAATTCATAAAGGCAAGCCATAGAACACATCGAAAAATACAGCAATCTGCCTTTCGTGTACACCAGCAAACGTTAAAATCCAGATGCACTGGATGAGAGATGATGCCAGCCCAGTGGTGACATGCAGAACACATCTGGAGTCTGAACTGTCAGTTACTAGGAATGTGCTGCACGGATGCAGGATGCAAAATAGCCGTTAAATCCTTTCCTTAAACTAGATAAAGAATGTCCGGGGGGGGGGACATTAGGCATCTCGCAGTCGCTTGCTGTCCCCTGTCCTTCTAGTTTCATTGTCCTCCACACAGCCAGCCAGGGTTTTGACATGAAACTGTGGAACCAATTTTACACCGATGGGTACTTTAGATGGAGACTCACAGGTCAAGGCTAAGGGGTTAAAAAGCTGATAAATTCCAAGACTGATCCTGCCTAGAAAATACACCATATCAATGTGTAATTTCTTACACTATGAAAAATCGTGGAAAAAAAAAAAATGCCATTTCGAACCAAGCTTCTGAATTTTGGAACAAGCAAAAAGTTTGTGACCGTTTACCTCAATTGTTTCTGCACCATGGACTTTCTTCCTCTCATGCGGGAAGACGCGCCTCCAACACGATAGAATAGTACGATATCCTGCAACCTTAAACCAGCTTAACCAGCCAGAAAGAAAACATATTACAAACTATCTGAGGTACTCAAGTAGTCGAGCAGAGTCAGCGATAAAAATGCTGACTAGGATGGACCCTTCTCTTCTGGCAATGACAGGCCAAATCAGAACAAAATGGAATTGGCCTCGCATCCATCTGTGCGTTACCTTGGGAAACTCTTTAACAGAATCATTGCAAGGGGTCAACAACAGAAATAAAGCAATCCTATTCACCTGAAACAACAGCGTGACATGATGGCCGAATATCTTTTTTTCTTTTTGATTTCTTTAAAACTACTAGAATACCCATCATTTTCCATAAGTAGTTTTTGAATACCCACCATTCCTAAAAATGAAGCCCATTCATAGTTACATTCATATTTGTATGAGAACTAAATCAAGTTTCACAATGTGTTACGAGAAGACGTGGGTGGTTATAGTCAGGTATTAGTGGAAACACCTGAATTTCTGGTTCGAGAGGTCATATCCTGGTTGTTTTATGACCTCAAGGAAATATTTTCAAATTATTTCTATTTTAAGATTTCACACACGAATAATCAAAACATGCTCAGGACAATTATTATCCAATGTAAACATGATCACTCTGTGGAGTGAGTTTGCGAAAAAATAAAATGCTAGCTTCGATCATGATATATTTTAGCCACTCGTTTCAAGTTGAGTGCCTCGCTTAAGGTTAATTATAACATGAGTCTTCCAGCAAACGGGACTGGAATCCTACAGGTCACCAACGGCCATTGAGTAAAAAAGGTAAGATGAGTTTCTAAGCTGCGAGAACATTCTGTTCGGCAGGAAGGTACAGAAAGGGTTTAGCAGGTATACAGGGTGTGGCATACACCCTTGGGCTGTTTTGCCATGTCACACCATCTGTAATGAAGCAATTCAGTAATGTGCTCAAATTCCCCCTTCTGGTGATTTAACCTCTCTTTAACTTAACATCCTTCCACTATTCATCACGACTAATCTGATATTTATGTTTAGCCAGATTTAGGTTTAGCAGTGACACAGCAAATTAAACTGTACTCAATACAGAATTCACTGCCTGTATTGGCTGTTGATGCCTGTTGGCTTTGCTTGACTATCAAAGTCCTCCTTAGAATATTTTCAACAACACTACACTCCAGCATCCATTTTGACTCGTTAGTTCATCCAATTACAGATTGATTAATGTGCAGTTAAATGTATGACTTTAACACCTATTTAGCTGATGCGTTTATCCCAAGGGGCATAACCTTGTAGTTGGAGAGCCCCTGGAGAAATTAGTTGAAAAGGGCCATCTCGTTCAAGGGCCCAAGAGTGACATGATACTTGACCAGCTATAGGATTTAAACCCGTGATCTTCTGCATACAGCCACAGAGTTCTAACCACCCTCATAAAACTGGATCAACACCTGGCCAATACTGCTGAGATGTGCTTTTGAGTGACTTCAGGGTAGCAGCTGAGTTATCTTTATGAAAAGGAAGAGCCTTCTTTCGTTGGACATGACGACGTTCATCTAGAGTTATTAACTGCGTTGTTGACCACAACTCATTCTGACAAATCGCTGGTGTGTGCAGTAAGATTACGTCTAACACAGCCTCATGCTCTTCTCTGGATAACCTCCCACCTTCCAGCCTCTGTAGAATATTTGATGGAAAGATAAGAGCAGATGACACAGATACATTTTGCTGGAAATTTTGAGAAATTCTTCAGGCTATAACCGAAACATAAAAATGATATGGGAGGAGTAGTTTTCGCTTACATCTTGCAAAACTGTCATTCAAAGTAAAAACGCACAAAACAACTGCTTTCAGTGGTAGGATTGTTCTGCATTGCCATAATCTAAACGCTCATAATCACTATATACCACAAAGCATATCAGGTGCAAATGTCCATTCAAATTTGTATTCAAATTAACTGAATACATTTAAAATAACAGTTTTAGTACTTTTGAACTCTACAGTCAAAGTATGTTCGTGGATTTCATATTAAGGAATGAAATTGTGGACTCTGTAGAATTCGTGCTAGTTTGTACAGGCCAGCGTAAGTCTAGGAGTAGTAACCCATTACACCTACACGTTCCCCATGGTCTTCCCACTCTCTGAGGTCATGGCCATGACCAGGAAAGACTAAGATTTGGAGGCTGAGAGGTCCAAGTGTCCTCCATGTACATGTCGGGAGGGCAGGAAAGGGCGTTAGCTCAGGAGATGGGGAAGTATCATGTGGCTCTTTCGAAAGTTCTAGGGTGCTTTCACATTTTCATTCCTGGTTTAAGTGGTTGGAACGGTGGGGAGGGTTCTACCTTGCTGGTCTATGGAGGGGATGGAGGGGTGGACTGTGTGAAAATGCTGGTAATCAGTGATCCTCTTTAGAGTAAAATTCTTTTAACTTGCAAAAGTCGCACCCCTTCTGAAATGCCTTCTGAAATCTTGGCCATCTGAAGGCACCTCAGCATATGATTATCTGTAGAAATGACCTGTAGTGATCCACGTTCCTTTTCCGGATGGTTGATCGTTCTCCTCATCCTGTGAAAGCACGACCACCAAGCCAAACTTACAGGCACTTCCGAAATAAATTTTTCCTGAGAAGGAGTTGCGGAAGTCAGGCAATGTGGCTCAGCTATACACTTCTAAGTTGAAACATTGCCATCTGAACAAAATTCATCACCATCACCATCATCATAATCTTCCCCTTGCTTGGTAGTGAGGCTCGTAAGGGTCATGGAACAACATTTCATGTCCACTGATGCCACTTCCACGCATTTCAGAAAAACAGTAGTTGGTAACAAAGGCTACAGTTGAACTATTGGCTGAGCAAAGTATGAAACTGTGAAAAGTTCGGTGAATACAAAATCTTAATCGTAGCACACAAAACAAAGGAATTTGTAGCTGGGTGGGGTAGGTCAGATGATTCCGTCCCAGTAAAGTCTTCACCTGTTTGCTCTGCTAAGTTCCCTTTTAGCAGAAACTAAATCTTCATCCTCCCACAGCTTCTCCAGGTGAGGGTCTGGAGTGCTGAGCAGGTCACACCACACCTCTCTGTTCTTGGTCACAGCCTCTTGCTTCCTCTGGGGGATCTCGAGACGCTCCCAAGCCAGCTGGGAGATATAATCAGCGTGGGTCTTCCCTGAGGCTTCCACAGAATCTAAAAGGCAGAAATATTCCATCTGGGTTTGAAAGAAGAACATCCAGGTGTTAGACTTTTAACAAACGATTATATTACACAGTGTAAAGCAGACATGCACTACATACAAAGAGCATTTGTTGGTACAGATCGAGTTAATTTATCCATAATTGCTAATCTAGTGCAGAGATAGAGGAAACCAGGACTCACAGGACACTTGGGGCAGGGCTACAACAATACAAACTAAACCACTGCAGCCAAAATAAATTAAGGCTCTGTAATGGCACTTATCTGCTTTATAAAAGTGTTCTGAAAGTTCAGACTAAAGACTTGGTATTGTTGTCGTCTTGAACCTTTTAAGAAATCGTAAGGCTCTCTGCAGGATCTGCTCTGTTTGTGGAGAGTTTTCACATTCTCACCATTGCACAGGTTTTCTCTGTGTACTCCGCTTTCCTCTACTGGCAACCCATCCAGGGTGTACCCCAGCCTCGTGCCCTGTGATGGACCGGCATCCCATCCAGGGTGTACCCCAGCCTCGTGCC
>JAACJT020000110.1:3711065-3721361 GCA_009936485.2 Gymnarchus niloticus | reverse complement strand
CACGAGGCTGGGGTACACCCTGGATGGGATGCCAGTCCATCACAGGGCACGAAGCTGGGGTACACCCTGGATGGGATACCAGTCCGTCACAGGGCACGAGGCTGGGGTACACACTGGATGGGATGCCAGTCCGTCACAGCCTTCAAAAAATCATTCTATCCACACTAGTTATACTTTCATTTTTTTAAACTGTTACAAAAATGATTCCACTTTACAGATTCACCATGAAAGACTGGTGTGATGGCTCAGTGGGTAGCATTAACCCTCTCCATCTACTTTGTTTGCTGGGAATTTGAATCACATCCTGGTCTCTGTGTGTTTGTAGGCCCCTTGTGCTCATGTTTCTTCCCACAGTGCAGAACTTGGCAAGTTGGTGTCCCTAAATTGGCCATATGTGTGTATATCAGTGTGTCTGCCCCACGACAGGCTGGAATCTCGTCCAGGGTGCTACCCAGCCTTGTGCAATATGCTACCTGGGGTAGGATCCGACCCCCCAGGATTAGTTAGAAAAAAGATGGATGAAATAATTTCACTGCTATTAAAAGTTTCTTTTGATCTGGCATAAAGTTTTTCTCTTTTTGCAAAAATCATCCAAACCCAGTTTTAGCAGGAGAATTAAAGCCAACGTTTATTACTTTTCAAACCACTCCGCTGAAGTAATTATTAAGTCTTACACACACAGTAAGGTTTTAAAGCACTTGTTTTGCCAACCCAAGTCATCTGTAGAAGATAAACGATGCTTAAAACCATATTTCCTTTACACGTTTTTAGAGTTTATTAACATCTGCGTGTTTTTCATCGCAGAAAACAAACTCAAGTTCTTCCACTCAATATTGTCAAATCGATAAAAAAAAGAAAGGAATTTCAGTTGCGGATGGTGCAAATGGTGTGATCTATGCTGCGACAGAATTTACTACGGCTGTTTCGCATCAATAAATAACACGGGGAGCGATCTGTTCACCTGTCTGCATTTATCATTGACCACTTTCCACTTTTCTAAAGGATTAGCCTTCGCAAACTGATCAGGTTTAATGCGATGCCTGAGGACAAGCTCTCATCTGACGTGTAATATCAGAAACTAAATATAAATGTCTTTTTTTAATAGAATTTTCCATTCATTTTCCAGATAATGATAATATCATAATATTTGAAGAACGAGTATAAAATGTACGTTTAAAAAGTGAAATATTCTTTAAAATGATCAATGTCTGCATCATGTGATTGCGATACTTGGATATATCGCAACTTCATCGAGCACTATTTGTTGCATCCAGCTGTGTTGCATACTGTATACTAATCCTGCTTTGTTGTATACAGCTAATTTAATCAGTATATCGTTGAGCACACCAGTAGGTCACCGGCATCGTTCTTAATTGGTTCAGGACATACCTAGAGGGAAGAGGTTTCCATGTTCAAATGGGCAACTATAAATCGAAGTGGACCCCCATTAACCGTGGAGTTCCTCAAGGATGTATCACGGGACCTATTTAATTTATACATGCTTCCGTTGGGACACATTCTGCAGAGCAACACAATATGTTAGCACCGCTCCTCAGATGACACACAAATCTACCTGGCTGTCACCTGACAATTTTAGACCCATTGCCTCCCTCTGTCAGTGCCTTGAGAAAGTTATCTGCT
Organism: Gymnarchus niloticus; assembly: GCA_009936485.2. Lineage (NCBI taxonomy): Eukaryota > Metazoa > Chordata > Actinopteri > Osteoglossiformes > Gymnarchidae > Gymnarchus > Gymnarchus niloticus. Next base: position 3,719,720 of record JAACJT020000110.1, on the reverse strand, counting down.
TGATGCGACATAATTTCCTCCAGCTTAATACAGAGAAAATTGAGGTAATTATTTTAGGAAGGGAAGCGGACGGGCCAGAATTAAGTGCCCACGTCAATTCCGAGGCCATGAAGACTAGAGAGTTCGTCAGAAATGTAGGCGTGATAACGCTTGAAGACCTAAATTTCTCTAACCACATTAAAGCAAAAATTAAATCTTCCTTCTATTACTTTAAAAATATCTCCAGAATTAGAGATTTCGTGTCAAAGCATGACCTAGAAAACCTGATTCATGCCTTCATCTCAAGTAGATGGGACTACTGTCATGAGCTGCTATATGGCCTCCACAAAAATATCCATCCAAAGTGCCAGCTTTTCCAGAATGTTGTTAACTAGAACCGAGGAATAGGAACGCATTACACCTGTCCTCTCGTCTCTAGATCCAGAAGTCACTCCGTTGTGACGCTGTTAGTATACAAATCTCTCAATGGCCTTAGCCCAGAACACATTGCAGAGCTTCTCATTGTGTCTGTACCTAATAGGCCTTTAAGATCAGTAAGTACTTTGAATGAGCAGAAGATTTGAAATGTGCTGTATAAATAAATTTAACGTGCCTTGCCGTACTCAAACCAACAGCCACGCCATGTTCAAAGTCACGTAAATCACCGCTCTTCTGATGCTTGCTCTGAACTTTAGCACATCCTCTTGGCTGTATCTACATGCCTAAATGTGATTGGCTGATTAGGTATTGGCTTTAAGAAGTGGTTGAGTAGTCAAACCTAACGAAGTGACTAGTGAACGTACATACTCATACATACAAAGGTGTAGAAGATGCAAACATTCTCATGAAGCCAAGTATTACTGAAGAAGACATATAGATGGACTTATACAGAACTGTCAATGTGAGAATAGCTACCTATACAGATAAAAAAATATTATCAAATAGTCATTGTCTTGTGGGACAGTACATTGGACCATGCACCACCATGAGGCAGGAATCGGAATTATTTGGGTACCATAGCTGACACTGGGCTTGACTGAACCTCTCACCCGTAGGACTGACCACACGATCCTTGGGAGTTTGTCTGGGGGGCCGGGGTTTGGGCATAAAAGGATTGGCCTGTTTAGAATTATAGCAATGCCTTTAAAATCCTCTGACTGGTCGGACCATCCTATCATCCCTGGGGAGACAGGACGGACCGAGAATAAAAAATTAGCCACTCCGGCATCAGAAACACACAACAAACTAGACATGAGGTGGAAGAACTTTATTTCAGCCTTGTTCTAATTTCATCGTTGTCACCCTTGCCGTTGAAAGCCTTTGTCCTGGAGGTGCATTTCTCCACACAGAACACTAACTCATCAGTTGCAAATGCTGCAGCAAAGTCATGTAGCCGAACTTTTTTATAAATTCTCTTACCAAATATAAAATAAATATTACAAATGCTACTTTTTGATTGTTTGCTCAACAAACCCTCATTCCTGATTTATTCCTAGTATGAAAGAGCGGAGAACTTTCCGATGTCGATTTTGAATGTATTTTGATCTTTATCGGCTGTTCTCCATACCAGAACACGGTTGGAATTGCTACCAGATGTGGTTACCCTTAACCCGGCCTGGCTGAATTACTTTGGGCAATCACGGCGGTTGATCCACTGACCCGATCCATCCCAGGCCTTATATCTTAATCCCCATATTTTCAGGTCTACCTACTCCCCTATTAATGGACACCATGCATGAATAATTCAAAATGGAAAATCTCAGGATATAATTTTCTGTGGCGTTTGAGAAGAACAACAACCAGTATCAGGGTGTTTTGTGTTGACTTTCGTTTTTTTTTTTTTGTTTAGTCTTCTTTGCATTTGTGGGTTGTAACATGATGGAAACTGCAATCTTTTTATGAAAACTTTTTTTTTTTAAATTATTGTCATGACTTTTTATTAGCGCTATGATCCTCCTTTTAGCAGGCCAAAAAACTGGGTTACAGGTGCGTTGCATCCGGTCTATGCAAAAAATGACTGTTCTTCAAAAATCCAGATAAACAACTGGGGCAAAGCTGAATAAAAGTAACTGTGCACCAGAAAGAGTTCATTTTTCCCTGCTCCATCCAGCTGACCCAGGGTTTTGTTGATTTCGTTTCAATGCGGTCAGCTGGGTTTCATCAGCTGAAAAATCTGCTGGGCCGCTGATCAATCGCTGTGACGATGCACCTGATTAAGTGAATACAGTGATTTGTCATTGTTTTATATCCTTTTGACATAGGAGTGCAAATACTAACAGTAACAATAACCACGATAAAAACAAACAGATAAATAAAGGTGAGACTTATTTTTCAGTGCTGCAAAAAAGTACTCATGAATAACATTCACAAGTTCAATGTCAACTCAGTTGGATATCTGAAGCGAATTAAAATTTGTAATTTCAGCTTCAGCTAATAACAGGGAACGTCATTTACAGATTTATTCCTGCGACGTAGATAACAGCTCAAGGTTTATTTACACAGCTCTCTTTACTTTAGGTTTGCTACACAAATTCACAAAAAAAAACTTGACAGCCCTAAAAATGTGAGTTGGCATGTTTTGCAAATTACTGGGATCAAATAACAATAACGATACTCTGGATCGATATCATCCAATGCGATGAACGTGCTGGAATAGGCTGTTCAGAGTTTAACAGGAAGCAAGCAAAGTGACCCTAGAACAGGTTTTATATTTCAATCTACAGTTTTAACTGTCGCATTTACAAAGAGTGCGTGGTTCCTTAAAGAAGGTTACTGCACTAGTTTATTCTGCTATAGAGTATATATTTGTGTATGTGGCCGTTTACTGGGGTTATGACCACCGAAACACAAGTTCCATCATTTTTTCAGAGTTTACCACAAAGTATTTTTGTCCAGGCTACTGCCATCATGAAGTATGATTTCAGTTTAGAGACTGATCATCTCCTATCATCTATTGTTTTGCCTAGCCGAAATGGTTTTCTTTGCAAGCTACACACAATGCCACTGGGCCTGACTGAAAGCTGATTTGTGTCATCAACATATGAATGAAAGTCAATGTTGTGCTTCTGTACAATATTCCCAGTGGTACCTTCTACGGAGCAACACTGGTCCAACACTGATCCCTGCGGGACTCCCTGTTTGAATAATGACAGTGTTGGCGGCGTATAATAATTAGATTAATGAACATAATGACAATGACCATCTAAGTATCTTAGGAAGACAAAAGGCAAGGGCACGCCTGTGCAGACCAGCGACAGCCAGGCCTGTGTTATATAAGATAACAGTAAATATCATTGAAAGCGACTAACTTTCCAGGTCATACAGCATTCACGATCCCAGTCATAGCATGTTCCACGCTTTCTGTACTTAGCATACGTTGCTAACTTAACATGTTTGCGGCTAGAAAGCAATGTCAGCGTATTATGAATTTTGAAAGACAGATTTTGTTTTAATTGGATCCGTAGTTGACAGTTAGCAGGTATGGATTTCAGGTTGCATTCTCTCTGTAGGCTCTCTGATTTATTTGTTTTATTATTTAAAAATAGACCCTTGCAAGAAACCGCAAGGAAAGTAATTTAAGAATGCAATATTGTGGACAGGTAATAAATATTTTTTTTTCATTTTTTTGTTTTATCTTTACAGAAAAAGTGCTGACAGAGTTTTCTCATTTGCAGTTATACTTAGTTAAAAAGCACGGTGCCAGATTTTCCCTCCTGAATATAATTTTAACGTAATTTTTTTTTTCCTAGGCCAAGCATCCTTTTGCTGACGAATCTTGATTACCAGGGTATTCACTTTGCAGATTTTGCACACCCTATGTGTTACTGGAAGGATTTAATTGAGAATCCCGAGACGGAATGCCGTAGCTTTAAGAGAATGAAAACGTTGCGGACGGTTCTAGCGTATCTCCGGCTCATATAGAGCAAATGGCTGCTTCTGTTAATTAATCCTTTGTGCCTGGCTGACACAGACATCTGCATTTACAATGGCCTGCTTTTCCACAGATGAGGAGCTGTGGCTGTGACTCTCATTTTATTCGAGACACGGAAGTGTCCTCGTAATCTGAGTACAGTATTAACTAGCTGAACGGAGAGCCTGGGCAAGCAGAGTGAACGGTGTCTGCAGACCATGTGTCTGCAAGGTTAGAGGCCTAGAATTGTTGGTGTCTAAAAGGAAAAAGTGTGGCTTATAGCTGCTATCTAATAGTATCAGGCTGTATGTCTGACTTTCATATCCTACTGGACTGTGTCTGTATACTTCGATGGCCACCTACGAATTATGCTTTGGCGACCTCTGTTTTCTAATCAAAATGTCGTTATTTCGAATTAGCTTGGTTTAATATACTCTCCTTATTTATTGGAAATAGTAACTTCGCGTCGGAACGAAATGTTACCAGACTGGAAGAGAAATTTGTCATTTGACTAACATTTGCAAAATAAACAATCTGCTATGTACTCATCTATTGGCTCAATTTACTGTATAAATTTACTGGACGGCATTTGATAGCACATAAGATTGCAATAACAGGCAGCTTTACAAATTCAATTCTTAGACATAAAAATAAATACATCGCAAGATATATAAAAGAAAATTGACTTATAAAACAAGCATTAATATATTGTCTCTAGTAATTTAAAACATGTAGCCTATCCTATATTTAAAAAGAATTTTGTATGCTGCAATTTTGCTCATGCTGTGGTCAGCTAGGACTTTGGTTTATAAAGAATGCAAAACAGTTATTTTCTGGTATTTTCCCGTCGATGATCCTTGCCAGGGACTGGCAAATGTACCTTGACCTTTGACCCATTGAAAGTACAACATATACTCCGTCTGAAACATTATTATTCAATGCTCATTGTGTATCTTTGTGTTGAGTCATTGTTGTTTTTCTGCCATACCGAAGGAGTCATTTGTCCTTTTTGTGGCATGGGCGAACGGGTAAAAGGCCCATTGTCCGGCTTTCAAATAGCATTTTGCTGGAGGCCATACATCATCAGGGTGCTGTTCAGCAAATCTCAGTGCATTTTAATATGAAATATTTAAATCTGGGAAAGGCTCCATCAAAATCCCAGGGTGTGCAACTTCAGCCAAAAAGGACCAGGCACGCTGTCCGTGTACTTCAATGGCCACGCCAGAACCTCATCACTGAAAACGCAACTCAATACGAGTGTGTAGAGACTTCTTCTGCGGAGGAAGAAATCCAACACATTACAGATCAAATAATTCTGGGCTTGAAAGTGAGAATAAAAGAATGAACAAAATGCAGGCTGCACAGCAGGTCAACAAATAGTACTGCTATATTTGGGTTGCTGTTATGGGCTGTTAACTGCTTAACATTTTGATAGCCGTAGGTTGCTTAACTGTTTCTATCCGGCGTCAATAAACCCTCTGAAAGGAAGAATGTCTTTGGTTCGCTGTTTTTCCATCCTTCGCACACTGTAAATATTTCAGAAAAATGCAATTCATTACTTTTCCAAGCAAACTAAATATTGCTGAACATGAACACTAAGTTATATTTTCCAAACAACAGAAAAAAAACATAAACACATAAATATTTGTTCCCGGGAAATCCCCTTAAATAAAAAATGTGATATTTTCATATTAATTTAATTTTGCTTCGGAAACTTATCTAACAGCATTTAGTAACAGTTTACAATTTTTAACTGCAAAATTACACTTGCTACTGTATTTTAAGATAACAAAAATAATCTCGTAACTTTTATAGCCGTGATAGTGAGCGGATTATTGTTTTGTGGCATGGTGACTGCCATATTGTAAAATAAATTGTTTAACAATCACCGTACAGACTTGCTAAAGTCAACTCATTTCACGTTTTCTAACGCAAAGTCCAGGTTTCTATGGCGATTGGGTTCCGTTCAAACGATGCTCCGCTGTTCCACCGCTACTCGCCAGCTTGACCTCCCTGTGGACAGCAAGTTGTAAGCAGAGTAGCTGATGGGAATTATTTATAAGAACCCCCCCCCGCTCTAATTTAGTTTCCTCCAGTAAGTCCCTAACGGTCTCGTTGACGCAGCAACAATGGCCAATGAACTTTTGATCCAATTAATAGTTAATGACAGATTTGATTACAAATAACGTCCCTTGTTAGATGAGGTCATCGTCTGGCTGTTTTCATGTCTGAAACCAATAGTTTCAATGCGAAAGTGCCGATGTATTCATTGTTCCATGGACCTCTGCTTATAATTTTAAATGCTAATTTGGTTTTAGCTGTGATTAGAAGACTACCTTAGAGTGCTTTCATTTGCTTTGTGAATTACTATTTTTTGTAATTGTGTATTAACTAATGAGTTTCTTGAGCGCTAACCAAGGATGGATGAAATAAAATACCAGCTATAGCGCTAGTTATTAATCCACCTCTGTGATGACAATAGCAGAGTAAAATAGTGAAATTATTGGTATACTGTAGCTTTGGCTGTATGACGATGAGCTAAAACTCAGAACGAACTGCCTGTTTACATATGCATGACGGAGAACTTGACCCACATTTTTTTGACGCTTAGACTGATCTGCAGCCATTCTCATAGCACTTTAATTCAGATCTGATTTAATCAAGTCTTCACTGAGGCATCATTCTTCCGATGTTTGTGCGCACGGTGCCATATTACCAATCATGGAATAGATGTACCGTGACTCGCCATTCTTTTTCACGGCCACGGAACAGTTTTAACTGCTGTTTAACATACCGTATTTACTGCTGAGACAGAGGTCGCTCTCCGGGCCCAAACAAAACTCGAACCCATCAGCGATGTAGTTCTTTGTAGAACAGTGCCCAGATTTCCCACTGTAAGGTTTTACAGAACAAGTATCACACTTATCTCCTAGTAGAGGAGGTTTTGGTCCTTCTCATCCATTGCCTTCTGGCCTTTCCCTTTTTCATCAATGCACTGTGTAATTACCATACACTCCTGTTAAGTGCCCTGAGACAACTGTGTTGTGAAAGGCGCTATAAAACTGAAATCAAAACTTTACAATCCAGCGGACAAACAGGACTGCTGCCGACCTGTGCTCATTATCACGTAAACAAATCCAACTGCAGTCCGTGCGATGGCTGTCATGTCTCCCTGTTATCTCATTGCAATAACTGTCTTGACCTTTAAGGCACAAACATTATCCAGTTACCTTCTGAAGGACAACAGGGTAAGTTATACAGGCATAGATGTTACACTTCTGGCCACGGGTGCAATAAGATCATGGCCTGAACCCAATGGCGGACACTGCAAACAGGCGTGCTTCACAAAAGTTCAATAAGGAGAGGTGGCACGCCCGTCTGTGGTACAACGCAGTGCAATTGACGCTTGCATTCACTTTTCAAGAGCGTGTGCTGTTTTGCATGAAGAACGTAAGCTTTCGTTTAATTCTGCCGCAGTTTGAACCTATTGAAATAGGCTAAATATTTTCACCAAAAATAGCATGCAATATTTGCCATAGCATTTGAGAAACGCTGTCATGAAAAGGTCAAAAGAGCACATTTTCTTTATTCTACAATAACAACCATCAAACCAGCTGGCAAATATAACTTATTTTAATTTATAATTGAATATCAATGATGTTCTATCACCTTGTTTCATTTTCACTTGTAATATTATGATTCAGGCGATGTCTGAATCAGACCATCTTTTGAACTGTAAGAAATGTTTAACTGGGGTCCAGGAAAAATATCTGAATCAGCAAGTGGTTCATTCTACATGACAGAGAGAAGACGGGGCTGCTTTGCCTGACACCGAACTGCAAATAATTGAAAGAGAAAAATAAAGAATTAACTTGTGACATTTGTCCTTGTTGTGGCCGCTGCAGATGGGCAGAGTCTGCAAGACAGCGGTACCAAGGTTACGGCCGGCGTGGGAACAAGCACCCTTCAGGAGCACCGCAGCTGCCTCAAGCCGGCTGGCTGTTGACCCACAGAAAGTTCCCACATCTTGTGCCCAAAAAAAAAAATCTAGCTAATCTGGACGAAGCTGCCAGGATGAATGTGTATGAACAGGATATTAATGTAGGAATTGGAGGTGTGGCTAAAATTCCGATCATAATAACAAATGACAAAACAAAGTTGTTTACTCATATACACGTGTACACAGACGTACAGGATATTTATCTACATTCATACGTATAAGCACTCAGTGGCCAGACAGTTAGATTCACCTGCTTTTTAATTCAGACAGGCTGCTCCTCCCGACAGAAAATCACGTGGCCACATCCGAATACATACAGCCAGCAAACAGGGTCAAGAGGTCCAGTTACTGTGCGGCTAAGCCTTAAAACGGCCTAGTCGCGTGACCGAAGCCATTTCAAACGTGGTGCGATTGTCGGTCGTGGATGTGGCCCTTCCCGCGACTCAGAAACAGCCAAGATTTAAGACACCGCGGTGTCGAGAGCTTGCTGAAAACGTCACGATAAACAGATATGAATGACCGGAGTCGTTAAAACTAATAGGAAGGCTGCACAGGTGAAAGTTAGAGCTGAAACTGCTGGTGGGGGGGCAGAAAGACCCTTGAAGTGGTATGAGAGACAAAAATGGTCACCACTTAGTTTATAATTGGGGGGGGGGGGGGGGTTACCACAACAACTATTTTACATGTAAATGAGCCCCCGCGGCACAAAAAATAACTACGGTCTCGCTGTTCATATTCCGCCCTTTTACTTTTTGGGGCCTCCATA
>JAACJT020000110.1:3690048-3701655 GCA_009936485.2 Gymnarchus niloticus | reverse complement strand
GTGCCCTGTGATGGACTGGAATCCCATCCAGGGTGTACCCCAGCCCTGTGCCCTGTGATGGACTGGAATCCCATCCACGGTGTACCCCAGCCCTGTGCCCTGTGATGGACTGGAATCCCATCCACGGTGTACCCCAGCCTAATGCTGCTAATGCTAATATGTCTAATGCTAATATAATTGTTACTTCTCTACTGTAGCAGTACATCGTGATCTACCTTGCAGGTGACAATGACGCCCGGATGAGCAGAGGCCCGTGTGACTTTATCGCTGCCCTTTATTTATCTCTGGTCAGCTTTTTATTTGTTTCACTGCCATTTAAGCATCTAATTGGAGATGCTTACAATTATAGTCAGCCAATTAATAATGCATGAAAGACATACTGAGAGCGATTCGGGCACACTGGACCGTGCTGTCGCAGGGAAGGGCTATAAGTGAGTAATGTGACTCTCAGCTAGGAGGATGTCCTTAAGTTGTAAAAGAATATCTACACGTCGAGTGAGGGACAAGGCATACAACAGGGTGGCTAGCTAAGTGTTCTAAACGAGTAGGTCGACAGTTATACCGAATGTTGCAAAAGTTTGACGAATGAAACGGATTTTAATAAATGAAGGTGTTGTTTAATTAAACTGACAGCTCGAAGTTCAAAGATGAACGCTCTAACTATTGGCTTTACGGGCACCAGTGCCTTCTGGGCTCTGCAACAAGTAGAGGGAATTGAAGCTGCAAGGGATTGTGGGTGAAGATGGTGAAAAAAAAACAAAAAAAAAAACGCATGACACGGGGCAGGTAGTAAAGTGCAGGTTTGAGGAGAAGGTGTGGGGCTGACGTAGAAAACAATGATTAGGGTTTTCTTAGGAACAAATTTAAAAATTGAACTAATGAAGGCTCCTTGTCACTACAGCATAGCTTCAAGACTTTGACCTGAGGGGGAACAAAACAACGCATAATGTTGTCAGGAATGAGGGTGGGGAAGCTAGATTATTACAAACAGTGACAAGAGCAAAGGCTGTCTCCCGGTACAACCTCTCTCAGAAGTTAGGCCACCCGACCCTCTCTCTGTGCAGACTTCAAAGATGTTATGCTTCCCGGAGCTTGTATTTCAAAAATAAGAGGAATGCAATAACCACCTAGCATCCATACAAAGATAAGAGGAAGCCAGATGAAAATGTAATCGTGACCAGGCCGGATTCTTGTGCTTAGGCTCGATCAGAGTCACAGCTCGCCCTTTCTAAGTCCTAGGACAGACTCTAAGCTTCACTGGATGAGCCATGGGTATTGCTAAGCTATCTAGGATAGCCACTTCCTAGGTCCTACTGCAAATCAGATGGCACAGCAAAAAGCAAGCTTGGAGTAGTGAGGTAGTGACGGGTCCAGACTGAATCTAGGGCAGCCTGGTCTGACAGCAACCTTCATGCAGTGGCTCCACGCTGATGGCAGATACGGCAGGCATATTGAGCATGCCTCGTCAGACTGCACCGGAGCTGACAAAGGAGGCAGGTAACAACAGCACCCTGTAGCCGGGACCGCGCCCAGACGCATTCCCAGCATCTGGTCACGCCAAGACGAGCTGAACCTGCTCCAGGGAGGCCGTTGCAGGATTGTAAATTTGTCCTGTTTGTGACTTCAGCTGCAGCGTCTCTTACGTGTTTCCATGAGGAAGCTTCAGATCCCCAAAATGAAATCTGCTACAGGAGCAACGTTAGCCGCCTGTCATGGCGTCCTCGTCCTAGCTAGGAGATAAATAACGCTGTTAAATCCGCCTCGTTCTCAAAGAAATCACCCTCTAGCTATTTGAATTGGCTGTTAAATAAAGCCTCCAAATTCAGCACATTTCTCAGTTTCCTCTGCAAATCATTCTTTATCACATACGTTCTTATATTTAGCTTTGAATATGATTTAATATTTTCTTAATCCACAAGAATTACTATAACAAATGATTTTGAAAATGTTCTTGTGCTCTCGTGGATTCTGTTGTGTATGTGTGCATTGTACATAAACTTTTTAAATGTATTCTGAAGCTGTTACATCATGAATCCATTCATCAAAGCAGCTCTGCAGTTGTAGACATGCAGCGCCGTGCTGAAGACGTCGATTATGGAGATTACTCACCTAAGTCTTTTGTATCCAACAATACTTGTTAATGTCACAACTAAGTAAACTTTGAAGCACAACCATCTAACATTAACCCCAAGACCAAACGTAATATTAAATGCCGGATACTGGAAAAACGTCGTATTTAACTTTGATTAATGCGAAGGGTCAGCTGAAAATAGTGATGTCTGACTGAGAATGGAATACAATAAAATATGGTGTAGAAACATATAATATAAACAGAAACCGTTTAAGACAAACGTGAAGGAAAAAACTGTGATGGGACAAATCAGGCTTCAAAACCCATGACCTGTTGGGGTATCCCAAACTAACCAATCAATTCTGGTGATAAATGAGGCTTCAAAACCCCTGGTGTGTGAGATTATCCCAAACTAACCATTCAATGCTGGTGATAAATGAGGCTTCAAAACCCCTGGTGTGTGGGAGTATCCCAAACTAACCAATCAATGCCGGTGATAAATGAGGCTTCAAAAGCCCTTGTGTGTGGGAGTATCCCAAATTAACCAATCAATGCTGGTGATAAATGAGGCTTCAAAAGCCCTTGTGTGTGGGAGTATCCCAAACTAACCAATCAATGCTGGTGATAAATGAGGCTTCAAAACCCCTGGTGTGTGAGAGTATCCCAAACTAACCAATCAATGCTGGTGATAAATGAGTTCTCAAAACCCATGATATCTGAGATTATCTTAAACTAACCAATCAATGCTGGTGACAGTTGAGGCTTCAAAACCCTTGGTGGGTGGTGCTATCACCAGCATTGGTTGGTAGTTTGGGATACTCCCTCACACCATGGGTTTTGAAGCCTCATTTGTCCCATCATTAGGAAAAATGACACTTCAGTTAAAGTTGTCCATTTAGCAGCAACATGTGGTTAAAGATGTACAACTGGAATGTTTCTATGTATGTGAGCGTGTCGCTTCAGACAATGCTTCATTTGTTACTGGACATGCTGTAAATCAGTCTGCTCTCCAAGTCCGTCTTCTTCATTGAAGAGCCCATTCCTACAGTAAATCGTTACACATCCATTTTCCAATAATTTATGACTTGAAGAAAACTTCAAAAAGCAGTTACATCATGATATAAAATGATTAAATGAGTTATTAGTCTAACAGGCCGTTCGATCTGTGATATCATTGAAATCGTCAGTTGAAATAAAAGTTACGTTTTGCCATAAACCATATCATTTAAACTAAACTGAACTACACACCTATCTATCACTGATAGACAATCTCAGTAGCTGTTTGCTCACCATTCTGTATAAAACTGGATCTGAAAAGCACAGCTTGAATACCATCGTAAGAGAACCCCAAAAATAGTTTTGAGTCATAATTGTTTTTTTCCATTCCTCTCACTGGGAATTGTGTAAATGTGACCTTCAACTAATTTACTGCTACTGTGAAAAACTTCCAACAATATTCTTGCCACGGAGTTTGTGGTAAAAGAGGAGTAAAGAAATATCAGGAAAGTAATGATCCAGCTCCTCTTATAGCAAAAACAAAGGACCATTAAACTGCCATCAGATTCTTAGTATTAAGCAAGCAAAGCTACAAACTCAGGGCCTCGGTGGCAAAGTAGCAGGACAAGGTCAAGGGTAACAATGAGTTAATTTCCTTTGACTATGAAGATGCATACAGCATCACTGATATCGCAGCTACTGGAAAACTACAGGATGCTAATGATGTTGCTTACCTGGTGTTCCGTTCGCATCAATAACTGTGTTTAAAATATCGCTGTGTTAATCGCTGATTGACGGTTTTTTTTTTAGCTATGTGAAAAACAGGTGAAATGGCTACTTCAAGGGCAAAGCAAAGATTCGTTTTTGGGATTAAAAATGGCATCCATTCAGTGCCTAAGTCCTTACATGCCTGCCTTTTAAAGTTACGACAAATGTTTCACTGGGGAAGTGTCTCTGACAGAACTTTAAAATAAATGACACTAGTGATTTTTTTTTTTTATAAAACAGTAAAGCTGAGCATCACTACACAATAAGTCTTTCTGTTTATATGAAGCAGCCTATGTGAATCAACTAAATAATGGTAATCTTTAAGCTGTTAGGGTACAACAGCATGTCTGAGTGTTGTTCAGAGAGAAAAGGATAGTTATATCTTTCTTTATTCATTATGTGTAATGTCTGCTTAAAATGAGTTCTTAGATGTATTTGCAAATTCCTGAAATGACTTAATATTCAAGAAAATGTCAGCATGAGGGAACGTCAGCGGGATCTTGTCGTCTGTAACGCAGTGCCACTGTGACCTATCATAACACGCTCTCTCTGAGTCCACAATGACCTTAGAGGCAGGAACGAGTTCTGCAAATGCATGAAAGCACAAGTTATAACAAAATGTTTTGCTGATGGATTTAATCAGGGCTGGAGTACCTCTGAAGGTGAAAATCTCTTTTTTTTTTGTTCGTTCTCTAAAAGTTGCAGATTAGCCACACAAGGCAAGATTTGAACTTCATGAGATGGCAATTCCATTCATTATAGTTGGGCTTTCTGCCAAAGTAGCTGTATGATGCCAATAAGAAATTTTCCGAAGCCCGGCAGATTTCATAATAATTCTCTTGCTATCTCTCTTTCCTCGACTTTATTTCTGAAGAAGTCTGTTACCTGCAGAACACGCACTCTGAGATGAAATGAAATAAACACATTTGGACTAATAGCTTGCAATGTTGTTTTTCTCCCATCCCCTATCCTTCTTATGTAGTGTGCTAGACGTTTGTGCTCTGTGACACAAGTAAACAAACTTCAACAACAAGTAATCCCAATTAGCTTTTTCCCCATCCGTCATTTCTGTCGCATGCATTAAAAGAATGATTTGAGAAAAGAAAAACACATTTCTTTAAAACTTACATCAGTTATTTGCCTATTTTGTAAGGAAAGCTTTGGAATATTGGCATGTGTAGCTGAGGCAATTAACGAAGTTTGCTGCCTTTCCTCTGGATCCGAGACCGAAGATGGGGGCCACATGTGGAGTCCTGGGGCCAATCAGCTGGAACTCTGCATTAATTCCTAAATAATTGATGATTAATTGATTAAAGTTTAATGCCGGATTGAGACGTAGTGGCATTTCTGCCTTGTTGTTCGATTGTAAATATGACAGCTGTACCGTAAATTCCACTGTTAAAGGTGTTTTATTTAGGGATGCACTGTGTAAAACAAATAAATACGTTGAGGTACACTTAAACCATAAAATTATGGAAATGAAACGTTTGCATTGTGTATTTACCTGTAGCACGTACAAGTAAAAATGAATGAAACGTTTGCATTGTGTATTTACCTGTAGCACGTATAAGTAAAAATGAATGAAACGTTTGCATTGCGTATTTACCTGTAGCACGTATAAGTAAAAATGAATGAAACGTTTGCATTGCGTATTTACCTGTAGCACGTATAAGTAAAAATGAATGAAACGTTTGCATTGTGTATTTGCCTGTGGTATTTATGTATGTAAGTAAAAATACCTTGCATACTTTGTTTAATGACTGTTTTTTGTGCTCTTCACTCCTTCTTTCCTTTGACACGGATAATTTGAACGGCTCTCCTACAATGCGGACATTGCACAATGTAAACGTGGCCCTGGGGGAAGAACGTCCACGAGTTAAACATTAACAATACAAATAAATGTAACTAATCTGACTTTACCACAATGCAAAATCAAAGCTTTTCTCTGACATCGGCAATCCGATGTGCACACACGCACTCGCTTTCAACGCAGAGACTTCGTAACACTTTGTGTCCAAATTCAACAGCGTGCAGTCAAACACTACGATGTTTTCCATTGTGGGAGGCTCTCTTTGTAAGCCGAATAGCTAAGGGCTGTTATGTACACCTGATCCCAGTGTATCTGAAACTGTTTTGCTCCACATGCTTTGAAGGGTGTTACTTTTTGCCATCTATGATTACAAGAAAGGTGGCGTTTAGCTCAGTGGGTTATGGAGCTGTGCCTGTGTTTGGAGGGTCATTGTTTCGAATTCCACAGCTGCCAGAAGATCTTACCATTGGGCCTCTGCGCAGGGCTCTTAAATCCCAAACACTTCTGCATGTATCCTCAAACTTATTCTCACTTGTAAATCCACATGCATGTATGTTTCTCAAGGAGAGCAACAAAAACATGCCATAAACTTCCCAGTTGCCCAATATGGATGAAAAAATACCACCATTACACCATCAATGGTGTTGACCTGTGAATCACTGTGCCACAAGAAAAGAAACATCTTTCTCTCTCATTAAACAATTAAGCAATTGCACAAAACTGTCCAAATGCTATTCTTTATTAACTATTATACTGTATAATGCCCAAGTAGTAATAATATCTTGGTGAATAACTGTGCGACAAATCGACGGAAGATTTCTTTACATTTAAATGAAAAATGGTAAAACCAGTGACAGTTCGAATGGATTTGAATGATATGGCCGTGTCAGGCAGACCTCCTGGATATCATGATGAATACAGTTGCCCATCTTCTGACAGTCTCAAGAAAGTCCGTATAGAAGTTGTTTATGTGTCTGGATGAGTTATAAATGCCTGTTTAGCGCTGGAAAACCAAATTAAGTTCACGCTTCATTTATATTTCAAGTGTCGGATAAAAATCCGGATGTGCCGGGGATCATATCTGCGCAAGCTTTGGTGACATAGGTGGATAATCCCCGCATCTCAGCGTGCTTCCCCTGCATCTCCCGCACACCTACCGCATGAAATGTGGTCTTGATTTAAGGCGACGCTCGCTACAAAATCCGTGGCATCTGCTGGGCATTTACCGATCAGCAGGCTAACTTCGACCGCGGTGTCACAATTAGCTTCGTCTAGCTGAGACGCTGAAGGGGCCCCTTATTCACTCGCACCTGTCTGAGTGCAGCTCGCGGCAAACGGCGCGACCGCCTAACCGACGTTCTTTTTCGCGCCCATTTGCCTCTTCGTACCTCGCGACAGCGTAACTGTCGCCTCTGTAAGTCACGGACTCGTCGCGACGTGCGCATGCGTATAATGAAATGCGAGAAATCACAGCAATGTCACCTCTGCATATGACATTGTTGTAACATTGCAGATTATTCAGCGACACTGCCTTGCAGTTGGCTGCTGCGATACCTCAATAGTTACTAAGATAAGTTTCTCACTCTTAGTAAATCAAAGCAAATTACTCTGGAAAGCTTAATGATAATGGCCTCATGACGTTAATTCATTTACGTTACAAATACTTACAGTGCACATACACACTATACTCACTCATTCCTTACCACTACACATGAAATCTGCTATTGAGCCTTACAGAACATTTTTCCCCAATGCTAGCAATATCTGCTCCTTGCCAGGAATCTTAAAACGCATGAAAAAGTCTTAATAAGCCCGTCAGAATTTATCAAGATAACGAAACTCCCTCCCGTTCTCCATACTACAAGATCATGTGAGATATAAATAAAGCTGCAATTGAATTTTGAAGTGGTAAATATTTTAGAATGAAGCAGAGCGCATTTAAAATGTAATATCTCGCATCACACGATTAAGATGTCCTTGGTTTAAAGATAATCAATTGCTCCTGCTACAGTACGGCCCCAGTGACTGACGTAATAAAATGGTGTCCAATAAATGCTGTAGAGGTGGCGGGCCCACGATCCCATTAATCTACATGTTCCGGAAATGTAGCAATTGTCACATTGCTGGGCTCAGATCTTTTATCACATTTCCAATTGGCTTTACTTGGGCCTACACTTAATTTGAAGGGTAATTCACCCAATGAAAATGTATTCTGACTGCTCTATTGATTGTGAAATAGCTTAATCTCTCCCAACAGAAAAGATAAATATTCCCATTTCTCCCCCAGAAAGAATGCTCTATACCACGTTCCCACATGAATTATAATGCAACTGCTAAGCGTTTGCAATTCTGTTTTGTTTTGTTTTGCCTGCCCAGAGAACACAATTGACCGCATTTTAGCAAACAGCAAAAATTTGTGCTGCAGAGCCAAAATTTAAATGCTGGTGATTTATGGATTTTTTTTTTTAAGGATGCAAGTAGGACCGAAGGATAAAAGTTAAGTTTAAACTTAAGGTTGTGATCCTCCTCTTTCATATGTGCGTGTTTTTTCTTCCGTAATGCTGAAACGTGTCGCAGAAGCTTGTCATAAAAAAAAAAACAAACAGCTAATCAAGTGTAATCACAAGAGTGAGTATGTAAATATCTTTATCAGCATTGTCCACTTTATAGCTAAGAGAAATGTAGATGCAGTGAGACATGTTTTGTTCATTTTAAAAAGCTTTTGAAAACAACCAGAATCTGATGAACAAATTATGACCTTTTCAACAAAAGAATAGTGATGTATTTTGTTGTTGTTGTTTAGTCACGCAGTCGTGTCCGACTCTTCGCGACTCCATGGACCACAGCACGCCGGGCCGCCCTGTCCTCCACCACCTCTCGAATCCTGCCCAAACTCATGTTCATTGCTTCCACTACACTGTCGATCCATCTCATCTTCTGCCGTCCCCTTTTCCTTTTGCCTTCAACCTTTCCCAATGTTAGCGTCTTCTCCAGTGACTCCTGTCTTCTCAATAGTGATGTATATTAATGGAAATTAAAAGGAAATTTTCAAATATAATTTAATACCTCTTTTGCATATTACGGGCTGATAAAGTACGTTTCTTGGCCATTTCTGTGTACAACAACAATGCAAGGCATATACTAAACAATGTCTAGTACGCTTCGAAATATATTATGCACAGTGAGCATTTAGACTTTATTAAATGTCGATTTTTAGAATAAGTACGTAATAAATGCCCCAGTAGATGTTATTATACACCTGGTGTACTTCATTAACTGTTATGCCATCTAGTGACAGTTTTGTGCCCTTCGGATTTTACTGCCTACAAAAACTCAATATGACCGATGTTTGCACTGTAAAAATGTAAAAGGGCAAAACGCTTTATGGAAGAGACGACTCGAGCCATCTTCACCTAAGCTTAATGGCCACCTGCCCTCTCTTATTGCCTCAAAATGGTATATTTAAATGGTCCTGAGCAAATAACCTGATGTAAGAGGAATATTACGGTGTGCTATGTTTGCCGGTTAAGACAGAATTTGCTCATAAAAGCAAAGACTTTAAGAAAAACTTTTTTGTTTTCAAAAGCATCTCAAATATATTAGCTTCTTAGTGTTTCGGGGCGATGGTAACAACCTGCGGTGCGATGTTACCTGGTTTAGTTAGACTAACTAGCTGAATAATCATATAAAACAACTTCAGGCTAGCCTATAAAGGTTAAAACTCATGCATCTGGGAAGTCTGTGCTAACTATTGTAACAGTACAGTAGCGGGGGCTGCAAACAGGAGCGTGTGTTTTTTTAGGAAATTCATGGCTAGGAAAGCGTACGTGTGAAGACAGCATAATGTCGCACGCCAATAGGAGGTACTCAGTCAGAGGTTCCTCAGCCACCTGCGGCCTGCAGGCCTACATGCCAGCCCCCGGAGCCCTTCACCTGGGACAGATTACCACCCGCTGCCCAGGAGGCATTTGAGGCCTGGCCTGCTGTCAAACTCTTTTACATTAATCATCAGGCCTACACTCTGCTTCTCATCACTATACACAGTGAGGGGGAAAGGACAAATCGAAAGACTTATCCCACATGAGACACACGAATGATTAATTTTACACACATTCTGTATACTTGTAATTACATGGTTGCTTACAATGGAAATGTGTTCTGGAATTTAGCAATTATCCAAATTCCAATGAAGATGTGTTATGCGCAAAACTTGTTTTAAAAAAAACTGAAGACAGTAACGTCTGACTAATAAAATTTTGCCAAAGGGGTTCTGGGTAAATGCTTGATTTATTATTTTCCAAAGAGCAGTTTCTATTAAACAATTGTTAAAAGCTGTTTTTAATAATGAGCTCACAATTCCATAATTTTAATCAATAATCATTTTTAATGTTAATTAGGTTTTACAACCTTGTTGCAATTGTGTGATTAGCAGCTGAAGAAGACTCAGTTTCAGGCTGACCTGACTTAGATAACAGTCCGCATATTGCTATCAAAAGAATTTATTCACTTTTTACAATCGTGTTAAGTATCAGTATTTTCAGAAATAACCCATTTCATTAAATACATAAGCTGTGAATCATGCAGCCATCCATTATCACATTTGCTGCAAAACGCATCATATTTAGAAGGCAAAGAAAATGTAAAGATCTTATAATGCATGAAACGTGTGATGTTTCCTGACTTAAATTTATTGTAAATTATATTGACAGTCACATTAACACTTCTCTCTCTCTCTCTCTCTCTCTCTCTCTCTCTCTCTCTCTCTCTCTCTCTCTCTCTCTCTCTTTCTCTCTCCCCCTCGCGCTTACATTTTATGGAAAACTATTTGTTGGAAAAAAAGGGAAACCATGCCAGCTGCTGGTGTAAAGAGAAATTCACAATGATTATGTAGCTAAGAAAAAAAAAAAAAAGAATAATGAAGTAATGAGCTGATTGTTACATGTACAAACAATGACCATTTTCGAAATCGTACAGGATACTGCTAACATTCCTTAAAGGAAGTATGTCTCCCTGAATATTGCAGGCACTAAAGCCCCACCACTGAATCAGTTCATTTTATAATTTACAAACACCTACCAAAATAGCAGAGCAAGGTAGAATCAGCCCCATTAACTATTAATAAAGTCTTATATCATTTATAAGTTTTCTTCCTCCTACCTACCATATATAACCTAAATGACCAGTTTTGAATGTAGAGTGAATGAAGGCATTTCTTCTTTGCTGAGGAAGGTCAGAGAAGGTCAGGTGGGATATGTACTGTAAGACTGATGCCATTTGATTTTGCTGAAGCAGGATAGCATAACAGAACCCATCCAGAAGTATCAATCTGATACTTGACATTGGACTCCATAGACTTAGATTGGATCTGAATGCTGTGGGCTTTGACACAGCATAAATATAATATAAATATAATATAATCATACCTCATGTCAGCAGGTTACTCTGACAGTAATGATTAAAAACGGGTGTGGAATTGTGCAACATGCTAATTCAATTCGAATCGACTTCAGCATCTCTGGAAACTGACACCAAGTCGTGATAGCAAAGCAAAACGATCCATTCTTGGCTCCCCAAGAGTTGCCACCGTTTTAAAATAGTTAAGAATCAAAATGTAATGCAAAATACTCAAAGTGCAGATAAATTTGGTTTGTTCAAGTGTAAGACACAAAAATGAATACAACTAACAAACGTCAAACGAATGCAAATTTCAATACCTGGTTCTTGATAAAAGTCTACTAAACAAAGTCACAATACGAAACAAAAACTTTTATACACATCCGTCAGATGTCATTGTCATAGCTGAAATGCAAAATACAGAAATTACACTGATTGAATCAGAATCAGGATCAGAATATCTTTATTGTCATTGTAACGAGTACAACGACATTAAGTACAGTCCCTGTGTCAGAGAGATTTATACAGGAAAATAAATAAGGAGAAATATATAAATAAGGAAATATAA
>JAACJT020000110.1:3653935-3674089 GCA_009936485.2 Gymnarchus niloticus | reverse complement strand
ATACCCGGGGTTGCCCTTAGCGCCCTTTTTTTTGGGGTGGGTGGGACGTTACCGCCCCCCCCCCCCCCCGTTACACCCGCGGGTCGGAACCTCGCCCCCCCCCCCCCCCCCCCCACACACACACACAGGTTACTCAAAGCCTTATCAGAGGAACATGAGCTCGATTTCCAAGGGGAAAAAAAGCATGAACAATCTCAGCAGTGATACTGGAGGACGTAACGTCTCGCGTCGGGAAGATGAGAGATGTGTAAAATTATTTGATAGAAGCCTCCTTGGATTAAACAAGTAGCTTTACACTGTAGCGCGAAATTAGAACGTAAGGATCGAATCTCCCAGAAGAGCATCTGTTGTGTCTTTATGGTCGACGTAAACAAGCAGATCTCGCGTAAACGAAATGAGCAGAGTAAGCAGTCTTTTGCTTGTGCAGTCACACATGAGTCTGGCATCACAAGCAGTGCCTGGGATATTGAATGAGTACAGACGTTAGAGGGTTAATGAGTGAGTATAGGTATTTCCTTGATTCCTAAGAAAAATCCCAGCTGAAGGTTCTCATCTCAGTATGACTGACCAAGATAAGTGGTTAGAAGATGGATGGATGGATAGATGGATGGATGGTAGGTATATAATGTACTGTATATATATATGGACAATATACGGATATAATGTATTACATATAAAACTTTAAGGCTCAAAGTTATCAATAAACAACACCCAACAAAAAATGATGACCATGTGTTATGATAGTTTCACTCTACTGCTGGTCTTAATTATTTTCCTGGAACAATTTTCGGATAATAACGCATTTCTCTTGATATTTTGCTTGTCAATTAAACTTAAACTTTCCCAAACCTGCAAGACTCTAGTGCCCAGTGATGGTGGTTCAGCAAACCCTGGCTAGCTATAAATTAACCCAGATATCGCTTTTCCGTTACAATTTTAACTCATTTAAGATCTCAAAATGTTGTTTCTTTAATTCTTAAGAAACGTTTCCCAAGCTCCATATCCTTCATGCTTCAGTGCATGCGTTGTACCAGACAGCAGAGGAGTACGAGCAAACTGTTGTGTTGTGTATGCAAATCACAAGCCAACGGAGTTCTAAGGTTTAGTGTGGCCGTGCCGGAGTTCTCCATTAACTATGGAGGGGAATTCAATAGCTTTGGAACGGGGGGTATAAGACTGCACAAGTATTCTTTCAGTATAGAATTGCAGGAGAACTGAGATTACAGGTTGTCATGTGTGGTTGAAATCCAATATGGAGTGTCTTTTCAATGAAGTAAAAATATTTTCCTGACCACATTAATCGGCCATTTATGTGTACAATTGGTTATAAAGTACTTAGACGGGTAATGTTTTGCATCAGAATGATGATTTTATACCTTTTCAATGGTATTCATAGCATTTTTGTCAATTTGTTAATACAATTTATTGAGTTAATTCACGTTTCTGACTTGCAGATATATGATTTTAACAGTGCCTGGTTAGACCATGGTATGTAATTTCTATATACACTACAGCATTGTTTCTAATCTCAGAGAGTCATCGTGGTGCACATCAGCAGGTGATATGGTCAGAAGGCGAGGGGAGAAAATGGTCTTCTCTAGGATCAAAACTATTTCTACGTAGCATGCTTTTCTCTGGGTGACGAGGTGCCAGTACTCCCCCTTCAGGAAGTCATCACTGCACTCTCCCGCGCGGCGCTGTCCATTTCTGTGACAAAATTCTCTGCGGTCCTTTGGAGGAAGCAAAAAAACCACACAGACGGTGACAAGAGGTTACACCGAGGATTTGATGGCAAACACAAATAGATATTGTTTTTGACATCTTGTGAATCTGTCTCTACCCAACGTACCGTTGGGTAGTATAAGGAGCACCGGGGGCCCACTCAAGTCGTTGAATTTTTAATGGCCAGTCCCTGAAATACAGGGTCGGTGTGCTGTTGTCACCTTGGCATATTTCAGTACTGATCATACATTAGCAGGCAGCTGTTGTAAACATGTAACTGTCTCATCAACAGGGCTAGCCGAATGGGAAGAGCGGCCGGTACATTCCTGCCCAGCTGGCTTTCTCGTTCTGCCTTTGTGTAAAAGCTGCCTCTCGTCAGCTCATGATGTTTTCTTGTCCCTGGCTCTTACTCCATCAGTCCTGCACATGTGCCTGTCCATCTAGAGATCCTAGACCAAGACACGTACAAAATATCATGTGCATCATCACTCATATCTAAATATTCCTACTCAGAGTTTCACAGACAATCAAAAAAACATTACTGCTTGGCCTGGCTTATTATTATTATTATTATTATTATTATTATTATTATTATTATTATTATCATTAATACATCATTGTAATCATCATCATCGTCATAACTATTTTACCAGTGCAAGTTTAGCATATCAACCCCGAAATTAAATTGCAGTTGAAGTGACGACCTGCCAGACCCGTCAAACGTCTTCGTGAAGTTCACGGGGTACCAGTGGGATTCACTTTATGTTATGGCTGATTTTCGGAGACGCATTTATTTATTTATTTTGTCACAGGCACGTGCAGAGTCCCCAAGTGGAGTGTCTTGTTGGAAATGATTGATTACCCAACATCTAATTAAACCTGATCCAATCACTTATTATGCAGAGTGGAACAAACAAACTGAAGTCAGCTGTCAGAAGGGTGATTGATGATACTGCCAATCTGGCTTTTGTTTAGTCTAATGTCCTCATGCTTGTAACAACCACCAAAGCTACCTTGGACAAAACAATCTGTCAGTCCACAGTGATTCACTAAGCCCTTTCTTGCCTGTAGAAACACATTTTTTTTTTTCTGAAGAGGGAAAATGTATATTATCCCAGACAGAAGGAGATTTGTTGGGTTGTTGGCCCAATTAAACTTGGGACCCTTTTCACCGCCCCGAGGGCACAGTGGTTTTTAGCGAGGGTGAAAGGGGGTGTCCCGCTGCATCATGATTGAAACTTCTAGAATGACAGATAAGGAACTCAAGTGTGCTTAGCAGGGTTAAATTACGTGTGTGCGTGTGTGTGTTAGTGTGTAAGTTTACAATGTACCTTTTGTATGTAAATATATATGTATGGTATAGTTTTAAATGCAAATTAAAATTTAATCCAGAAATGAATTGAATCCAGATTGCAGTATAACAAAAAAAAAAGTATTCTCAATACAGATTTAAAATAGTTCTGTTTAGTTTTGGGTTTGTTTTTTTTTTTTTTTGGTCAAAGTACACTCAAGCAAAATAAAATAAATGTCTGCTCCATAGAATGACAGCAAAAATGTGAATTATACATAGGAATGAAAAAAAAAACAGTAACATCTTTGAAAGATATCATCTGCATTATAAATGTTGTCATAAGACAATATGATGCTTTAAAGTATATTATGATGCCAGGCCGTGTGGATCCACTCGCTTACTCCAGTGATGTCGGGGTATTTTAGTACGCTAGAAAAAACAGTCAGCAGGATTTAACGTTTGGAAGTTTTGAAATGAAACCTAAGCTGCTACCAAATGTAATTATATTTCATTTACCTGGTAAACTGGTTATGTAGAAAATGTAGCATGAAAATAATTTTATTATTCTTACTTGTGCTTTTGGCCTGTCAGCATGCTCAGTTGTCTTTCGGCTGGCCAGGTACATTCTATCAGCATTATACTGAATGGGTTAATTTTATTTATTTTTTTTTTAACAAATGGATAGTATAAGAAAAAACACTGGTGGCTTTGACAATGCATATAAAAAACTGGACCGTGGAGACATCCATTAATAAACATGGTTAAACTCAAACAGCTCAGTGTACGCTGGCCACGTTCAGCGAGGTTTCCCCAAATTTTCACACCTCGGTTTATCCCGAGATATCCAGCATCTAATCTTCGTGACAGCAGCCTCCGGCTTCTTTTCTGACGACCGTAAGCGTGTGTGACTTTGACTTTAGCACGTGAGTACGTTTAGGTGTGTGTGTGTGTGTGTGTGTATTCAAGAAGAGGGCTAAGTTTGTTTGTGGAGGGAGCAGGGGGTGAACGATTTGACATATATCAAACAACCAAGAACTGACATGGGAGAACATTAATCAAACTTGCTCATTTCCTAAAGAATTAAGGACTAAATAATTAATTTTCCAGCTACAGGCAGCAGTATAAGAGGTCTTGTGCCACCCCGCTGGTAAGAATTTGTCCTTGTCTGAAAGACTAGATTGATATATGTATTATTTATCAGATTAATCATCGCCAGAAGAGGTTACAGATTCCACTTTAGAGTCATTCGGCCACATTTGGGGGTGGCTGTCAGGGTGGGGTGTGGCAGACACGCCGCAGCTGCTACTGCTGACAGGACGGGTGGTCTCTACAGTACAAGAGGGGCTGAAAGGCATCGTGCGATCAGAGGGAGCCACGTAGCCCCCGGTGTCTTTACGTACATGTTTAAAGGCACGGGACCGGAAAGAAACGTCATTGATCGAACTCTTCTTTGGAGATCAGGACAGGTCATGGGGTTTTGTTTGCTCCCTAAGAGGCCCAGTTGATGGTGCTGGGTGCTGGTCTTTTCAAATGCAATATCTAAATGGGTGGAGTACCCTACTGACCCCATCACTTCTGCTGATAATATTTACAGTTCGATAACTAGCGCTACCACCACTAGTCTTCCTCATTGGGTAATGTAACCTTTTTCACAGCTACTGAGGCAAAAATCTGTGATACCTGCACTTTACATGCATGTTTTTCTAAAATTAACATTTCAAGACATTCAATTTCTTCCTTACAAGCTGTCAGGAATACAATAATTTACATAGTGTTTATTTAAATCAAAATGCACGTATAATTATGCATTTTTTAAAATATAATGACACTTGATCGGCTTTATGTTAAACTGTGTGCATGCTCTTCATGCAGGACAAAAATAATTACTCTAGAAAGCATGTCTTTGTGCTACCATGATCAACAGTGAAGTCAGGCCTTTAGAGACTGAGAAGACGGACTTTTCAATCATCTACTGAGATGGAGCACAGGAAAATAGGCCTGAAACAAAACTGTACATTGAAAACGGGGATTTGTAATGAGAACACACTTCAAGTGATTCTTCCATAATCTGCTGTCCATTTTGAAAGCTATTCCGAGCGATGCTTAATACTAGCTAGCTAAGTTAAGGAGAAGGGCCACTTACAGGAAGTTAGACAGACATACAGGCAGGGGATTTGATATGGTCAATTTTGATTTCACATATGGACCATCAGTGTTTAGTTATTAAAATCTCCTGGAGCCAGATCCGAAAAGGACGTCTTTTGTCTCTTAGAGGTGGCGTAAAGCACAATGTTGATGAGCAGATCGCTGAATTACAAAGTGACGTCCAGCACCAAGACACACGTTGACTGTGGCAGAAGTAAAGAAAGAAGTTAGCGATCGGGTCGTGGGGAACGCTGTAGCCGCACTTTGAAAGGTTGAAGCAAAATGACAAGCTGGCGTAAACAGAGGGATTTATCAGAAATGAGTATGTGATTAAAATGACAGATTTTGTTTAAAACAGGAACCTCTTAGCGGGTGAATTTCCGTTCTTAGAAGATGGGAAAAATTGTAAAAACTGAAACAACTGAAGGAATTTTTTTCTAATCTATTATTATTGTTGCTGTTAGTAACATTATAATTATTATGATTATGAGTGTCATTATTATTATTAATAATAATAATAATAATAATAACAATAATAGTAATACAGTGGGTATCTTTTAACACAGGTAGTATATATTGTATGCCCTTTATGTTTTCCAATTTGCTGATTTATTGCAGTGCTTTATGGGTATTGGATAATTACCCCCTTGAACTTTCAATATTTACTTCCCAGTGTTAGACAATTTAATTCATTTCCGCATCTCACAATATCTCAATAAGATTCATGCTTTAACCTTTAATATACAAAGCAACAGTACTCAGTGCATCATGTTAATTGAAGCGTTGAGAGTGAAATTAGCAATCGGCACTCCTTGCTTTATTCCGCTGTGTATCTGGTAAATGGATCCCGCCGATGATTTGGAGCATAACCGTACGCTAGACCAGATACTAAGATGGGACGCTGATGTCATGCGTTCACCGATGCAATTGAAACAGGTTCACGTGACCGCAGAATATCCATCCGTCTTCAAAAACAAACCATTTCCCCTCTCATAATGGGCTAAATCACTCAGCTGTTTGCAAACCACGCAAAGCGGGACCTCATCAAGGGTACAGTTACACGAAGGTCTCATTTTTTCATCAAAAGGAGGGAAATAAAATGGAAGAAACCACTTTGTGAGGTGATTTGGCTGGAAATCTGCTGGGAGTAACCCTTGACATAAAGTCATATTGTGTTTGAGTTTTAGTCCTAAATTCATACATCAATTATTTACCGTCTACGCAGATTGTATAAGTGTAGAAAATTACTAGGCATGCTCTTTTCTCTCAGGCAGAAAGAATGTGATACAGCGGATACATCCCACCTAATGCGGTGGCCTGCTGTCCACAGGCCAGAATTATTTATGCATTAGAAAACCGTGTGCCTGGGCAGAAAGAGGCAGACACATTATTTTAAACCTTTCATAACAGGCATCAATATTTCATAAGAAATAAATAAAGAATGTCGGGCTTGTTTGGAGGACAGCTGTATCTTCTCGCTCCACTAGCTTGGGGTCCTCCAGGGATGCCACGCATACCCCACAGTAAAACCCTCCATTTCTTTTTAATCATCCACTTAGTGCATTGTGGGTAGAGGAGCTGTCAAGGTGAGCCAACAGCTTCGTACGTAGGCTCTCTTCTGGGGCTTTGTCTAAAGAAGATTCATTCGAGCCAAATTTAACTTCTCTTTCGCTTCTTCTCTTCTGATTCTCCCTTCATTGTGTTTCCATTCATGATGGATGGATGGATGCATGGATGGATGGATGGATGGATGATGGGAGTAAATAGTAAGATGCATTCATTTTAATTCTCACGAGCATTTTGCTCACACAGTTATATTGAGTAAAAGGAAATCTATGTATATATCATCTGCTTCTGACTTAATAAATCACTGAACTACACACTTATACCATTTATTCATGCATGTAGCGACTGAGGAAAAGAACTGCCGTCATCTGGGAAACATTGCAACTAAATTACATTTTTCTTATATTGAGTTATATTTATTTTTGCCACTTATTTGTCAAGATGTATTTTGTATATATATGTCTCCGTGAAAAAGTACTGCTTACCACTGTGACCTTGCTAAGTTAGCGGGCTGTAGCACACGTAAATATATTAGAGCGGCAACCTGTCAATAGCTCGATATCCCTCCACAGGCTGTACGCGGTGGGATCCGAGCTTCTCTCCGCATGCATTTAAATCCAGAACCTTCCTGGAGCGTAGCCTCTGTCGTGTGACCTAGTGGCACGAGAAGGGTGACGTGACACACACGTGTCACTGAAGTTCCTGGTGTTGATGGAATTATGGCTGTCATTTAGAAACAGCATTGAGGTCTCCTGTACGGAGCCCTAACTTTAACTGTTGTCTTTCTCTCGTCGATGCTAATCTGGTTCACTATCACATTCTGACAGGACCGTGTTAAGACAATAAGGAGTTCAGTGTCATAAATGCATAAAAATGAGGCAGAAGGACCCCAAACTGAGACAAAATTAAAGCCTATCTTGTGCATGAACTGAGCCAGAGTTTGGACAAACCAAGGAGAAGGAGGGCAGGGGAGGTGAGCCCCCCCCAGGTAGAGAGGGAGTAGGACATTCCGTGAGAACAATGTTTTTACTGTCATCTATTAAAGGTCAAGTTTTAGAAGATGGCAATATATAAAATTATCTCCAACTTTGTTTTATTGTCATGGCTGAGAACAGGGCTGCGTTTAATTAAGTTAAAATTGTGTCATGATTGCAAGTTAAGAAAAATTAACTTGTCACAATGTAAGACCTTCAGTTATATAACGTTAAAGAAATGATGTCTGGTACTTTGTTTTATTTCCACAAACTGGTAAACGTGCTATGTTTAAAATGTGATGTCATGTGAGATGTTAGATGATGTGGGATTTCCATGTTATGAATTCACTTTCTTATCTGTAGTTTCAGTGACCCTGAAAGTGTAAAATTAGCCTTCAGAAAATACTGTATGTGTAGATTAGTGTACACCAGATTTCTTTTGTTTGCCAAATTGACACTGAAGCAAAATATTCAGTATAACTTACAGCTGTGTAAAGTCAAAATTTGAACTTCATGTTTTTGCCTTAAACCTTTTTTTTTAAGCAAATACTTCATTGCAATTATTAATTCACAAATCATTAAATGTATTTAGAATCCAACAGGTCGCCATGAGTCTTCATGGTGTATGGACCCATGTTGATTTGAGCTTCTTATTAATGAAGCAGCTGGTCATTGGATCACAACCCTCACAGAATACACCACATTCAGGGTATGGAGTACTGCCCTCTAGGCATATTCAAAGGCACTGAAAATCCTCTAAATAGGGGTTGATTATTAAATATATTTTTGACTAGCCTAGAATATTTGTGTGTAGAAAATAAACCATAAGAAAAAAAAATACTGGTGCCTTATGAGTGTTGAAAAGATGTGGGAATGGAAACATGAAGCTGCATTTCAAA
Source organism: Gymnarchus niloticus (assembly GCA_009936485.2). Taxonomy (NCBI): domain Eukaryota; kingdom Metazoa; phylum Chordata; class Actinopteri; order Osteoglossiformes; family Gymnarchidae; genus Gymnarchus; species Gymnarchus niloticus. The sequence continues at coordinate 3,665,492 of JAACJT020000110.1, read as the reverse complement.
ATGATTAAGCTGCACCCCCACCTAAACCCCTCCCCCACCACGTCAATGCCCACTAAACAACAGGGAAAGAATGTAAAGCTTGCAGTTTAACGGCTTGAAAATGTGTCTCGGTGACTTGGAGAAGGAAGTGAAGAGCCAGGCTGTGGATGAGCTGCAGCATTCAGCACTCCCTGGTCCTCGGTATTCTCCTGGTGTCCTGCTTTTTCTGTTCGGGCTTCTCCTACCTCTAATCTCCAAGATACTTTCATGGTCATGCGCTATAATTCTCTCTTTCCTTGCTTTATCTCCTTGTTCCTACAAGCTGGTTTGAATAAAGAAGCCATTATCTCCAAGACTACAATGGGTCCAGACATCCACATTCAAGATGTTCTATACGTGATATATTGATCAATCTGCAGTGACTAATAGTGTTCTAATGAAAGGAGCTTGCACAAGTTAATGTATCGGCCCATGCAAACTGCAAATTAAGCATTCAGTGGCACAAAGGGTCTGGTCCACTGAATTATAATTAGTCTTTACAACAATAAAAGTCAAGAGGTATTTCACTAATTTTATTTACTGCTACTGTCACTCTGGAAATGTTACCAGTTTCCCTATGCTGCTAGTTTAATGGCGACGTCATTCTCTCAGACACTGATCTTTTCATATGTGGTCCATATTTGCAAAAATGAAAAATTCTGCTATCCCCTAAGAATACTTTCAATATTTTGATGATGAGTTCATTTAATAACAACAATAATAATAATAATAATAATAATAATAATGTGTCTAATTATAAAATGTATTTTCCTTACTGTATCTCCTTCTCTTCCCCTTAGAACTTATTACAAATAAGGATGTTTCTGGTGAGAGTAAATCTTTATCACACGTTGCAGTTAGCAGGCAATAGTGTTTCTATAAATATTTAATATCGAGTAATAAGCTCCGTGTGAACACGCTGTACAGTAAGAGAGAGAACGTATTTATCAACGGCTCACCCATCCCAAGGCCTGGAAACCTAATCGAGAAAGGAAGAGTCACAGCATGACTGATTTCTCCAAGGGGTAAACATTCTGGAGATGATTTGGGAGCTTCATGCCTTGATTCGAGTTACCTTGGCTGGCATTAACAGTGCTATTAATACCAAAAAGGACCGTTTCATACTCGCTTCTTTGTACTTATTGTGTGCAAAATTTTAATCGCTGAAAGTGGTGTTAAATGTTTGCAATTATAAACACCATGAGTAATCACTTAACATTTCTGTTTAATAGCCGCTGGCAGTTCCTTTTTTTTTTTTTAATAAAATCTGAGCATGTTATGATTAATGCATGGCTTTTTGGTCATATGAGGTGCAGACATATCTGTAAGGTGCGTTATATCCTTGTCTTATTGAGTCTGACATTCTTAGCATGGTATTGAGATATTTAAGTAACGGCAAGCAGCATGGCCCACCTACTGTAGATGGTCAATATGCCACTCCTTTTAATCCCCTGCTCTTCGTTCTGAGTGTCAGCCAACAAGGATGACTTTCGACAGCCTAGAACCCATGCCACGATTGAAGGTTCTTAAAAAGTAAAAAAAAAAAAAAAAACAGCTCACACAGTCAGCTCTTAACAACTCTTTAGCGACTCTGCGTCCTATTGGTGATGAAGCTCAGCTCTTTGCCCTCCTACCACCCCCACCACCACCAACCCAAAAAAAACACGCTAAAAGGATTAATTCGAGTCTTCGCTCAGGTTTCAGCAGGTTGCTCTGCTGATCTGGTGAGTATTTCAGTCACAGTCCCTCTGTCACCTATTTTCCCCACTCAATAGCAGGCAGATTTAGGCACCCCTTGGCAGTCATGCTTACTGTCACTTTCGGGGTTAAGAAAGGGCAGAGCCGGCCGGCTTGGGTCGGGACGGCCGAGTCTATGCGCGGTTCAAATCGAACAATACCGGTCTGCAAAGAGCTTTGCCTGGAGGTGGCGAGTTGTGAAGAAGTATGCTGTTTTAGGGGCCTGGTGCCCTGAATGGATTTGTTAAAGCTCTATGGTTGATGTATGCTAAGCAGGGCCAGGAGAGAGAGAGAGAGAGGGCAAGGCAGCTCAGCCGGAGCATCGCTTTCTAAGGCCCGGCCGACTCTTTGATGGCCGCTTTGGAAGAGCCCAGTGAAAGAACTAGGCCCACCTCCCGTCTCCGTCTCCATTTCTGCCATGCAAAGATAATCAGGTTTATGTAAAGTATGTGTGCTCTTTTGACAGTTAGCGATAGCTCATTAATTCAATCACACCAAACGCCATTGTTCCCAAAGTGTTTGAAATGCGTATAGGGACGGGGGCTTTCTAAATCCTGTCAATCACTGCGAACATTTTTCTTGCTGTTGCCATGGTCTGGGCCAGAGTTCATGAAAACATCGAAAAAGAGCCAACAAAACAAGAATAAAGACTTATTTGAGATACTCTTTTTAAAGGAGATCTACCATGCACAAAAAACACGAGAAGCAAATGTAGACAAGTGTGGAGACTATAGCTACGGTGGGGGGGGGAGGGGAGAGACTAAACAGCCCCATAAAAACTTGACCCAGAAGTCTCTGGGAAAACCCGATGAATTGGTCCACGGTAGAACAATGTCCTTTATTCCATGCCTTCTCCAGATACACAATGGCTAATACATTTAAGACATGCCACTAATGTCTCTACACTGTTGTAGGCCAGCTTTGACCAGTAGAATACTGATAGTGGACAACAAGAGATTGTGTTGAGGTAACTCTCTCGGTCCAACACAAGGGACTGGGAAAATGATGCGTATGTGTAAGTCGGCAAAATGTAAACGAAAGACACCGAGCATCACGGGAAAGCAACGTGGCTAAATCTCAGACATGACATCCGCTGTTCATTAAAGAAATGCGATGTGTACAAATGCAATGTGGGCATCTTTAAAACTTGACATAATCTAAGATTTTAATGTTTAATGGTGGCTGACCGTGCTGTTGTACGTAAACATGGGTGCCCTCTAGTTGCCAGTTTAAGCCATCAGTGTGGAATATTTGATTAATGAAAGAAAAAAATGACAGATTTTTGTTTTGGTTTATCCAGCATATTATTATTATTATTATTATTATTATTATTATTATTGTCAGTAGTAGTAGTATTTATTGTTATTATTATTATTATTATTATTATTACTACTACTACTAGTAGTAGCAGTAATAATAATAATAATAGTTGTCCCTTGGGGTCAATAAAGCATATATTTTTACATATTTCTAGTTAAAAAAAACCTGAACAGTAAGACTAAAAGCACATTTTACCGCTTCTGTGAATAAACATGGGGAAAGGACATTACTAAAGGCAGAATTCCACATCTGTATGTTTTAATATTTTCTGAAGGAATGTTTCTTTTTAAAATCTTGCTTCTATGTGGTGTTTATTTTAGAGCCTAATCTTGAATAAGGATGTGAGATAGAAGATTAACCCATTGAAGTCCTGGTATGGCTTACGCGTCAGTGCTTCCTTTCAGGCAATTTAAACATTGTTTGTTTATTAATGTTTTATGCACAGCGTTGGCGCTTTGCTTATCACTGCACATACAGAAAGGCACGCAATACAGCCGTCCAACTGCAGAAATGCGTCCGTGCATTTGTCACTCTATCGGCCTGACCCTGTTCATTCACCGACCCCAGAAGACAAAAATTATTACTGGACTCTCGGTTTCTCTAAACAGATTTCCCTCTGTACGGTACGCTGTTTACCATATATGCATGATCTATCAGCAGACTCTGTTCGAGAAATACCCCTGCTTGCTATCTGATGGTCCCTATCGTCACTTCCACTGCAGAAATATGCTAAATAAAGTCATGTAAGTAATGCAAAGATCCTATCGTTGCAGAACTCTCCCTTGGGGTGAGTCGAACAAATGGAACAGCATGGTATTAAAACTACTGAATGCTTTAAATACAAATAAGCAGTATTGATTTTTATCCTAATATTTTAAAGGCGAGTATTTCATTACAAATACACAGCTTTTAACCTGTATCCTTAAACTGTTTCCCTGTTTGAATAAGCAACACACTTTCTCTAATCTGAGAAACCTGAACCTAGTTAATTAAATTAGTCCCACTCTTGTCTCTTATGGTTTCTTATCGGGGGTCTGTGCTCTTGGGGAAAACGGGGATTTGCTTCTCTAGTAGCTGCATGTGATTTTGTCATTTATTTTTATATTGCTGATGCTCATAGCCCAGCTGCAGACTTGTAACTGGTAATAAGGAAGTCATTCGGGGCAGCCAGGCATGCAGAGGGTGTCAAAAGAGGCAAAGCTTAGAGGTTTTTGTACAAAAACTCATCGATGGAAATCCTGAGCACCATTGTGTCCGGCTCTCACACGTGTAAGCGGTCAGGCATGAATTCTGTCTCACACGCACAGAGGAGACAGGTCTAATATCGCCCTAGAAAGGCAAAGGGTCCATCCCTAACCCAACCCCCAGCCACCACACAATCGATAGTGCTTTAAATGCTCTCTGGCTTCTGGAAACACACACACGGCTAGAAACGCAGGAGTAGATTGCCATCTGTTCAGAAGTATGAATAGTTTACTTGTACATTTATTTTATATGATTTATTCGTTTTTTGGAGCTTGATTTGGAGAAGCACAGAGATCATCACTCTGTCCCCAGTAGCCTGCACCCTACGCTTTCCTGAGTACCCTTTCTGTACGGTAAGGTTAACTTAGAGTCACCTGTCCTGAATTTTACCCAACGACAGTGTGTTGCGGGACACTCCACATGCTTCAAGATCATTTACGCTCCTTTTGTTTCCTGTAGTTCCCTGTAGGCCTACTCTTCCATTAGGGAAAACGTATAGTGTCACATGTTTTATCCTGTTCTCTGTCTTTTTGTTGAACGTGTCTATTATTGAGTAATACTTTGGGATATTTAATAAATTTACAGCTGGCCACGTAAAACATTCTGACTCGTTGTCTACAGCTACAATTGTCTGTTATGAATAATTTCTAGTTTCCAAGAAAAAAAAATACATTTTTTTTACTGGCGTCCCTTCCACTGTGTACCAAGTCTTATGCCCTGTGCTGTATGGCATAGGTTTCAGGCTCCTTCAAACCCTGACCAGCATAACCCAGTGGGCAGGCGACGGGCAGGACAGATGGACGGATGGAAGGAAAATTAGATTTTTTATTTGTTTATACTTGTCCAGACCGGCCAGTTGTTTAGTCGTGTTATCCTTCACTCAACTCTAGGTGACAGGCCAGTTACGTACCCTTTGTTGTGTTCACCCTTTCATAGCATGAGTAGGAGAACACAGTGAAGAGCTGGAAGTCCCCTGCAGTGCTGGGCCTACATCAGCTCCTGTCATTGAAAAGGCGCAAGCACATATTGATCCGTTCAGAAGCAAAGTACTTCCTCACCATGATTCAACTGCTTTCAGCCGGACAGCCTGTTCAGTCCAGTACCTCGACGACATGAAACTATGGCTCGTGGGCCATTCAGTTCTCTTTTGCTGCTGTTCGGTTATGAAAGGCACGCTACCTGCTTTCAAGGACTAGTCAACCATAAAAATGGAACGCGAGTTTCGCTGTGCAGTTGGAAGGAGCATATTTAGCTAGGCATGGCGATCACGTTCAAAGAAGCTTTTCACTTATTTGTAATGACAATACAGAGACGCGGACTCAACCGTAAGAGACATCCAATAATCACGTGGAACAATAACTGTTCCGTGTGAAGACTTATATCAGAAGCAATCAAAATATAACATTCGCTGGTTTCATTTTAAGAAAATACACTTCGGTGTACCAAGAATTAATTTGCTTTCGTTGTTTCATTAAAAGTGACACAAACCAACGTGTACACTGCGAAAACACTGCGATCCGACCAAACGTGTCAGAGTTTCCAAACGCTGGACATTTTTATCTTCTCACTTCGGTGTAAGGATCAAATTTAGAAGCTTTCCTTGATTCGCTACCGTGTGAACAAAAGGGCTGTTTTTTATTTTCATGTAAATGTCTCCATATAGGCGAAGACAAGCGTAATCAATCTTCTTCACGACAAGCCGAGAGGGGTGGGATTATTGGTGCTTAGTAGCAGAGGGATCATAAAACAGGGAAATTGAAAGTGATATTTAATTGACATGAATGTTTCCGCTGCACAGTGACAGTGAAGACTTCAGCTTCCCACACAGAGAGCCCGCTGCAGCACTAAAATCAGCTTAAGGCTGCTTTGCAGAGGAACAGGTAGGAAGTATCACATGAAACAGCAGCAGCCAGCTTTTACAGTCCGTTCATTCAGTCCTCTCACTGCTACCTACAATAACACATAACCATTGTGGTGACAGATCGCTTCAGCTATGTATTTCAATAAGACAGTTTCATCTTAATATTAGTAGCTCAACTGATGCACATTTACAAAAGAGAAATTAAAGAATATACACTCTGGACTAACTTATGGATGGTAAAGGTGACTATGTTTGTGTAAAGATGACCATTGGCTAGGCCCTCAATGCTAAACAAACCGTACCTGAGCTTAGTAAATATCTTAGATTTTTAAACCGGTCACACTGTTACAATTTTTTACAGTTAAAAAATGCATACTGTAGTGTTGTACTAGCATATTTTAATAGGGAGGATGAGAATTTTAACACTTTTATAAGTAATTATCTAAGAGAAAGTCTTGAGGCCTTGTTAACAGTACGGTGAAACGATGTCGCTTATGTATGTTTTGATTAAATTAATGAACGCAGCACAGTTGAGGAGAGTGGCTGCTTGGGGATGCAGAAAGCCCTGAGTCCTGACCCCAGACTAAGGAGCCTGGCCCCGGGTGAACGGGCAGCACAAAACATCCTTAACCAGGACTCTGACAAGATGCCTTGAAAGCCAACTGCTGTGGAGCAACTGGGGAAGCTTGGTCGAAATTGGTGTCAAAGAGAGGGCAGCGATGTTGATTTATAGCCTGAAGAGTTGAATGTGAGCTGATCAGAAGCTGCCACAATTATCCCAATGTGGGGCTGTTATTTTTCCACCCTACAAGTGGTGGTCATGTCTGAGTGGTCTGATCTACGCGTCTTTGGCCTGACTTGTCCACTTAAAAGACCATTAATCACTACCCACTTTATAAATCAAAGGGGCCGACTGGCTGAGAGCGATTATGAGGTCAGTCCTCTGCAGAAGTACTTATCCAATTCCCAGAGCTGGATTTGATATATTTTTCTTCCCCTAGTCAAATGATTCATCATCTCTCTCCCGCTGAGATATAATGGAGCAGGCCGGGGGAATGACTGAACGTTAAACAATGTGTGATGGAGAGAGGGAAAAAAAAAAACAGGAAAAGACCTTTGGAGTACCAGGCCATGCCTACCTGGGCTCTAACTGTTCACTAAAGCCATTCATCCTGTGACTTCGCCTCCCAAATTATTTCGGACAGTACCAAGACGAATGCCTTTAAGATGTAAGTTACAGTGGCGTATGGGCTGCTTTCCACACTAGGACAGATCCCAGGGCTGTGAGAGGAGGAACACGGATGCCACCTCCGTAAGGAGGAGCGGGAGATTTTCGGCTGGAAGATCACCGTGGGAGACAGCAACAGTGGCTTGTAAAAAGTCTTTGTGCTTGAGAAAAGGTCAAAGAATAGGAATCATATTTGGTAACCCTCAGAATGCTGGGTCCTTTTCAGTGAAGCTGTACTTTGTCACAATTTATATTATTATTATTATTATTGTTATTGTTATTATTATTATTATTGAGAATTTTAGAACCTTATATACAATATGGTGTAAAAATCTTTGGCAGGCAAAAAAATTCTGGCAGAAATGTCTGTCTGACTGCTCTCCCTGATCACATGGTAAGGACCGTCTCACCCTTTCACCTTACAGAGAGTGTCTGTCTGACTGCTCTCCCTGATCACATGGTAAGGACCGTCTCACCCTTTCACCTTACAGAGAGTGTCTGTCTGACTGCTCTCCCTGATCACATGGTAAGGACCGTCTCACTCTTTCACCTTACAGAGAGTGTCTGTCTGACTGCCCTCCCTGATCACATGGTAAGAACAGGCTCTCTCTTTACCTTTACAGAGAGTGTGCATGTGTGTTTGTGTGTCTCTGTGTGTATATTACCTTATGATGGACCAACATCCCATCCAGGATGTACACCAACCTTGTGACACAGGCAGCAGTTGACCCAGACCAGGATAACAAGTTAGAAGGTGGATGGAACATCATGCCATCAGGCACTGCAGTTTAATCATAGATTACAAAAGCTTTGGTGCTGATATTACAAGGATGAACAATTCAAATTAGTTTTCAGCATTGCTGTTTCAGCGACACTACTTACATAATGTTTTAAATTTTTGTTATAAATTATGGTGAGAGCTGTCACAGTAAATGTTAATATAATTCAACAACCTTCCTTAATAAAAAACATGACTAAGGTTCTTCACTTATCTTTTTTACTTTTAAAGATATCTTCATTACTATCACGTTGACCAGTTGTACAGCACTTGTCAGTCTTTTTTCTGTTGGTAGTGTTACCCTTTTAATGCTATATTCATGACATTTAATTTTGGTTCTGTATTCTAGTCACCAATGAGTTATTAAGGTATTCACTGGCTCAGACAGACCGACGGACGGATGGACAGACAGACAGATACTTCATTAATCCGTGAATGGAAAAGACCATCTAACTTCTCCTCATCTTTTTCCACAGTATTATCTTTTTTTCTACAAAATATATAGAAAAAAAAAGGATTCACGTTCCAGAAAAATTGGAGAGTTAAACTTTCCAGTGCTATCTCAGCAGCATCACGCTTCCTGACACAGTGGTATTTCAGAAAGGGTTAAATCTCCCAGCAGTAGCTCATAAGCTGAAAATTCTGTTACGACCCTGCAGGGTCAACATAAATGCTTAGTTTGTACTGAGCTTCTTGTAGTGTCCTTATAAACCTTTTTAGGTACGACCAACAACTAGATAAACACCATCTTACTGACATTATGAGAAAATCAAATTGAATATAGTTGCATTTTTTGCTTTTGCTCGAAGGAACTAGAGATTAAAGAAATATTTGTGTGTTATGATATGATTGCCGAGGAAGTTGGCAGGCTTTTACCGGATTAAGGGAGGTTATTTTCAACAAGGACCATTTCCGGATTTTTAAACCTCTTGCTGCTTACTGTTGCTAGTACGAAGATCCATGACCCAGTAATTCTCCAACGATTAATTGTACAGCAAGTCAAAATTAGTGACCAGGCAGGTTTTAGGAAATTCTTATTTCATCTAATCCCTACAAGTTATTTTTTAAGAGTGCAGTTTTTTGGTATTTGTGAATTGATGTGCATGCACTTTGTCAAATCAGATGCCTCAATAATGTGAATTTGATGGGTTTTTTAAAAAATATTTTTGCTTCTTATGGGTGTATCTCCCTCCCACCCCCAGTCATCCACCCCCGCAACGGTCTTCCATGCTGTGGAGCAACTGACACACCGACAGAAAATTATTACACGTCATTACGCTTCTAAAATCACAATTTACCCAGCCTCTGCAAATTATTCTCTGGTGAGCATGAGGGGTAATGGAAACTGTCTTCTTCACTTACATTCAGCTCTCTCATCTCCTGTCAGCTGAACCAATTGTCTGTGTTGGCAGGAAGAGGGGAAGAGATGCGTTTTTCATATTAAACGACCCAAATTGTATCATCACATTGACTGGGCTGACATCACTTTGCTATAAATTAGACAACAACAATAACTTCAGCTGGTAACCTCACATTGGATATATATTTTTTTCCTTATAGTGGACTGTTTTAATTTCACACACACACACACACACACACACACACACACACACACACACACACACACACACACACACACACACACACACACACAGCCGTACACTATCGGTAATTTAGAGATGCCAAATAACCAAGCTGCCTGTCTTTGGACTGCAGGAGGAAACCAGAACAACATGGAAACTCCACATGCCCAGCCCTGGAGGTGGGAGGCAACAGTGGTACCTCGTGAGCAGCCCCTTTGGTAACGTTATAATAAGACATGGCATTGTAAAATAACATTGTGGCAGAGAGAGCCAACTGAGAAAGCCATGCTGCATATCAGCAGTTAATTCCACCAGATAACCCAAAGTGCCAAACAAAGGCGTTATCTCTGGCATATATAATTTATGAAAACTAAAGCACCTGCTATCCCACTATTAACACTTCATCACAGGCTCCAGTAGAGCAGAGAATCACCTGCACTGAGTGATTATACTAAAACGTTATCATTTTTTATAATACGGCCATGGACTGTAATCTATTGTCCCATGAAGAACAGGAAATAAAAAATCCCTTAACATACTTTCATTCAGAAATTCGGGAATGTGTATGTATAAAACTAATATGTAACTACAGACAAAATCCAAACTAGCAAAGGGACCACCACTATAATGTTTAAAATGAAAAACTAGCAGAGAGACCACCACTATAAGGTTTAAATTCCAAACTAGCAGAGAGACCACCACTATAATGTTTAAATACCAAACTAGCAGAGAGACGAACAGTATAAAGTTTATATAGCAAACTAGTGGAGAGACCACCACTATAATGTTTAAATACCAAACAAGCAGAGAGACCACCACTATAATGTTTAAATACCAAACAAGCAGAGAGATGAACAGTATCATGTTTAAATACCAAACTAGCAGAGAGACGAACAGTATAAAGTTTATATAACAGACTAGTGGAGAGACCACCACTATAATGTTTAAATACCAAACTAGCAGAGAGACCACCAGTATAATGTCTAAATACCAAACTAGCAGAGAGACCACCACTATAATGTTTAAATACCAAACTAGCAGAGAGACGAACAGTATAAAGTTTATATAGCAAACTAGTGGAGAGACCACCACTATAATGTTTAAATACCAAACTAGCAGAGAGACCACCAGTATAATGTCTAAATACCAAACTAGCAGAGAGACCACCACTATAATGTTTAAATACCAAACTAGCAGAGAGACGAACAGTATAAAGTTTATATAGCAAACTAGTGGAGAGACCACCACTATAATGTTTAAATACCAAACTAGCAGAGAGACCACCAGTATAATGTTTAAATACCAAACTAGCAGAGAGACGAACAGTATGAAGTTTAAATACCAAACTAGCAGAGAGACCACCACTATAATGTTTAAATACCAAACTAGCAGAGACCACCACTATAAAGCTTAAATACCAAACTAGCAGAGAGACGAACAGTATGAAGTTTAAATACCAAACTAGCAGAGAGACCACCACTATAATGTTTAAATACCAAACTAGTGGAGAGACCACCACTATAATGTTTAAATACCAAACTAGCAGAGAGACCACAAGTATAATGTTTAAAAACCAAACTAGCAGAGAGACCACCACTATAATGTTTAAATACCAAACCAGCAGAGAGACCACCACTATAATGTTTAAATACCAAACTAGCAGAGAGACCACCACTATAATGTTTAATATGCAAAACTAGCAGAGAGACCACCACTATAATGTTTAAATACCAAACCAGCAGGGAGACCACCAGTATAATGTTTAAATACCAAACTAGCAGAGAGAC
>JAACJT020000110.1:3635947-3648517 GCA_009936485.2 Gymnarchus niloticus | reverse complement strand
CCCAGCAGTCCAGGTCACTAAGCCCAGACCTGACAGTAGCCCAACAGTCCAGGTCACTAAGCCCGGACCTGACAGAGACCCAGCAGTCCAGGTCGCAAAGCCCGGACCTGACAGTAGCCCAGAAGTCCAGGTCACTAAGCCCGGACCTGACAGTAGCCCAGAAGTCCAGGTCATCTTTGTTTTTTTCATCACTCTTCCGGTCTCCTCCAACATGGCATTTGTGTTTTTGTTTTGATTCCCATTTTTGATCATCTGTTCTATACTTCCCCCCCCCCCCCCCCACCCAAAAGTAAGACCCAAAACCAGATCTGTCTCCACTCCACTAGCTTCCCTGTGTCATGTCCATTCTGTCTTATCCGATCACAGATACACAGGGACAAACATAAACTTTACAGGGCTTCAGTCCTTCCTATGAAAATTCCACCCAAAAGTTCAATTTGTTTTCTTTTTAATTTTTTGTCAAGACCAAAAGCTATTAAACACATCATCAACTACGTTTTTCTGTGGATCGCGACCTGCTCCAAACAAAACTAATCATTTATAGCACAAAAGGGGTAACTTGAAAGCCACCTGTGATATCTGCCCTTTTCACTCATTTTTGCCCCTCAGACGGTATCATTGGTTATTCTGAAGCAGATGTGTGATCAGTCTGAATTTGTCACAAAAAAAAAAAACATTTTGACTGACTGTGACATGGAAAAATCAGATGGTTTATGTGCTTCTCTGCTACAATAAACTTGGCCTAAATTGTGGACTTTGACTACGAGACCTATAAATAACTTTGAGGGAGTATCCTGCACAAACTGCTGACCACGAGCAGCTAACAATTCAGTGGCTCCCATGTAGAAACAGCTGTTATAAGGACTCGGAGCTCTTACATTGGTAATTAGCAGTCAGCCAAAATTCCGATTTACCACTTTACAGTAATTCTTGTTTAATTTTGCTCAAGGCCTAGTTCCAGCAGGCCACTACATACAGTATGCATTTCTCCACCCAGATAAGGTATTCATTAATTAAGTTGGATTGAAATGTGGGTCGTCACCAGCATTCAACAATTTTTTTAATTAAAAGGGTTTGAACCAGGATTCTTTTTTTGCCTTTTTGATAAATAATGGGCTTTAGAGTATAAACCGGTCATTCAATGTGTAATTTCAGTGTAAGAGCTCCCAAACGTGCGTGAAAATGTTGTTTCTTTATTTTGTCTATTAATTTTACTTCTGTATCACTGGGTGGGAATACAGGCAGATCTGACTCTGCACCCAAAGAAGGAAACCGGAGCCAAGGTATAAGTTCTCACAGAGTGTAACTCGATATTTCAGCAAAGTGGTCCACATTAACCCAGGCTAGCTTGCCGTCTGCTCCTCATTGATCAGGCAAAACAGTCGAGTGATATTTCATTACAAAGTGACGCGGCCCTTTAAGAGTCTTCCCCTCCGTGATGGGATCCGAGTGGACACAGAATTGCGAGACAGCCGCTTCCCAATGGACCCATCAAAGAGAATTATAGAGTGGAGCCTCTCACTGGAAACGGCTTTTAAAAGTGTCGTTTTCATGCGGCCGTCGAATCAAATTAAAACGGGTTAAAATGGTTCTCTGACCCCCCATTAATCAGTTAGCTGGTATTATTTGTTGGTACGACCTGTCTTTGTGTTGTAGTGAAACAGGGGAACATTGTGTATTATAATTACACCATTAATATATTTGCTGGTGTGAAACTGTCCCGCATTTGATTAGTATCCTTTACAAATATAACTGAAATGTGCCCTTTGATGAATGAGGAATTATATGCTTGAGTACCCCTTTGCAAGGCCAAAATGAAAATTAGGTATATTATCTACTGACGCATCTGAAAGCAAAGTGTGTCTTAACAAAGCACCACAATTTACCAAGAAACGTGGTTTTCTCACTACCCCTCCTGTCTTGCTGCTGTAATCCGTAAACTCATCTGCCTCGCGGCTTCAATCTGAACAACTGTTTTAACACAACAAAAAGAAATCTTCAGGGAGAAATGTTTAATTAAACTGGGAGCTAACTCGCTGAGCCTCGGAGCTAAATAAGCTCTTACGGTATTTTAAGTACTCAGCTTGGTGTATTATATTATAGGCTCCTTTATTCTCAGAAAAGTCAAACAGTGCTTCTGAAGGCAAAAGCAACGCATCTCCAATTCTCGGTAATTAATTAAATTCCCCAAACCATAACCTCACAATATGAATACCAGAGGAGTGAATAACGATGTGGTTGGTCAAAAACAGCCCAGGCTGAGCTGTTGACGATATCATTTGCCGTGTATTGCATGTAGCGGGAGAGAGTTTTTCTCACGTTAACATGATACACAAACAATAAGGTCAGCTCGGTAATTAATAACACAGCACACTCATGTCTGATTTGACGTAGGACCTCAACTATCGCATCATCACTTTAACTGTAGAATTCAGGAGACGGCAGCAAGGTGATCGCAAAGCCCTGCACATATGCATACTATATTACTGACTAATTCACCAAAGAATCTTGTTTTCTTAATAAATAACATTTTAAAAAACAAGTACTAAAACAATTACATCTGACTGTCATTGACATTTTTTTTTTTTGCTCTTAGTCTTTTATATTTGATGTTCAATATTTTTTCCACTTTGCTTTAAGGCAGAAAATAGAAACATTTAAATAATATTATACAGTGAAACAATTTTGTTTACAGTCAAGTGCTGTCATTTCTCTTGTTATTTAATTGTTTTATTCTCTCACTCATTATTCCAGTCCGGTTTCCATCAGGGTCACAGCACTGAAACTGCTTTAACTCAAATGATGAATGATGTACTAATAGCAACTGATGCCAGTGAACGTGAAGGTGATCTTACTGCTGATTTTGATGTAGTTGACCATTCTGCTTTGTTACATGTGCTTGAATCGGAAGTAGGCGTGTCTGGAATGCTGCTCACATGTTTACCTCCTATTTAAATCGTCATTATGACTACATTCAGATATGTAATAGTGGCAGTGCTTCATCAGTGCCAACAGTCAAATTGGGAGTACCTCAGGGTTCAGTACTTGGACCCGTATTGTTCTCTTCACATAATGTTTACTTTCACACCTGTGCTGACAGTCCTATTGTCCTTCAGCCAGCTGCTTTATTGAAGGCTTGGATGAGCAAAAAGCTTGTGTATTTTAACATAGAAAAAACTGAGGTTCAAAAGTTTACAAAAGCACAAACAGGACTGTTATAATGTCTGCACTAAATACCGAGGTGCTAAACTTTCACTTCAGTAGTTCAGCTCGTAATCTGGGTGTCATTTTAGACATCACCCTCTCGTTTAGATCACATGTTGACGCAGTATTTAAAGCATGCTTCTTACAGTTGGAGAATATCAATGATACTGAGGAACGAATGCACGTTTTTCTGTGTAATTGGCTAGATTACAAAAATATTCTGCTGTCAGTAAGTACACAATAAACATTAAACACCTTACAGCGTATTCAGAATGCAGCATCCAGAACTGTCACTCAGAGCAGAAAGTTTGATCATATAATCCCAGTTCTCTGTTCTCTCCACCAGCTTCCTGTCAGGTATTGGACAATCCTTCTTCTTACCTATAAAGCACTTAAAGGTCAAGCACCTGCCTACTTGATCAAACTGATTAAGGCCTACACTCCAAATTGTTCACTTAGATCACATCATTCAGGTCTCCTACTTGTCCCACAGATAAATAAGATTACTATTTGTGCTAAAGCCGTCAGCTACAAGGCCCCTGGATTACTGAACGGTCTTCCAGTCTATGTACTGGATACCAAGTCGGTCTCAGTCTTTAAGTCACAACTGAAGACCTACTGCTTTAGTCTAGCCTATCTTAGCACAGTCCCCTTTGCCCATAATTGGGCATAGGGCCTTCACTACTTCCTGCTATCGCAGACGGTCCTGAGCTGCTTGCCTGGTTTCATTCCATGCAATCTCTATGGACTGAAGTTCTGCCTCAGAGGTTCTTCTTCACATAGTACCTGCTCATCCTTCCTTTCTCTTTCCTTGGGGTTCCAGTCCAAAGCTTGTCAGGTGACATCTGTCGGGACACAGGATGTGGCCAGTCCAGGGCCATTTCCTTTCTTTGATGGTCTGATAGATGTACTGTTGGTGTGTTTCCTCCCATAAATCTTTATTAGTTATCTGCTCTGGCCATTGTTAGTCTAGCTTACTGGCTCTTAATTACACACCATATTGTAGAATGAACATCCACTCTGACATTCCATGCGCTGCCTTTCTTTCACACATCTGGGTGGTGTCCCAGCACGCGCACCATCTGAGCTGAATGTGGTATGAGTCTCCCTTATTCAAGTGTGACGTCATTGATGTGTTCCACAAACAAGAAGATCTCGCAAGGATCAGGATAATGAACCGGCTTGCAGATGATGGGTCGGACCATAATTTACTCCTTGAATATATAACGTATTTGTATCTTTCCCCACTCGGTGTAATGACAGCCCTCCCAATGACGAAGATGACCAGTTGTAGACTCAAGTAGTCTTTTTATAGCTCCCCGTCCAGTCCAGAAGGTACGAATGACACAGAAACGAAGCTGACACCCGACGATGTCCGATTTCATCATGACCTTTAGGATGACGTCACTAGAAGACACTCTGGGAAGAATGAAAACAAGGTCCAGTGCAGTAGTCCATCCTAGGGAACAACGATACACAAGAGAGAAGCAAAACATACTGTGCTTTTAGACATGGAAGCAAAACTTTAGCAAGATGTATTGCCTACTGAACCAATATTATCTAATAATGTGTCTGGTTGGGCCAGTTCATTCAATGACCAGCTGCTCCAATATTTTGACAACACAACGCTGCTCTGTACCAGCATGAGAGAGTGTTTACAGTACATTAATCTCATCTCAATCATGATGAGACCAGAAGGCATTAAAAATGGTCACTCCAACTCAGATATATAGAGTAGTGTCTTATTTACACATAGTATGGCCCTCTAAATAGTACGTACATGTGTGTGTCACCTCCTAACTCACAGATACAAAAGTTATGATGATCACTGATTCCAAACGACACGATAGATGCTGAAAGACATCCATGTTCTCCAGAGGAAAGCTGCTCCACATTTCACGAGGCCTTAACAAGAAACACGCCGGCTACAGGACACGGATAACTATACCTATCACGGTATTAACAGGTCCTAAAACGGAGGGTGGAAATACCGCGTTGACTCAGTGTTAGAAAAGCGTAGATGTGGACGCCGGCAAGACGCGTCTCTGCTGTGTCAAAATAACTGTGCCCTGGACCGCCCCCTCCATTGATCAATCGTCAGATGAATAAATAAATAAATTATTCACGCGGCGGGTCCTTTTTCCAACAAGCTGTCTACAACTGTCCAAACCACTTGAACGTCATTAAGGTTATGAGACATATGGATCTGCGAAATGGAGTTTG
Organism: Gymnarchus niloticus; assembly: GCA_009936485.2. NCBI lineage: Eukaryota > Metazoa > Chordata > Actinopteri > Osteoglossiformes > Gymnarchidae > Gymnarchus > Gymnarchus niloticus. The sequence continues at coordinate 3,643,090 of JAACJT020000110.1, read as the reverse complement.
AGACCTAAAGAGTGACTTGGGGATTTAAAGTCCGCAGTGGACAATCTGCTTGAGTGGGTGGGTGGTGGGGGCTGTACTGTTGTTTCAGCGGTCTGGCAGAGATCGACAGCCTAGCCAAACCACAGGAGAGATGGTGGACTCAAGAGGCTCTCCACTTCCTAGAAGGACCACACTAAAGTCTCCAGGAAGCAGGATGGACAGACAGGGCTCAGCCCGTTGTATTATTGATTACTATCTGACCCGGCTATACTTCCAGATGGCATCAGGATGCTTAAGTTTCCTCACACTTGTTTAAAGCTCTCCTTACCTTCATTTCATTCATCTTGGCCTCTGCCCTTTTTTAGCTGATGTCCAGATTTACTTTCCTGATAAGATTCTTGGCTCTCAGTGATTCAAGCCAAATGTGAGCTAATTGATTTGCTCAGAAAAAAGTAAATATAGTATGGGTTAGGCTGAGTACATGTGAAACGTAAGGAACAATTCACTGGTTTAATGTGCGAGTGTTGAGGTTAAATTAATCGAGGGGGCCTGAATTAAGGTGGCATACCTTAATAATTTTCATTTTATTTGCATGAATTGTTGGCATTAGTGGTAATGTTAATAATAGTCCCTTCCAGTTGTTCCCTCCTCGGGAGGATTGACCTTTACACGTAATTAGAGTCTCTACTACTATATTTGTGAAATGTACGACTCATTATGGCTCAAAAGTCTGTCCTGAAAGATTTTCCACACATTTGAAACAACTGCGCTGTATTTCCAAAACTAACACTATTGATTATAAAGTAGTTGATGTAATCCATTTAAGCCCATGTTTTTATTTTTTATATATATCTTCAAGCTATACCAGCTTTGCAATTTAAAGCCAGTGTGATATCTTGATGAAACAATCAGCTGCAGGCTGTGATCTCTACCTCCAGTATTCTAGCATCTCTGCCTTTTTTGAAGTGACTACTCAGTCTTATCAAATGTTCTTTGTAATCTCAGGTCATTTCAGAATTACCCTGCTTACCTCACCTTTTTAATAATATTAAAGTGCTGAAAGACAATGTCATATGTAGGCTACCAAGGACACACGAGTCGCCCTTCAGACGTCTGAAGGCCAATGACAGCAAAATGCTACAGCAGCAAAAATAACGCCAGAATCTGGCCATTGCTCCTCGGCTACTCTAACGATGCAAACTTCTGATGTGATATTTCACGGCGAGAGAATAAAACATTAAACAACCGTCCGGCCTTAACTTATTCAGACAAAGCTGTAATTGGAAGGACGTCCAGCTTTCCGCTTGCATTGATTTAATGACAAATAAGCAAAAGAATTCCTGTTATTGTGAAACCCAGTGGAAGTGTGCATATCTCCAAAGGTTAACTAATCGGTGGGAACGGTGACGTGTTCCGTCAGCCAGCCACTGCGCAGTTCGGCCCAACACGGTCATGGACAGAATGGCTCAGTAAATAAGGAAAGTGCCCTCTTATGGAAGTACTCTGCAAACGACACACGAAAGATGAAATTTGCTGGATCTGTTTTAGGCAGATCTGTCCAGATAGCACGCTGAACTTCAGCTTTTTAAACGTGGGCATCCCTGTAACAGACATTACTGAGCATCCATGTGCACCGGACCTGAACTTTAGTGGATCTTCTCCCCTTCACACGGGGCTCTCGTGTTTACTCAGCTCAGATATACTGCAATATGGCAGCTCTAAATAAATCTTATTTCTACATTTGTTTTTGTAGGGCTATATGCAACTATGCAAGATACATACTTAAATACATACATATGTCTATTGTGTTGAATTTTAAATAACTGGAAACTAAATACAGAAAACACAATCATTATAAAACAGAATTTGAATGTTTCCTTGTTCAGTTTTTTTTTTATTATTTAGGAATAAGCTGCAATAATAACATCTCGTTCTTTTCAATATTTATATAAATTTAAATAATCAGCCAAACTATCGTGTATCCCTAAGAAGTGAAGGTATACGACATTTTTTTAATGTTTTTTTTTGAAACGTAAAGGGTAATAAAATGAATCATTCGGTTTTAGGCATGGCACTCGCTGTTACCCTGAAAATGCACTTACAGCACATATATGCAGGGGATTAAAAGGAACAGTGAGCCACTGTCGTGACCGTCGTGACAGAGACTCAAAGTGGTCTGTTCACAGCTCTAAATAGCGCGTCCGACTGGGGAGAAGACCACTAATGACCAGCAGGTGGCGCCAATTCAACTGTGAAGCGGATAAAGCTCGCAAATTAATTTAATACTTCATTCATTCGTTGTGTTTCACGAACACCTGATAGCCTAAAGAGTATAATTGTTTATATTGCTTATAATAGCTTACTAAGTGTAAGAGTAAATAAATCATTTTTCAGCTCTAGAATATATATATAGCTATATATATATATATTAACTTTTGATTCTAACATGAATAGATGGCAGCATCTTTGCTGATTGTTGAAAGGGGTACTGTCAGAGCATCCTGCTGGTCCACACTGCAGCTCTTTTTCAGAGATGTTATACAAAGTAACTTCATTTACTCCCGCAAGGCCAATCCTGCTTGAGACGGTAATGAGCCGCTTTATAGCAAACCATTCATGCAATTTCTCAGATCTACGGAGAACCGTTCGGGTCACGGGAGTCAAGTCATATCGATATAGTTTATGATGAGCTACAACTGCCACTTCTATTGTTGATTGCTAAATATTACAATTATTTATTGTTTACAAAGGTCTCTGTGCCGAACGTTGTCTTTTAAAATAAACCATTATTTATTATCTGCATAAAGTATAAACTTTATATTTCTGAAATATGAATCTAAATATTGTATAAATGTTTAACTGTAACAGTTACATATTAGACTCCTGGAATTCGATAATTTGTCATGTAATGTTATGATATCCGTGATTTGAAAAAAAAAAAAAATTAAAGCAATAATGTGCTTTTCTAATATGTAACATTTCTAAGCATAATAAATATATTGACTTTGAAAATCTCGACTGTGTCTTAAATACGTTTAGTTAATTGTTTCTGTTTGAGATGCTGTGATCGGCTTGGTTTTGTGCACAAAGGCCGTCCCTGGGGTATTTTGTCCCCATTCACCTTTTAAGAGGTCAAATTTCCAATAACCCTGTTTGTGCTCCTCAGTCACAAAACCAATACTCTGTAATTTTCGTCTACATAATGCCCCTCTGGTCAGTTGTAATAGAATGACCTTTAACTGTTTATCCAGCACTTTCATATAAAACGATAGCAAATAAAGTTTACGTGTGCGTGTGTGTGTGTGTGTGTGTGTGTGTGTGTGTGTGCGCTATTCTCTTCCGACCTCTCTCATTGACAGAATGTTTTTCACCACAAAAATGCCATAGACTACATCCTTTCTCTTCATCACGCCCTTCTCGATAAACTGTAAGCGCTGTATGGTGTACAGATCTTAGGCAGGCAGCTGTCTGTGGTGTCGGAACCACAATCTGACACCGACAGTCACAGGATGCCTCCAATACGCTGTCTGAGTTGTTCTCATTTTTAGTCGTACGGTATGTGAACCTCTTGACCCTGTATGCATGCTGCAAACATTCGGTTTCAGCCATAGGATTCACTGTTAGCAGGAGCAGGTGTTCCTAATAATGTGGCCACTTTGTGTGTGTGTGTGTGTGTGTGTGTGTGTGTGTGTGTGTGTGTGTGTGTGTGTGTGTGTGTGTGTGTGTGTGTGTAAATAGTCTCAAGTGGAAGATGAGCTTCTATGAGGAAGGAGATTCCCTGCAGGTTCCATCAAGGTCTCTCTCTCCTCTCCTCCTGGCCTTTTCTCTTGACTTGTCCTCTTCTGGGATGTTCTCAAACACTTTCTCTCTTTGCAGTAAATGAACATCTGCCCCCCCATGATTCAATGGGTACAGGTTCCTCCTGCATCCAAAAACGGAGAAGATCTTTTTGTGCATAACAGCCACACCAGGAGTTCTCTTTTCCTCTCCCACACACGTACATTAAAACTCTGGCTTGCGGGCATAACACACTCTCTCCACAGAGTTCTGTCGTCGTTTGAGAATTTACTTTTTAATTAATGATCATCTGTGCTAATGCCGGGATAACACAGCTGTGTGCTGACACGGCAGAGGAAGATCATTTCTGCGATTATCATCATCATGATAATACTAGTATGAGATTTATGTGCTGATTTCTCCTTCAGTTCTTCTCTCGTGTCCATTCTGTACATTATGCCATTACGTAGAAGAACAGAACAAAAACAATCTGTTGTTTTAATCTGTCTCCATTGATCCTAACTAACCTTCGCAGTAATTGTTTCTAAACTGTGTAGATTTAGATGCCCAAAGTCCCATTCTGTATATGTCTGTGTACTAAGTTGTCAGATCAAAGCATACATTTCTGTCTTTCTATCATATAAAAAATGTTTCTTTTCTACTAAGAAGGCTTCATCTGGAGTACTGCCTCTTAACACCTGAACATACTTTACTACCTGAAACCCTCATGAAAGCCTCATCCCATCATCTTCAAACAGCATTCCCTTACAAATCGATTAAAATTAAATCTTGTGTAATTATCCATAACTGTCTATGACCGCTGAATTTTAAACACAGCATTAGGATATGTGTTGAAATTCTAATATTTATATTTCTATTGATCTAATACCTTTATCAAATCTACTTTTTAAGCAGACAAAAAAGCCTGAAATATGTATCAAATGGTATTAGGGGCTCCCAAGTTCTACCAGTCGCACGGTGGCTGTCAGTGGTAGCGGTATAATTCAGACCATACCCCGGAATTTAGAATGATTTCCTCGTGTCTCGTCAGAATAGTGTGCGATGAACATGTGAATTTTTGTGTGGTGGGAATTTCATAAACAAAGTTTTATAAGCTCTAAAGTCATTAAATATTAGGGAGTAGAAGAGCCTACTTTGTACCATGTATAAAATATGAAAATCTGAACATCCTAAGACAATATTTCTTGTGGAAATAAGGAAACTTATATAAAGCTCAATAATACTAGACAGCATGTACTCGTACTCCAGAGAAACAGTAGGTGGCAGGTCTGAGCAGGGTAGGCCTGGCCTGTAGTAACAGGTCTGAAGGCCCAGGGGCCCTTTGGATCACGGCCATATGAAGTGCCGAGCAGTCCGAGATACGACAGGCTAACACATTTGTCTTCAAAAGTGCTGCACTCTGGGTGTGGGAACCCCCCTACTAATCCTGGAGAGGCATGCTGAACTCTAATTCACAGAACACACGTTATCACACGTCATTTTACATGCTGATTATTATGGGTGTCATGATTCACGGTAACGCTGTAAAACCGTACCCGTTTCCGTCTAAAATCAAGAGTTTATAGGTTTCATCAGTAGTGCAAAAAATGTTTTCTTCGATATTCCCAGATGAGAAAGTACATTTGAATTACATTTCTATTTATGGCAAGAAAACGTAAAACAAGATAATTTAATCCCTTTGACTCAGGGGCCAAACCCACCAGGCAGGGTACATCCCGGATGGCACACTCGTCCATCGCAGAAATGGTACACCACTCCACTCCTGAAAGGGAATGTTTTCCCTAGCTGACAGTGGAGGTTATATAAATTCTCCACCCTGGAATGTATATGGTCTCAGTCACTGTTTCAACTTTCTGTTTCAACAAATTATGCATAAAATAGCTTTCAGTCCAGGGTTTTTCTGCTGCTCAGTGATGTAAATGTCTGGCAGGTTAAAATCCGATACCCAGCCTGAAGGCAAGTTACTTTTTTCCTCTGCTCTCATTAGGAAGATTTTTTTTTTTTTTTTTAATGTCATATGTCATCCTTAAATTAAAGGTCAAATCACCCATTTTGGATCGTTCATTTTTACAATAAAGCAAATATGTTGAAATAAGTGGGAATAAAGACAACCATTAATGACCAATGTTGCCTTTTGCCTTTAAACGCAGAACATAAACTAAACGTTATTTACAATTTGCAGCATAATTCTGTTCATCGTATTAAATGTTGCATCAAAATGATTTCCGAAGCAACATGAGCGCTTGCTTAAAACTGCTTTGATGATACTTACGGAATTTCAGTTCTCTCACCCCCTCACTGTCAAATGGACAGGGCTCAGGGTTGCTTTAAGGTTCCTGAGTGCTGCTAGACCCACTTGATTATTTCAGCAATGTGGCGTTGTGTTTTCTTATGGCCAAATCTATACAGGTGTGCCATGCAGGTCTAATGACACTCTTTAGGGCATAAATGCAAGGTGTAACCGTAAGAGTTACAGATTATAGATGTCATCTTGGCAAATTCCCCAGATCTCCAAGTGCAAAAATGTAGTACATAGCATAATAATAATAATAGTAGAAGTAATAATAGTAATAAAATAGAGGACAAAGAAGAATCCAGCATTAGACATGTTAAAAATTGGCCGTGTGAAAAAGCTCAGCCCTTTAAGGTAAATGTGATCATTTCCAGTTTTCACGTAATCCTCTTGTTCTCTCGCCACGGGTGCGGAACGGGTCACCTCTGTCTCCAAAGGATCACATGTCGTGAACGCAGGGTCAAGAAAGAAATGACATTATGCATGCCATTAGTAAGCCACCTGTCACCGGGATTCGCACCTGATGGTTTGGGGGTCGAAGGTGACATCACAAATCTCATTGACAGAACTGAAACCTTCCTTCCCGGACCCGGGCCGGGTCAAAATATTGGCGCTGCGGATGGTGGTATTGATTTGTATCTGTGACCTGTTGGGTTAACCGCTGCAAGTTTTCTGGCCATTGTAGCATTGTTAAGATTCAGGAGCGCCGTAATTTTGACCAGTAAACCCAATGAAAACAACGGCCACTCAATTAAGAAGTAATTCAATTAACCCTCTTGTGTTTCCATGTCATATTTATGAACGAAAATGACGAGAGCATATGTATCTACCTGCAGTATAGGTATCATCTCATGAAAGCCGACAGGCATCGCAATATATTAGGGAGAGAGACTCTATCAGGAGCCCTGAAATGCATGTTTGTTGAAGTCAGTAAACAGGTTACCCTCTAAAGCTGATTATCTGTCTTTTGTCCAGAAATATAAGCTAGGAATCCAACTTGTTCGCTTTCAGTTTTATGATTGATTTCCTGACATTCCCAGATTGTTTAGCATAAGACCGAGAGTGCCCCCCCC
>JAACJT020000110.1:3622767-3633586 GCA_009936485.2 Gymnarchus niloticus | reverse complement strand
CTAATAATGTAATGAATGAGAACCGATGAGTGAGAACAGGGCGGAGCCCCAGAGATGCGTGGCCAGATATCAAGCTAATAATGTAATGAATGAGAACCGATGAGGGAGAACAGGGCGGAGCCCCAGAGATGCGTGGCCAGATATCAAGCTAATAATGTAATGAATGAGAACCGATGAGTGAGAACAGGGCGGAGCCCCAGAGATGCGTGGCCAGATATCAAGCTAGCACAGCACGGAGCTCTTTCCCTACACCACAGGCCAGAGTGATTCAGACCGACCTGGCAAATTAGAAATTAATTCAATTCACTTTAAGTCTGTATGTTTCATTAATTGATAACACCCGCTGTTCTGTCAGGAAGCCCCATTTTATGACTGTGTCAGATTGCGATTAATTTTCTTTCTGTAACCATCGAAATGCTTTTGGCAAACTCTCAGAGACAACGTTTATTCATGGCAATTAACAGACCAAAGCCTGGGTCATTAGTGGGAATCCTACTGACAGAGTCACCTGTTGGATGTAAAGCCGTTTTGACATTAAACTGTTTTTCGTATTGAATCTTCTCAGAAATCTGAATTTTTTGCACCAGTAATTAATTACCATTCATTAATCAAGCTTTTCAGTGCTAGGAACAGCGACTCATTTTGAGATCAGTGGATTATGAAATATTTGTATGAAGTATGAGAATGGGGAAAATACGTGTATGAAATCTGGTATTTCTAAACTTCTTTCTTTTATTAAGGGTTATATCCAGTGAAGCTTGCCAGCTTTAAATATTAAGAAGTGGTAAAACAAACTTTATAAATTTGATTAAAAAATGACTTTAACTATGGCTATTACTATGTTTGGTTTATGCAAATGAGTTGTTTATTCCATACTGTAGAAAGCAAAGAGGAATACCAGTCTTCACGCGTGTACGCTTTCTTAAAAAAGCGTTTATCACCGCGTGACGTGTGCTGGTGAGAGAAAAGTACATAAAATCACCGATCCCAAATTACAAAACCAGTGACACGTCTCTGAGTCCCACTTCACAGCCTATTAACAATTCTGCAATTAGACTGAGCCATTTGGAAAGCCCGTGTGATATGCTACATATTGTATTTTCTTTTCTGAAGCCGTGTGGGGTGCTTCAGTTTGACAAGTGCTTCTGTTCTGGGATCCCTGTAAGGCTCTTTGAACTTCTCACTCAGATAAGTCATTAAATATTCAACAGTCCAACAGCTTCTCCTTAAAAGGGAGTGTCTAGCAGGGATCCATTGTATATCATTTTGTGTATTATATGATATATTTTTACCTGGAGTAATCAAACTTTCCTTCTTCTTGCAATGAGCAGGCCAAGAGCATACTCTGAAGAATAAAAAAAAGATTATATATAATTCATAACAGTAGAAAATGTACATCTAATTTTGCATGTTTTCACTGGCCCACTAGTTAACAGATGTTTTGTTAATGGCCAGTAAATGTAATGACTCTCCTTTTTTAGTACAATATGCATGCCGTTTTTATTAAAGAGCATAATTCCTTTTCCATGCCCATTTCTCAATCCATAAAACGTCTGGTTATTTTTTTCATCCTAGCATTAGATTTAGAGGCTCTGTAGCCCGTGATGAAACAGTAAAGCAAGACAGACTCTGCCCGGCCATGCTGTGAGTCTGTAAACGATTGGTCTTTTCTTTAACGTACAAGAACGAAGAGGAGTAAAGCATCACCGTTACTCGTCTGCCAGTGGACATTTTATTTTCTTGCGTATTTCGGAGTAGTTGCCGTTCGTACCATGGGGCTCCTTTTCCCTTTACGGGAAACTGTTTGAGAAAATCTCTGCGGGCCCCCATACAATTACGGCGGCTTCCCCTCTCCGGCCACTGCACTTCTGATCGGGGTGTCCTGAACCGGGGGGAATAGAGCCAACTATCTGGCAGAAGATTTGGTCAGTCAGGCATCAAATGTGGGCCTCTTCTCACAGTGCGGGCACTGGAGCGTGTGCTGGCGGCCAACCTAGTGGGGGTTTTCACACGCCTCTCTCCACGGACGCGGGCATCTTCGTCCGTGACTGTGTGTTACAGGCGTCGGAAATAAAAATGGAACAAGCACCATCAGCTTAATGCGTGTCGTCTGTCCTCTGCATCCTACGGTAAAGTGGGAAAGGGTCGTCTCTGTTACTGCAGCGGGGGGGGCGGGGTTAGCTGCTCATTATGCTGATACTTTTGGTACAAAGTTCTTAGAGATGAGAAGGTACAAGCAATAATGTCTAAGAGGCATTTCAAATGAATTTTTAGAGGCACCCTCCTCAGATACATCACTTTTCTTTTTATATAATACTCAAACACTTCATGATTTCATGATTAACCACAGGGATAGCTAAGGCTAGCTTTCTTATACAGTTTCAAATATTCATTAAGAAAAATAATAGAGTATAAAATCATTCTTAGCAGATCACAAGTATATTTCCCAAGATATTTTATCATACAGTTTATAGGACATAATACTGATTCACGTAACACAAACATTTTTTTTCCTACTGGGAAATGTTTTCTTACATTTATTCTGAAATCACAAGGTCCATTTCAGCTGAACTTGTACAGAAAATCACAAAACTAGAATACATTCTAAAAAAAAATTCTAACGTAACAGAACAATATAGTTGTCCCTGAAATATGACCATTTTTACCAGAATTTTCCAAATTGACAAGAACAGATTTCTCTTCTAAAATGACACTTTCAATGTTTGAATAACATAAGAAAATAGCACATAAGGAGAAAATTGATGGAGAGCTAATTTTAATTCAAGTGCTTACAAAATGAAATCACACAGTTATGAAGAAGAGGTATTTTTTTTTAACCATGCATGGTAGTGTCCGCACTTTGATTCATGACTGTATTAAAATCTCTGCTCTAGTTACATTAACCTTGAGGAAAGAAACATCATGTCTGCATGGTCCATTAGACAGGAGCCTTCAAAAGTTCCTTCTTAGAAAGTTACTCAGATAAGAAAATAAAGTGGCCTCAACATTTCTCAAACATTGAAAAGCTGGCTGTAAGGTTGACATTAGTATTATAAAGAAATATGTTATATTAGCCCGGTCTGAGAGTCTGGTGCTTTCTGACTGACCTGAGGGAAGACCTGGGGTGTCATGTGTGACACGAGTGAACGTTGCCTACACGCTTGTGTTGAGGGCACCACTGCTGTCGTTGATGGCCTTGCAAACACGTGTTGACTGGGAGTCAAGCTTGCGGTGGGATTGTTGAGACTTGACAGGAAAGATCACAGGGTGACGTCTTTGAGGCTGTCAGGCGTCTCCAGGAGGTTTGAGATGGTCCCTGAGAATGACTTTTCGGTTTGGGAATATACATAAATAGACATCTATCATCTTCGTCATAATTCATTCTTATTCATCCATCTCCTGATTTATTCTGGTCAGGGTCACATTGTATTATTATTATTATTATTATTATTATTATTATTGTTGTTGTTGTTGTTGTTATTATGTGCCATTAAGCCAAAGTCAAATGTCTGCTTTTGTTCCATTTCAAATGTATTGCTTTAATTTCTATACATTTTTAAAATATAAGACATAACTTGGTAAAAGAAAAATTAGCTCCTATACGAAAATTACAAACTCTACCCAATCTTTACCGTGCATGAGGTATAATATAAATATGATGTAGATGAAGAAATCCCTAATATTTCTGCAGAGTAAATTTCCAATGAAAAACATCTTTGGGTCCTTACACGGCTGATGAAGTGCAAAGTCGGTATCGGAACAGAGAGATGGTAGAGGAAGACCGAGCAAATGTAGACATCATATAGAATTACTTAACAATTATTTTAAGGTTTTGCCTTTTTATCAGTTCCCTAGATTGGCATATTTAGGCCATACCTGCCAAATTTTGAGAAGAGCTAAAGTAGGACAGATGAAATTACACTCGGATGAACAGAGGGATGACAGCAAATGAAAAATTCCCTAATGTTCTGTGAAAAAAAACACAAAGTTCGGACAACGCATCTTGCCAGCGTGTACATTTTTAAAATGGATTCTGCAGAAAAGTGGAAAACCAAGCTAAGTTAAAGTACTTTTCTGTATAACAATTAAGCTTGTTATTTTGAAATAGAATAACTCAGTGATGTTTATCGTCGGGAAATATGAATGCAATGTTAAATCAAACAGTAACAGTGCTAAGTAAACGATAAAAATTTTCTTGAAAAAATTAAAGTAAGGGTCTGTCGTGGGGACCGCAGCCTATCTGAGGAAACCTGAGACTCTGCAGGGTCACCCTGAACAAGATGTGAGTTGATAAAGCTCCTCTGTTTATCAGTTTAGTCTCAAACACAGCCTCTACACTGGAAATGGGTGAAATGTTGCGTAAGCATGTTTTAAATAGCCCAAGCACAGTAACGAGCTTGAAACTTCAAACAGGACGTGAGTAAAACAAAACACAAGGCTTCTCTGGCACACAGGTGGGTAGGATGGTGACAATTCAGTCCCCTGCAGATGCTGTGACGTGACACTGTGACTGCAGAGGTACCGTGCCACCGTGTCAATCAGCTCCTTCGTCCCCGTGCTGCGGTCTCGCAGACATCAGGAACAGCGCGGCCGTCATGTCAGACAGGCCGGTGACACTGATGGTTCCCAAGGCCCCGGCGTGCGCCTCGGACACCCCGGAGTCCCCGTGGAAGCGGCCAAGCCCGGCAGCTTCTGAGGAACGTCTGCTATGGTGAAACCCTTGCCAGTGTGCGTAGGGAAACCTGTCCAAAGCAGACGCCATGTCCTGGCTTCCTTTGTCCAGACATATTCACGTATGAAACAAAGGAGGGAAATGCCATCTCATCCATTTTCACTGTTTTTATTTTCGAAAGCCTCTGAACATTAAAAAGCCATTATTTGTCCCCTTAGTTCAATATTCCACAGTATGTCTTTATGAATTTGGTACAATGATAGTGTGTTAGGCTGCAATTAGCTTGAAAATGTGCCGCATCCCAGCCACTTACAATCATTTATTCATAATGCACCTCCTGGTCCAAATGCACGTCATTCGCTCTTTCCTCATCTGATTTGAACCATGACCAAGTAAATGGGCTGCTTTACCCCAAAAACAGTCGCTTTAATATCAAAGTCATGCAGCAGTGCGAGTAGATGGAAGTGGTGTGTAGAAATCCAATCACAAGTTCCTTCAATCACAGAAGATGATTTTTTTTTTTTACCTGAAAGTATTAAAACTATACAATTTTAATACCTGTTTAACATGTAGCTGCTTTCTGCGCCCGGAATTTCTGCCGTGTCCACGTAAAGGAAAATGCCAAGAGGGTTAAGGTGGAGTCGTTCTGGCAGCCATGAGTATGACATGCTTTTCCCACCAGAAAGCATCTCTGTAGGCCTCAGAGTTACCCTATTCGGCACTCTGACCTCCAACCACAAGAACAATGGGAGCTGGGGGGGGCAGTCCTACTTGAGTGGATGAAAATTAATTCTATCTATCTATCTATCTATCTATCTATCTATCTATCAGTCTAATCTGCTAATCTGTTTGTCTGTCAATCTATCAACTATCTGAATTAACTGATACGATACGTTTATGTTTCTTATGGGTACAGTGAGGGACTGGCATCTCTTCCAGGGTGTTCCCTCCTTAGATGGATGGATGGATGGATGGAACTTTTTTAAAAAAATGATGATGTTGAGAATTACACTTTCTTTTTGGTCGTGCAATATTGACGTTGTAAGTGAACATTCATAACCATCATGTTCATATTGCAGTTCTACAAAAGAAAGAAGAACACCTAAGCCAATCAAATTCGCCATCGATTACAGAATAAATTCAACCAGTTTTTTATGTGTTATGTGACTTCACGACAAATTAAAATAATACAATCTCAGCTCATATATAAAATGTATTTTGTTTCTATGGATGTCCATATTTGCATTGTTCTCAGAGGCTAAATACCATCTATATTCTATCACACCTGTTAAGTTACTCCTGCTAAGGCTTGATGTTTCATTCATTTCTTTGTCAGCATTTCTTCAACAACTGTGCTAATGAGTAGAATTTACTTATGAATATGAATGAATGATTTATGATAATCATAAGAAGCATGGCATGTATCACTGCTTCTGCACCTCAAAATCAAATGATAATGTAGCATTCTAGTTTTCCATCCATCCATCCATCCATCCATCCATCCATCCATCCATCCATCCATCCATCCATCTTCCAACTGCTTATCCCGTGTAGAGTCACAGTGCACATCCTGATCCTAATCAGTTAAAATTTTTAAAAGTGTTCCATCAGCTGATTCAGAATCAGTTGTAAACTTCTGACAGAACCTCAGCCATCATGAGCTATTCAAATAATATCCCTTTATTGTATATGCTGAATTAGCTCAGAATTCCATTTCACCTTTTTCTTTTGATTGGATTGTTAATGATTTGTTAAACTATTTGAATACTTAAGAAAAATCTACTTGCAAGACAAAGAATACTCAAGCAGTTGTACTCAGATTCTTCAGGTACTTGACACTGAAGTATTTATTCTAAACATTGCATGATAATGAAACGTGTGCATGCATTTCAAAGTGGCTTCTAATCTTTCTCCTTTGTTGTCCATGGTTCAGATCGCGGCCTTCCTAACACAGCTCTGATGGCAATCCTGTGTCCGTTCGAGCAAAGTCCCGTCCGTGTCCTGCTGAGGTGCACTATACGAACTAAGACCAGACCAGGGTGAGGGCTCCCCGAGGACTCGAGCCTTTTAGCGAGGCGCTCAAAGTGCTCACCTAAGTGCTGGGCTGAGGTTAGAATCTCATCTGGTGTCCAAAGGACTCTGAAGAAGCCTGACTATGGTCAGATGAGCGAGACAGTTGTCAGCAAGAGGATTTGCTGTAGCACTTGAGTGACAGCAGGGCAGCTGATGTCTAACTGAGAAGCCCAAGTTTCTACTGACATGGAGGGCCGGGGTTCGAGTCCCATGAGGGCTGGGTAATTAAATGAAACTCACCAAAACCAATGCAGATCATTTTCAAGTGAAGTTTTCTCGAAATCCAAATGTTAGGATTTAACCACTGTCTTCTGTTACAGGTATAGAAAACATTAGCAAATTTACATTTCTGCACATTAAAATAGTTTTCTTCCATTATACGTACACTACTTTGGTTGCTTTCAAATGTATTTCAACTGTAATCATTTCAGACCGGAAAAGAATGCAATATTTCCGCACTTAGCTCCCACCTCAAGATAGCATACTGAGTTGGCTAAAGTCCAAATATTATTATATGCATAAACATATTACTGTAATACCGTTTGTTACTGCAGGTTTGCAAGCAGCATGTCCAGTGGTCTGGTGTCGGCTGACTCTGGCATGACTAGCCGTAGAAAATTCCATGAGGTTTATGGAACCTGATATTACGACAGAATCATAAGGCGGATTTGACTGATGTGCAAAAAGATGAGCAAGAAAGTGCGTACGAATAGAGGAGTGCAACTCGATAAACTGCAGGAATAAATACACGTTTAACAGAGGCCTTTAGGCATACAAAGTGCCTGCATTAGTGGGGTGAGCCCCTCACTTTGAGGAAGATGATAAAACATAAAACTCTATACGATATGAAGTCCTTGTCTGGTTTCCTGTGTTTCTTATGCAGCGTCGTTCTGCTTTTAAACTGATCTGAAGATTCAGCGTATGTATTACCATATAGAAAGTGGTGGCCGCTGCATTGTGACTTTCATTACAGAGGTTAAGTGCAGTTCAAGAAGTGGGGCAGAGTAATCATCTCCATGGTGACAAACTCAGGGCCAGCAACCTGCTCGGGGGGGTGGGGGGGGGGTGTCAAAATTGTGCTCTTTCCCTCACCTGTCACCTCGGAGATCCGTTCAGTTTGGACCTGAGGTGTCAGAATCACACATTATCTATACTTCAGCAGGTTATGAGATCTTCATGTAATTCTGACAAAAGAAAGGAATACTTTTAAAATCGTTTTAACTAAGTAGCTTCTAAAAACGACAGTACAGTACACTTCATATGTACTGGTAAGGATGTATTTTGAGATTAATATTAATATATAACCTGCGCAGTACTGAAATCTGTTTGATGGATGATCAAAAATGATTATGCATCTTTAAGTAAAAAAGGATGCTCCGGGGATAAAGTATAAATAAATGGACTTCTGTGTTTCTTTCTTTCTTTTTTGGTTGCGTAATATTTCTATTATAGAATTTATTACCATCATCAAAAGTAAAACAGCAAACGGCATCATTCAAATAAAAAAATCATCTTTTCATTTGCTCGTGTTTATAGTGTTATAATAAAATATATTTCTCCTTAACTCATCAAGAGCACTAATTTCAGGAGGTTAATAAACTTTGCTTTGAAACGCCCAAATTCAGGTTTGGTTTACCTGTAAAAAAAAAAAAAAAAAGGCGCCGAACGCAGGAAGGTGCGGAACATTTTGACTTTCTTGAGCCATAAATCATTCAGGATCTTCCCCTTTCGCAAGAACATGTTTTCACAGGAAAGTTTTTTATTTATTTATTTATTTATTTATTTTTAGAATAACAGCTCGAGTGTATAACTTAGGAGAATTTATCTCGTCAGTTTTCTTCTTAAGCTTAAAACGGCGCCTTCTCCTATATCTGCGTTTATAATGCGTTTACAGAACAGGCTTAGAACCTTGAAAGGATCTGGAGAGGAAATCTGAACTGAACTGGGCAAATATGAGGGGGAAATAAGACAGTCGCCTTACTCACCTATTTCAGAAATATTATTTAAGACATTTTAAGTTTCTCAGAATTAAGATCAGATGCGACCTCACGCTGCGTGTTTCTTGAAAGGTATTTCACTTCCTAAAACACTGGTAGTTATTCACAGCCTATGTGTGTAGATTATTTCAAAATTACCGCATCTCACAGAATAGATTTATTCTCACACCGACCCGGGCTGAATCGAACCCAGATAAGAATTTACTGTATCAAATTTCATTCATCTTGAAAATGTCTCTCTTTTCACTTGTCATTATAGTTGTTTTGTATGCAAAGGAGCGTGTAGTTTCACCAGGCGTGCTGAGTTATTTATTTATCATTTATTTTATTTGTTAATTTTTTTTATATATATATTCAGAGAAGTCCAGCGGCTCCTTTTTTTTATTGCCAAGCAGTCCCAGTCTATGCAGGTGTTTCACAAAAGCTTAATAATAAAATTTCACACCAAAGACAATTGCTGTTGATCGACCGTGTTTGGTCTTCATCATCACTTTGATATCCCGCGGTTCAAACGGTCACAGCTCAAGTTTTAACGGATCTAAGTTTGGCTTAATATTAACATTTTTGTTGTTGTTGTTGTTGTTTTAATTTAACGTCCGTTTCGAGTCCGGTGCGGGGATTGTTTCACTCTTCCATTCCACTTCTGAGACTCCTCGTTTGTCAGCTCACAGACAGGCGTCCGTACTGGAGCCTTAATTAATACCGAAATACGAGAAGCGCGACTTAACCGTCCGGGAACGTTAATAACTGACAAACATTCCGTAAACACCGCACCTTTGCGTTAGTCTATAATCCCGGCAGCTTTTCACAGTTAGGTTTATCATGAAGAATCCACAAACATAAAGGCAGGTTTATAAGCCATAACTGTATGTAATGACTGACACATTTTAAGCTGGCGGTATACAGTAATAACGCTGCTGCTGCTGCTGTTGTTGTTAAATTAATGAAAATTAAGTGTTAACGATTTAGGACCTCCGACTGACCCCATGTACCTTTTCTTTGTTCTTCAGAGGTGCATCTGCACCGGACTGCCTAGTTAATCTAATTTTATAAAGCATTCATTATTTCCCCAGCTCCCCTAAATGCCAGCAACTTGCTTTATAAAGTCTAACTTAATTTGCGGACAAGTACATTCATCTGTAAATCAAAGCAATTATGCGGCCGATATTATATTATGCTGGCTGCTCTCTAGATAGTCATCAATCACCCTCAATCGAGCTGTCACTGTAGGCAGATTCGTTTTTTGCAAGCAGTCTTCCAGCTGGGGAAAAGAGGGAGTACATCATCATTAATTTGAGTTTGACCCTGGGGCAATTCACATGTCTAAACCCGGGATTCTCTAAGCAAGTCGGCACCTCACCGAGGAGTTCAGACACCTCTCTTCCACCTAGAAGAACACAGCAGCTTCCCGCGGTAGTGCCGGCATTTAAGTTATTAAAAACGCCTTCCAGGTTCCAGGGGTAACTTGGGGCGCTTGAAGACAGGCGCGAAATTATTTATTCGATATTTGGAGACAAAGAGCTATAGGGCACTGACTGGCACGTACGTCTGAGAAGCTTGACAGGCTCAAACCGTACATGCATTTTGCATTAGAAAGTTTATTACACGTTTTTAATTGGCCTGTACATACGCCGCTTTAAAATAAATAAATATATATATATATATATATCTTTTTCCATAAAGATATTTCATAACATGTTTAATAAAGTAATAGATGTTCTGTGTTTTCTATAACTATATGTTGATGACGTTTCACGCTAATTACATCAACTACACATAAAGCGTGCTGTCCAGCCTTATGACAGGCTCCCCATTCTAAAATGCATCTGCTGCACCCATCTTGCTTTACTAATTTCGCTTCCTTACTTCGCCTCATCTGTACTTGAAACTACAGTAATTACTACAAAAGGGCGGGGCGGGGTAGCCGCTCGTTAATTAATTTCTAATTAAACATGCTCCCCATCAGCCGGTGGGGGGGGGGGGGGGGAGGGGGGGGGGGGGTTTTGTTAGCGGCAATATACAGAGCCCAGTTTAAACGGGGGTAAGTTTTTGAATTTTTAAAGCTTTCTTTATTTAT
>JAACJT020000110.1:3595545-3616461 GCA_009936485.2 Gymnarchus niloticus | reverse complement strand
GAATATCCAGAGCAGTCCACCCACACACACACACACACACACACACACACACACACACACACACACACACACACACACACACACACACAGACAGACTTGTATAACAGAACAATGCCGCAGGTCGTTTCGGAGTTTTACTGAAAGTGTAAAATCACGGTAAAATTTGTCAGTGTATTCGCACGTAGCAAAAATGTTAATTGATTTATAAAAATGTTTCTAAAATCTATAAATGTTCATACGACCACAAGGATAAACCTCTTTGCAGGAGGTTCTGCATTGCAATACGATAAAAGAAAAAAAAAAAGAGTTTTGCGCTCTGACTCCTCTGTTCAGAGTCACTATCGAAAAGTATCTCTAACTTTACAGATGCCTAATCGATCGGATTTGCTATTAACTACCGATTTCCTGAAATAGCCTCGAACAGCCCGCGGGACAAAACACGGCTATTTCACAATGAAAATGGCTAGAAGGGCCATTGTAAGGTATGAAGACTTCAAAAGAGCTAAATTAACCTATTAAACTTTCCCTGTGAAGCTGTAAAATATATTTGTAAAATGAAGTGGCTATCAGAGGCGGCCAGGGGGAGGGAGGAGAGCCGGGCTGGACGAGCCGACTAAATCATTCAGCCGTGGCAAATTCAAACACACAGAGGAGGGGATGCTAAATTAACAGCACTTTTTACATAGGGCCCAAATAAAAGTGTAATCAGCGACGCGTTACTTTTCATTAAGCCAGTTTGACAGCAGCATATTCAGGCTCGACAGGGGAACAGAACGGGGGAAATAAACTGCTCTCCAACCGAGAGTCATAAGATAATTCCTTAAGCTCCATTAACAACTCTTAGCCGCAGGAAATGGGCTCCCTGGAAACATCTCCAAATCTAAAAGCTTTATCGACCTGGCAAAGCTCTGCTGATGGCCCTGCCTTTTATTTATTTATTTCTTTATTTTTTATTTTTTTTTTTTTTACTTAAGGGAGGGACACGTCCAGTCGAGGTAATAGACTTTGACACAACACCGTCTTAACTGGGAAAGTGATAGAATGAAGCCCCACCCCCCCCAAAAAAAAAAAAAAAATGTAGCTCTTATGATTTAAAACCATTCTTCAGAGGTATTAAGCATAAAGATTCATGTCACCCAGAATCTCCCAGATATGCAGATGAAGCCATGAAGACGTCAAAGGCGTGCGTCTCCCTCAAGATCTTTGAAAATGAAAAATATTTTACATATAAATCGATAGCAGTAGAAGGCTGGAGTGCGTGGGTTCTTTCACTCCTGAAACTTTAATCTCGTTATGTTTGTCAGAATAAAACGACGCGTCGAGAAACTTAAAATGTAATAAGACCTTCCAGAAATGTTCAGATCTGCGCAGTCCGCAGGCAGCTTGGATAAATAAAGAAATAAACAAATAAATAAATACAATTAGCACGATTTGTACAAATGATGAAATAATATCATGCATCATGCTGTATGAAAATAAGCATTTAAAACCATGAGCGGCTGTTACAAAATGTCCCTTGAGTTTTAAAAGCTCTGATCTTTAATAAAGACTACAGTTGAAATATATGTGGGGGGACAGAGGTGTATGTAAAATGCAGGCTTGTCAGAGGCATTCATCCCCCCACCTCCAGGAATTCTTTAACCTTTAACTGCAGATATTGATTAGTGAGGGTTATCAGTTCATTAAGAGGGTCTCACTTCCTTGTCAAGGTACCAAAGATTAGGCCTTGTTTTCAGGGTCCTCCGACAAGGATTTACTGTGTTTAAGTTAATGAGTTTACATTTTAAGTATGGCTGGTGTCATATCTTGTTCTATTATGTGTGGTGATATGATAAGATATAGGTTTAATATCTTACACTGACGGTGGTTTTTCCTCATTATTTCCACGTCTCTTTTTTAAGCACAGAAAATAATCGCTGTGATATCATTTATACTTTCGATTCGGCGAAAAATGTGGCTGTAATTAAACATGTACCAATTTGCCTTTCTATTAAAATGTTACTCAAATAATAGCTGTGTGGTTATTTTAAATATACGGAAGCACTGGAAATAACAGAGGGAATTCAAATTATTATTAATAATAAAAATGACTAGAACGTCAAAAGAAGAAAAAGACATGACTGAAAATAATTGCATTGTTTACTGGACATTTTAAACGCATTAATCTGCATATGCGGTCTCTCAGAACTCGCAGAGAAAACTAATTTTCGGTATTCGATTGCGTCTGGCGTGTATTCGATACTGCTGGCCGTATTGAAGGGTACATGATAAGATTGGAGTGTACAGGGTGTATCTCACACCTTCACTCACTGGGATTCGCAAAGATCTCGAAATGAAAGCTGAGCGAAAAGCAGAAGTGTGTGTGTGTGTGTGTGTGTGTGTGTGTGTGTGTGTGTGTGTGTGTGTGTGTGTGTGTGCCCGAAAGCTCCCCTTCATATGAAGTCCTGAAGTCCTTCCAGTTCAGATTGCATGGATTTTTGTACAACTTTTTATCATGTGTAGACCGTCTTAGAAATACTGTGTAGAGACTACACGCAAATCTGAATTGCATTCTTAAATCATTAAAATGTATTCGACACGATTGTGGGTAGGCACTTTTTTACAATGAACCTCGCTTATTCTGCACTTAATACCACGTATACTAATTCCTAATCCATCAAAGTGTATATCCCAACAGTCTAGTGGATATGTGTCATAACTAACGTAAGGATCAATCTAGATATAGAGTTACAATGCATTTTCACATGAGAACGCAGCTTACCTGGGTATTACGGGTAAGTTAATCGTTCTGGGCTTAAAATTTGTAAATGAGTTAAGGTTTCGTGCTTTAATACACAACCAAAGGTGATATTCCCATAGCTTTAGGTCTTTAGTCCCAGTTAAACGTCAGGGCGGCTCGGCATCGTTTCCGTGGATGTGTTTGACTTAAGAATGTCAATACGGCATGGGAGCAGACCCAACTCCCTGTGGTCCTGTATATGAGTTAGCACTGTAGAACCAGTTCAGCCATTCCCCCAGTGAAACACGTGCAGGCATGACTGTCTGTGTTTGGTCAGTTACTGTATATATGGCACACGACATTCATTTAGCAATGAGCTTTCATTTTTTTTTTTTTTTTCCTTTGCATTTTCCTCATCTCACTTCTGTAGACCAGGCTTAAATAGTTAGGATAGTACCATCCTCTTCCCCATTTAACACTTTACCAGCTGTTCTAGAAGGATGCTCCCATATTACCCGCTCCCCTGCAGTGCTAAACACACACACATACACACACACACACACTGTTAATGTATATCCTCCAATAAAATTTCCATCCCATCCTTGGTGTACCGCAGCCTTGTGCCATGCACTGTTTAGAATAACTAATAACTAGGATAACCCACTTCAAGACAGAGGCCACAGTCTGTTCTGTAGCAATTAGACGGTACAATTATATATCGTTTCTGAAATAATGTGTGCATCATGAGGTTACAAACTCCTAGAGCCAGGAGCCATTCTCACTACAAGGAATCAGACTCTACATGTTAAAAAGTTTAAAGTCTCGGGCCGTCACAGTCCTTAAATGCCTCGGTTGCATGTAGTCCAGTCTGAGTGCAAATCCAGGTCTTTCATAATAGCGAAACCTTGGGCTGCGTCCGAGGATTCTGAGCCCATTATGTTGTAATCGTCGGAGATTTCAAAGTTGTCACTTCATTATAACGGGTTGGCTTCAGTACGTGTGAGGCTTCACCAGAACGCTCTAGAGACGCCGAGTGTCATTTCACTTCACCTTTCAGATGTAGCAGGGAGGGAGGCCGTGGAACACCAGCCAATGAAGAACAATGAAACTATTGTATGTATGGATTTCATTGTTCTTTTTTATCCTGGGTGGGGAAAAAAAAAAAAAAAAAAAAAAAAAACTAATTTCAAATTAATTTGGTCCATTCAGAATTCATTTAATATCGTATAACATGGTGGACTACAGAATTCCAAATATTGTGATTATTTTAACCATCCAAATCAGTACTGAGTGACACTATTTCCAAAAGGACTTGCAAGTTACATATTTTAATCTGCAATGGTCTTATTTTGACTTGCTTTTCTTACTTCCTTCCTTGTCAGGGTCCCAGGGGGTTTGGAGCCTGTCCCAGGCTGCACATCACACAAGACTGAGGTACAGCATGGATGGGATGCCAGTCTACTTCACAGCACAAACACATACACACACGCAAACATACTCCATGAGACATTTTGCAATACCGAACTGTGTGTCTTTGGATTGTAGGAGGAACCCAGAGTACCCAGGTGAAACTAGCATGGGGAGAACACCCAAACTCTACAGGCAGAGGGGAGGTGGGATTTGAACTGCAGTCCTGCAGCTGTGAGGCCAAGGAGCCTCTCTTATTAACATTGAGGGTCTCACCATTTTGCTTTTGGTAAAAATGAAAAATATCTATAATTATGCAAATGTCACCTCTCAGATTTTGAGTCCTTCAATCCCTGCATTTATCAGATCACCATACCACTTGTCCAGGTGACGCCCAGTATATAATAGGACACCACAATGAGGTGCAAAGGTCACATTCAGTCTGGAAACTGATGGCCATTACTTGATAACACACCCATCTCCCTGTAAACTTCATGGATAATCACCCACACCTATACCCAAATTATTTAAGTTCTTGTTGATTAGCGCCTCATAGCTGTCATGCCCTTGCACCCTGGCTCCTCCCCCTGCTGCTTGGTTTCCTCGATCTGCACCTGGTTGCCGTGGTAACCCCGATTGCCTTGTACTGCACCTGGTGCTCGTTGCCTTATTAAGCACCTGGTTGCTTGGTGACCCTAGCCTGTTTCCCCTCAGTCAGCCCTGTTAGATCTGGAGAGTGCCTGACAGGTCCTCCTCGACCATACTGGCTCGTACTGCGCTCTGAGCCAGCTGTCTGCTCCCTCAGACACCCTAGACTGCACCCCAGTATGCCTGCCTGTCTGAATGGTCGGTATTACTATACGCCAGTGGGTATCCAAGAGTCACCCAGCCTATGGAGCCCACAGTCACGGGTACTCGATGCGTACGGCTAGACACCCTTCCCCTGTTCCGGTCGGGTTCCCTTGTTTCAGTGCTCCCGCGTCCCCCTAAACCCTGATCCTGTTCCTGGGCCTGCACTCTTCCAAGTCCAGTCCTGGTTCCCTGGAGTCCTGATCTACCTCTCCTACCTGTCATGTCAGTCTATTCTGCTCTGTTGTTCCCTGTTCATGTCTTTCCACACTGTGCCACCTCCAGGTGCCACCCTTGAGGAGCTGCATTACCCGGGTGTTTCTCTCGAGTCGTGTACTTCCTGACGTTCCTCTGGCCGGGGGCCGCTCTTCCTGGTTTGTCTCTGTCCATGTCTTCTGTAGGTGTTCCCCCTGCCCCGTGTCCACCTGTGCTGTGACAGTATGATCGAGCAGGCCCAGCCAGGCACGCTCCAGATCAAGACTGCCTGTCTGACAGGGGTGACTGAAGAAAATAGGCTAGGGTCACCAGGCAACCACGTGTTTAATGAGGCAACGAGCACCAGGTGCAGTACAAGGCAATCAGAGTCACCACGGCAACCAGGTGCAGCACGAGGAAACCAGGCAGCAGAGGGAGGAGCCAGGGAACAAGGCAGCGAGGGTGCGACAATAGCTTAGTTTTGAGTTCCGTTTTTCTACTCAATCTTGGATTTCTGGTTCCTTGATTAGGTTTTCTGGTTTCTTGAACTTGCTTGTGCGATTTTGGGTTTGGGTAGTTTGACTGGTTTTCACCTTTTTCTTGTTTTCAAGTTTCTGGTTTAACCCCAAATCCTTGATCCTGTTTAGTGCCGGATCACGTTAAAGGTGCTCATTTGACCTCAGCTGCCTCGAGCGTGACCCTCAAAGTCAGCAGTCCAAGGTCTGTTGGCACTGAGCACTCAGAGCTGTCCCAGCCAGTGAAAGAAGTCTGTCAGTCAGAATGCTTGGCAACCTGCCTGTCCAGCGTGGGTCACCTTTAATAAAGTTTGAGTTTTGTATAATTCTGCCCTCCTTTCTATGAGTGTAAATTCAAGCTTTTTTCACCATTTTACAATGATGAGAAATCTATTACTTCACACTAGTTTAATAATGTAGTAACTTTTTTACATGGAATTCTAATCATCAAATTATCACCTCTTCTGTTCTTTAATTGCTTGGTGTTAGGACTCTTTAAAGCCTACAACTTTATTTTACTGATTTCACTGACAAAAAAAATCACAGAATATGGTACTACAGTAATGAATGACTCGATGCATTAAGATATTATTTTCCAATACATTTATTAATTAAAATTAATTTAATAAGCGTGAGGTGTGGTGGTTCAGTGGTAAGGGAGTGTGATATCCACTTAAGTGTGGAGTTTGCATGTTCTCTCCACAGAGTACGATTGTGTGTGTTTGTGTGTCTGTGTGTGGTCTGTCAACTTCATTCATGATGGACTGCTAACCGTGTGTGTGTGTGAGTGTGTGTGTGTGTGTGTGTAATAATATCACGTTACAAATATTTTGTTGTTTTAATTTCAAACCCTGGACCAAACTCAGGACCCTGGAATGTCTAAGTTAGCTGGCAGCTGCTTGTAGGCTGTTGAATTTGCAGTAGACTTTTATTCTTTGCTTTTGCCTTTAGCATCAGTTTTTAGTAATGATAACTTTCTCTACAACAATATGGGTTAAATGCAACTAGCTATGGCATTCAGATCTATCCTCTCCAGAATTCTAGCTTGGAAAACAACGAACAACAAAAAATACCCATCGATGCCCAGAAAACTATTCCTGTATATCTTGTTTTTCAACATTTTCCTGGCTACTGTTATCTTGGCCAGGCCGGTTTCTTATCTTGGAGGCAGCTAGCGAGTCGTGATGTAATTATCATTGAGTAAGACAAAGACTTTCAAGTGTTAGAAAAGGTGCTCTGACATTTGAGTCGTCCTTATTGAACACGACAAACAGTGTAAGCCAGACTGGTGTACAGTCTTTCAATTATGTCACAAACTGCTTTGCTTTCTGGTACAGTGTGCCTTCGACAGAGCAAATTAAAGAGATTTATATTGTGTACTATGCAATATACACAGATGGCATTTGGCTGCCTTGGAGTCATTCTCCCGAATTATAGCCCAGTCGTGGTAGCTGGTTTGTCAATACCCCTGACCACGACAATTTGGCTGTGTCTTAAACTCTTCACTCTGGGCAAGTGATCCTTTTTTTCTGAGGTTCCCAGACAAGGAAAAACACCCAAGAGTAAATGTCAATCGTAATGTCTGTCACCACATTCCATCTCATTCTTTCACAACAAATACCAAGTCAGCCAATCTTTCTTAGAGATATATTTTGTATCTTCCATTAAAACCGTCATTGGTTCAAAATGGACATTAAGTAACCTCTTTGTACATTTAACAAGCTCTGTGTGTGATGACTTGTCTTGGTAATTCAGTCATACAGAGGAATTTCTCGCTGTTATCTTGCCCAATGACCTCTTTGTGACCTCTAAACTGGAAGTTTCTTGCAGCCATTCATCAAGCAATCCACCAGCTGTCTTCAGAAATGCAGATCCTGGCAAATGTACTGCATCGATGCTTCATACTGCCTCCAAATGAGGCTTCAAAACACCTAGCGGGCGGGAGCAACTCAAACTAACAAAGCAATGCTGGTGCTAATTGGTGCTTCAACATCATGGCAAGTGGGAGTATCTTGAGCTAACCAATCAATGCTGGGGCTGAAAGATAGTCTGCATTGATTGGTAGATACTCCTACCCCCCCCCAAAGGTTTTGAAGCCTTATTTGTCCTATTGCTAAGTCCTCATCAAGTGTTGCTGTTTGTGTATTATTGACTTTTAATGCTGTTTGTGTCAGCCATTATGGAACTGGCAAATATTAGGCACAATTTGAGTTGAAGAACTTTATTTAGAGAGAACATACACAACTGACATCAAGGTTGACTTAGAGTGTTAGTTACAATGCTGGTTTTGGAAGGGGGTTGGCAAAATGTAGCCCTATCTGCTATACTTAAGTCATGTTATTGGATAAATACAGTAGGTTCATAAATGGTTCTGAAAATATCGTAACAGACCTTATGGGGAGTTTATTAAAACGTTAAATATAATAATAGAATGGTAATAATTTTATTTGCTTTTTACAAAGCTAGGACTGTATCATTTCATATTTATCAACTTGTTTCGCCTTGGTTATTTTACAGGCAGCTTC
This sequence comes from Gymnarchus niloticus, assembly GCA_009936485.2. Lineage (NCBI taxonomy): Eukaryota > Metazoa > Chordata > Actinopteri > Osteoglossiformes > Gymnarchidae > Gymnarchus > Gymnarchus niloticus. The sequence goes on along the minus strand of JAACJT020000110.1, from coordinate 3,608,251 downwards.
TTGATTTAGATTAATTGCCTTTTATTTTGAAGGCAGAGAAAATGCACTTCTGAGAGAAGGGCACACCCTTCACTGCGTGAGGCACCGGGCCCCCATAAGTCGGCTCTGTCAGGTCGCACTTCCCAGGACTGTCGAGTTGAATGGATTTACACGAGAGAGCTAGCCTCTTCCCGGCATGTCTCGGTCAAATCAGATTGTTCCCAGACCGAAATCCGACTGACTTCTCACCTGAAGTTCACAGTGAACTATTCGATTCAAATATTGATGAGTCACCCAAGCGAAGGCTTTTTCTCAGAACAATATTCCTACTCTACAAATATTCTCCTGATGATCTGGAGATCTGCAAGTGTCTTCACCAACCACCATTTATGTGGTTGGTAGAGATGATTTTGAATTCTTCAGAATTTTTTTTTTTTTTTTTTGTACCTGACTGTAGTTAGCAGACATTTGGCTGCCCTGTCCTCATTAAGGCATAAGCCCATTAGCCAGCCAGGAGATGCTCGTGGACTACACATGTCAGAAACACGTATTTGCTCTGTAGCCATGACAGTGTCTTAAAATTCATGCCAGCTTGTCAGAAAACAAGCCGCGGATTTCACTTTGCAGACATAAACTGATCTGCACGTCTCAGAAAACACGCAATCAGCTCCTAACGAAAGGTCACATTTGCAATGCCTGTGACTTAAAAAATGCAGGTAATTGGTTACAGATAGCGTTAATACGCAGGCAGATTCTGAAAAAAAAAAGATTCCGCTCTGATGGCTGTGAAATGTTGGGTGAGTTATTAAATACTTGCAGACTATTTTCATTAGGAAACTGGAGGGTAAGTTTTCAAAGAAAAGTTCACATTTTTTATTATTGACTGCATTTGAAATGTGTTATGATGCTCACTTATAATCGACATTAAATATGCTATATGTTTTGAGGACTGGAGAGAAGATGCCGAATCCTTAATTGAACCGGGCAAGTCATAAGCGTAGATAGATGCTTTAAGACTTATGCATTATTAATATCTCTCATCCTATATAAGATTTTTTTTTCATTTTTGGAATTCTGCTTACGTTTAGGAAAGACCGCCTTCTGTCATAAAGCATATTTAAAAATGCAAAGTCACTAAGCATTGACAGGTGACTGAGTAAAGTTCTGAAATTATATTTTTTACACTAATTAATCTGAGGGATGAAATCATTTTGCTGTATGTATTTAAATGATTAGTATTCCAAAGTCGTTTTTGTTCACTTCAATTAATCTTTAACATTTTCCACATTCCTAAACTTGAACTCTGGTAGGCATGCACCTTTTTTTTTTAGTGATGTTATAAAAACCCATTAATGTTGATATTTTAACATTTTATATAAAATTATAGCCGCTAGCCATATACAGGGCATAATCTGACATTATAAGGGAGCTCATGTCTTGATTTGAATAAATGACCACTCTCCTTTGAAGAATGTATTATTGCTAAATGTCAACATTCAGCAGCCGGTAAATGAACGTAGAAGATGACATGGATTCACGTTTCATCTAGAAGAATTTGTCCAGGTGTGATGTTTCAGCAAACTGATAAAATGACTAAATAAGCATTTTTGTAGGAAAATGCCCAAGCTTAACTATCAAAGTACGAGGGTGTTATTGAAGGTTCTCTCCTACACTATGCACATGGAGATTATACAATGTTAACCTTAATACCTGGCATGGGCTGGGCCTTTGGGATGATTTTGTTGATGGCTTCATTCTAAAACTATACTGGATTTATGTACAGTATGATGAATATATCCGCAGAGAAGGGATTTATGTAAGAAGTTGAGTGCCTAGACTCAAGATAAAAGCCACACTGTCACACATCATTTTTTGACTAAAACTGGATTTTTTTTTTTTTTCGGCCTGCAGAAAAAAAGTAAATGAACTGCATTTGGAAAGTATGACAATTTCAACAAGAAAAACCACTCGCCAAATGATGCAGATGCTGTAGCTTTTTTATTCACATTTTGGGTCAGGCTAGCACAGAAATAAAAATTTTTGAACAAAATCTTTAAGATACGCTTTGAGACACGTCTTCAAAACAGAAGCGAGCCTTCCTGCCTTATCGCTGTTCGTTGCCCTTCCAAAGAATACATAATAGAGGATTTTTTTCCGCCCACTTTCGTTCAGATCGTGCTCAAAGCACCGTGTGAAGCCCCCTGCAACTTACACGCCTTCAAAAATGTGTAATCGCCTCCATTACTTTCTGGTAGCTTTTATTTCAAAATTTCAATTACATACGCTGAGCTGAAGCAGGTGACAGCTGACGGGGATCAAGCTGACGATTTGTTGCCAGCACAAATGATATTAGTGTGGTTGTTCTTAGCCATGAAAACCTCCAGCTGGAGAGAGGGAGAACCAGCTTAGCCTGCAACAGTGGAGACCTGCTCTGGGTGTCTGTGTTGTAGAAAGTCCTACCGAGAATCAAGCTGATAAAATATATATGATTTTGCTCAGTGTTGCCCCCTCCTTACCCCACCTCAAATCCTAATACATGCCCACGTAAATGTTTTTTTTATGTGTGTGCTTTACATGTGTTGCCCAGCAGGCACTTATGTACATATATGAATGTGCGTTTGTTGTTGTTACACATCGCTAAGGGCAATATGGACCACACAGGCCACTTCCTGACTATGCTATGTTAGCAGAGCTAGCTATTGGAGAGCCAGAACTCCGCTTCCAGGGAGCCATGAATGTTTGCCAAATACAAACCACACACACAACAGTGTTTGACTTCCCCGACCGTGGTTCAGCCAGACGTGTTTACTTGTCCTTTGAACAAAAATAGGCCTATGTACAGAACAGATTTGGAGGTCCACATTCATAAGGACAATGTTTAGCCTATTGGACTAGCGAGGTGGTGTGCTTTCCAAAGTTGTAAGAAGGCAGACCTTGCTCTATAGCAAATTTAATGTGTGAGAGAAATTAGCTGCTTTGTAGGCCAACAACAAGTATAGCTCAAGTTTGATAGGGAAAAGAAAGCTTCTAGTAGTGATTGCACAATTGAGGCTTCAAAAGCCATGGTGGGTGGGACTATCCTGAACTAACCAATCAAGGCTGGCACTAAATGAGGCTTTGAAAGCCATAGTGGGCGGGACTATCCTGAACTAACTAATCAAGGCTGGCACTAAATGGGGCTTTGAAAGCCCTGGTGGAGAGGACTATCCCTGAACTAACCAATCAGGGCTGGTTAATTGATAGGTAGGATACTCCTATCCACCATGTGTTTTGAAGCCTCATTTGTTCCATCACTAGCTGTTAATCTAATATCCAACAGCATAAGAATTCAATCTGGATAAGACGGAGTGCATGCATCATACATTGTGACATTTTTGTTGCGATGCAACGGAGATGATGCAGTCTTTGATGCCTTCCTGCAGCATGTTGATCTTCTGTCATTGTGAGCACTGGGCTCGCTTGCTGACCACGTGACCGCAGACGCCCAGCCTGCACTGGCGCTGTTTTCCTATAGGTGTCTCTGCAGTTCCTGTGCTCAGGAATTATTCCTTAATCCACGCGAATCCACAAATGAGCAGAATATCCGAGAACAATCATGATGGTTTTCTAATTTAAAATCAGATCCTCAAAGACTCTCACTTCTTTATACGAAAACTTGATCTTTCATTTGATGAAAAACCTTTTTGGAAAAAATTTTGGAAGACCCAGACGGGAAAAAAAAGTCTCTCTGCTTGATATTTAATGAATTATTTTGACTCAAATATCTCAGGATTTGTAATTAATATAAGGTCTGAGTTACTTCTTTTACATTTACGATTATTTTTTTCCAAGTGACTAACTCTCAGTTTTTAAATTTCTCATGCTTTATTTTCCAATAGAAATTTGATGAGAAACAATAACAAGACACATTTAAATGCCAAGATATTTTATTCATAACAAAACAGTACAATAGAAATGGATTTTTTCCTGAACTACTAATTAATTATTTAACCATACACCGATGATTACAATAGAAGATTTATGTAAACAAACAATTAAATATCCATAAAGAAGTCAGATGATGACATTTCTAATTACAGGCAATTGGCCTGGAGTGGACAGGTTTTAAATTAATATTTTAAAATATGTATTGTGTAGGTATTGTTTTAGTGTTCACAATTCATTGTGTCAGGAGCAGGCAATGCAGTTAATGACTACAATGTCTGAATGATACACTAAAGCTGAAAAAATTAATATGGTTTGCTTACTGATATCCAAAATTCTAGTTATAGAGGGCTATGGTGGCTTTCCCATTAACCAGTTTTTAAATGCCATTTTATTTATTGTAATTAACCGCTGTAGCTGGTAAACCTGAGGTGTTAATTGGAAATCTGGTTGAAATGTGCAGGATTCATGCCACTGGTCTTCGTGATTTTTTTTTTTTTTTACTTTCTTTGCAATCAAGTGCAAAAATCTCAAAGGAAGAGTCCTGGAAACTGGAAAGTGTCAGCTTTGTTTCTTAAAAGGCAAAATGCGTAAACCAGCAGCAGCGATTCCATTTCGCACTCCATTCACATCAACAAGCCCCTTTTCCCACTTCTTTTTCCTTTCTTTTCTAATTTTGACGAAACACGTTCTCAATAAAGTGATATAAATATGGCAAGCTGCCACTTTCATATAATTGCGTAGACACGCATAAAGTGTAGAGACGGCATCATACAGACAGCCATTCACTGAAACAGACAATTAGCTACACTGCCTAGTTTTTTAACATAATTCACTCGACTGGATGCCACCGTCACGTCTGGCAGGTAATGGAGCTGAGACTCCAGTGTGAGCACCCTGAACAAAGGAGGGAGTCGATAGGCGGCCTGCCAGGACAGGGTCCAATGGCACACAAGCTCTGTGTAGTAGAATGTACTTTCTTATCTGAAAGATTAGCCTTTACACATATTGCCATTTATATGTATTCTCGCGCCATCTACGCTGCGCAAATCTTTATTCCATATGCAAACGCGCATTGCAGAAATATCTTCCCCTTAATTATGCAGATGCCCCCATGCAGGGTATTCGGTCTAGTCCACTGTATACACACGCCGTGTTGAAGCTTCTGATTCTTACTTTTGTTCTGGAAAATAACGACTTACTATTAATATTTTTTCAAGCAATATTTCAATTACTAAGTAAATACTGTTATGCATGATAAATATAATTCTTGCAAATTTGTGAGTAAGATTTCATCCTTACATTATGTATACAGACAAACACAAACATGGGCGAATCAATCAGGTTAATAGCACAGTTTTACTCATTAAGTTTGTTGCATGTAAAACTTGAATATATGCAGTATATATAACTTTGCTTTGTTGCACCTTTTACTTAATTCTGTGTGGTAGCAACTTAAAAAAAAGCCAATGTAAATAAATATAAAAAGTGAGATTTAGCACAAAAAGCTCAAGTTTTCCTTCTCCCATCGTCCGGATGACCGTCGTAGCGTTTTGTTTTGTGATGGGATGCGGCTGCCTCCGCAGTTGGCTCTTAAGTAAATCAACAGTGACATCTTTCTTCGAGATGGGGAATTACACGGCTCGAAATACGTAATTCTCAGGCCTTTCCGAAACATCCCGCCATTCATTCGTGCCATTCACTGGTAATGATACATGACTATGCTAAGTGATATCTTAGTAATCCATCTAAATCAATTTTATGGCTGATTCCTTTGGAGAAAAGAATTTTGTCTACAGAGCGAGGCTCGGTTTTGCATTCGCTGCACAAAACAACTCGGAACTCAAATGTAATATTGAGAATTGTTTTATCTGAGATTACGGCAACCAGCAGGGTAATTGAAGGAGTTCTCTCAGGACAGAAAAGTGAGATGCTATTAATTTCCAGAAATAGTTTTATCTGTAATCCAGTATGGAAGAAGACTTAGTTTGATATTCTGAGCCACGTTGCATTATGGGTAGTTTTGCTATATGCCAGTAGATATGACATGAAAAATGCAAGTATAGGTGAGGTTCACCTTGACAGCCATTAAACGCTGCCTGGGTAAATTCTCAGTCATGTTCCGGAGTACAAAAAATGTAGTCCTTTCAAGTCCACTGAATCTGTTGAGCTGCACTGGTGGTTGAACTCAGGTGAACAGAGTGGAAAGGTGCTGCTCTGACTGGCTTAATAAGCAGGGAATTAAAGGAGTCTAGCTTGTCAATGCTGACGTTTCAGCTGGCGTCTTAACACTTCAGCCCTGAGTTACTCCTGACTCTTTGGCCAGAACTCCTTCATATTTATATCATCACGTAAGGTACCTTGTAACTTGGTTTCTAGTCTGGGATTTTCTGGAGAAGCTGCTACAGCAGTTTGCCTCAAAATATAGAAATGACTTTGAAAGGAATGTGTGCACAGTACATACTGTGGAAAAACTTCCCAGTAAATAAAGTTTAATCAGGGTGCTGAATATTTCTGGATATAAATAATCGAGCCTCTGAAACTTTAATTAAGATACACATAATTACACATATCAAAATGTAAGGCAGTTAAAAACTGTACATTGGGCTCCCAGACAGCAAATGGAGACCAGGGGGTAAATGTCATTTTAGTTCATCTTGAACAGACTAGATTTATCTAATGGAGCAAATAAACGTTGAAGCGCTAGAAAGTAACACTGCAAGAGGCTCTGCTGCTAAATCTTAAGGACAAAGGAGGGGCAGCTCCTCTCTCAGCCAATCAGCTCTCAGGACATCAGAATGAGTGACGTGTGCCACGTATGGTTATTCTGAGCCGCAAATGTCAACAATTTCAGCGTCGCTCCACCAGTAGCGCAGTGCGTCCTTTGGATCGCGTGTAGGAGGCGGACGTTTGACAGATTCGTCTCAGAAAGACGGCGAATATCAATGCGCATTTAGGTCACCCCTGCTGGCGTAGCGTCCACAATTATTTTGAAATAATACACAATGTTGGTGGTCAACAAGAGAGCCTAGGTTGAATAAATCTGCGATAAGCATTCTCATGGATTTAAGGAATTAATTTCTGTGCGGCTGTATTGCAGTGGTGATCATTTAGTGAGTTCTATTCTCTGTGTATTAACCGCTGGCTGCTTTCAAGGAAGACAAAAACAGCCAGAGAACACGACTGCTGTGATACCGGAAGGCCGTACTGAGTGACTTTCCGGGGTCGCCAGGGAAGCCGTTGTTGCCAGATGTTCATTCCGTCCCACCGATTTCGTTGCTGTCAGATTTGTATTTGGCGAGTCCCGGTGTGTCCCAGTGTCACTGATGAGAAATCTGAGATCCCACTAGATATCGTAATGCCATCAGAGACGAAGATAAATAAAAAATAAGGCGATTCTGACCGTGCGGATTTTCAAACACACTTGACACTCTACCAAATCGCGTTAGGGCCGAAGAACATGTCCGAAGCATGTGGTGCTGATGCTGAGTCCCAGGCCCCTGATAACTGTCCCGTTCGCCCAAGGGGCCCCGGTTAGCCTCCGCTCTGATAGCATGATGAAACGCAGCTTTTTTGCAGCTTAATACCACATGGCTCGCTTTCTGGGTCCTCTTTTTCTTACGTTTTTCTCAAGGGAACAGATTAGAATATTTTTTTTTTTTAGCCGGCCAACTTTTTTTTTTTTTTTTGTCTAATTCTGGCTTTCAAATATCAGCTTTTTATATGCATAAAACGCAGCTTTCAAATTCCATCAATGGCATTTGACGGAATATAGCCGCTGCACATTTATTTGCGTGAATGGCCCTCACCACCCATTTAGTTTCCCAGTAGTTAAGCTGTTTATGTCCCCATTCAGCAGTTACACAGGCGAGGTAGTGTAAACACAGAAGCATCTTTTTAATTGTGCTGTTTCAAGCCTTGCTCGTCTGTCGAATTAGCACTCCGTCTCTGCCAGATTAGGGCCCATCAAAATGCGGCTTGTCACCCAATCAGCTTAAACTTTGCTCGCCATGCATGTGGGAGTGTGATAACAGCCGGACGCTGTTTGCCATGCGAGCTTTAGGAGTCTTCGCCGCCCCGGTCGTCAGATAGATATTGTCCCTTGTTTGGCACCGTGGTGTATTTGTTCCGTGCATGCGAGAACACAGGGGAGGCGGGGCGGTGGGTAAAGCCGGGGGGGGGTCCTTCGTGCTCCTGGCCGGCCTTCCGCGGCAGCATCCAGTCATGCAAAAACCCAGGCTAACTTCAGACAATCGGAGGTGGGCAGGTCACGTCGGAAATGTCAGCCTCGAAACATCGCTCTGTCCGTTGAGAAAGTCTAACATATTGCACCAAATGCATAATAAATTCCCCATCCTAATACCTGTTCTTCAGCACAGCTTGGCCCTTAAAATGTCATTTTCATGCTTCACAAAAAATCTGGCAAGTCCACATACTTTTGGCATTGTCATACGATACTTCTGTTTCCGAAAAAAACAGAACAGTACTCGAACAGTACTATCACTGATCAAACATGCAGGTTTTCACAAAAAGGTAGTCTTTTTATTATATGGAAAAGGAGAGAAAATAGCTTAATCCCATGTAATTGGGGTCAGGACCAAGCTTTAAATACAGTGTCCACCTTGAATTACAGAAACAAAGGCTTTAACTCACATGATTTAATGACCACTAGATTTTTTCCGCAGCAAGAAGAGGTCAAAGGCTTTCAGTATTCATTAAGGCTCAAATGCAGTCCCACTTTTATCTTCCTTAGTATCAATATGCCCCAAAGACCATTGGACATCTCCACACATCTAAACTATAGCAGCAAGAGCTACTCCTGTCGTAGCCGTCTGTAAAGCCCCTCATTAATATGAAAATGAAATACATTTTCCACCATAAAAGTCCCTATGAACCATGATAAATATTTTATGTACCATGTGCTTTTGTAGAATGATCAACTGAAGTTTAATTGGTTTGGACATTAGTTTTAAAATTTAAACATTCACAAAAGAAAGGGATTGGAATCTAACCACATCTAAATTAATCCTGTAATACATATTAACCTTTCTGAAATCAAGAGCTATTCAGATAGACAAGAGCGAGGCTGTCACCTTTGGCATTCATTTGGTGTGTATGCCAAAGAAAGATGAAGAGAAGGCACAGAAATGGTGGGGGGGGGGTAGAGGAGCTGTCACGCTTATGAATATTATAATGATGGCGGTAAAGTATATGCCATAGATTCAGTGGCACATGGCTTGTATGCTACGGGCAGATGATTTGCGATGTATCAGAAAGACCAGGGGAAGGCTAGCGAGCCCCAAGATGCCGACTCATCCATTAAGGCACTGTCAGGGTGCCATCACCTTAGCCCTTTTGATGGTTTACCCAGTTCCTGGATGGATTTAATCGGAGTTTAATTGGCTCGGTGATATTCAAGCTCAAAGAATCCGCAGCGAAAGAACAGCTGTTGGGTGTGAACATAATGAGGTTATGGAGGAGAGGAGCTGGTCATGGAGTGGTTAAGAAATACTTGTTGAGTTCTGTTATGGTGGCACGTGTTGGGTAATGAAGCACTCATCTGAGACTCGGTATATTTTACAAGACATTAAAACAGGCTCCTATAACGCTATCTGAGAACTCTTGAGGATCTTGAGGATTTTGATTCATTTGAGGCTGACATGTGACGTCAGTTTATACTATGGAGTTCTACTCTCACCATCTATCAACGAGTTTTTATCCTGGTTTTAAATCCACTTTTAAAAACACATTTCACTGCCCATTAATATCTTGAAAAAAAAAAACAACTAAGCCAGACCAGCCAATTTACAGCTCATGGAACACGCAAACGAATAGACAATGAACGCAGCGCTCAGTAAAATGTTGCATTTTGGTCACCCCGCCCCCCACAACCTATTGTTGTGAACTTGACCACTTCATCTTTGAACGGTGAATTTATTGCCGGCCAAAAGAGGGATTTTTCACCTCCCGCTACATGCCTGATATGACATGTTGACATTTACAGTGTATGCGGTTTCACCACCGTGGCCGACCGACGGTTCCCCGGGTCCCTGTCTGTAGGCCGTCTCGCCTTTAACAAACAAAAAAATTTGTTCATTCTGTTCTGTCTAGTAAATACCAGTCTCCCCGCGGCTGTTGTTTTCCAAACCACTCCAATAACGTCTTGCATGAATATCAATTTATATGGCCCTGGAAATGTAAGAAAAAAAAAGTAGCATTCGTAGCCAAATGTCGTACAGCCGTTTCCCATTCGGCAAAAATCTTGTCATACGTATAAGGCTTGGGAGTACTGTCCGCGGGGAATAGTTCAGCATTCATCGCCGTGATTATAGATCATAGATCGTGGTGACAGCCGTGTAGATATATGTATAACGTTGAGACTTTAGTAAACAGGGACTGTACAACATGCAAAGTAAAGTGTCTTAAAACTCTAACAAAGCGAATGTAACATGACTGAAACTTCAGGACTGTGTTGAAGTTCACATTTCAAAAGAAAGGTGAAGCCTCATCTGCAGGAAGCTCTGAGTCCTTTATCTAATCGGCACTCACAAACAAGCTCGCAGTCTTGAAGTTTGTACCCAACTCCATACAGAACCTGCTTAGGCACAATATAAATGACACTCCAACAGAGACACCAAACACGACTAGCTTCTAAGCTGTGAAAAAAAATCTTTTTTGGTCATTACTTCATTTAACGAGAGATGGTTGTATTTTAGTTAGGTTTTTTCTGTTTATTAAAAAGATATTCAGATATTAATCGATTTACATGTTTTAAACCTATTTGATACAGCACACACAGCACGAGACACGAGGAAGACGCACGCCCGTACGAACTGCATCTGCTCAGCACATATTTACGTATTTCAGATGTTGCGCTAGCTTTATTCTTAAAAGATTGCGTACGTCGGGTATTTTTACGTAAGTTTTGGCAATTTTTGTAAAGCTTAAGAAAAATAACTCCGCTGCTACGGAAGCCTTAGATCGGATTACGATCAGTAAAGAGCGAGTTAAAAGGACGCAAAGCGTTACACACGTGCAAGCGTGTCGATATTGATCATGCGATTTTTAAGCAAATGTGAAAGAACGACATTAAAAAAAAAACACATTGTGTTTCAACAAGAATATCACGTCTTCAAAATAAGAAAAATGAACTTAATTTTTAAATTATGATCCTTATGAGAAATTCTCACATTTAATTTCAACTTATTTTTGACAAAAAGGTTTGTTTTACCATCACTAAAGGTGCATCAATGCCAAGTATTGTGATTTAAAGACGCAGGAAAAACGGCTGCCTTTGAATATCAGAGATTCAGTTCCGGTGAGAAGCTCAGTGCCCAAAAGTCCACATAGACCGGAGAATCTTCCATACAAAAATGAAAAAAAAAAAATACAAATGCAAATTGGCCTGACATGATTGGACGACCAGAGACCGTGGTGCTGCCTTGGTCCTCCGTCCACATCTGCTTCTCTTCAATCTCCCAGGAACAGCCATCCAGAACAGATAACATATTCTGTCCATCAGTAGATCAGTGACAATGAAGTGTCACACTAGACAGTATCCTGGAAGACGAGGGGAAGGGTGAAGAGGTGCTTCAACAATTTGGAGAGCTGGTTAGCTAAGAGTCACATGTGCTCGAATATATAAATGGGAGAACAGGGGGCAACAACTGACACGGGGAATTCAAGCAGCAAACAGACAGAACTGACACGACTCCAACCCCGCAACTACATCCAATAATAATTAGGAGAATTATTGTCATGGTCACCATTCATAACCAATGTTCTCGCCTTGGGGTGTTGCTGGAAAAAATGCTTTGATTAAGTAAGGTTGGGGAGCAAATAACGTGCTGCTTGAATTGATGTCAGATGCAAGAATGCCCCTTTGCTACCCCACCACTAGCATTACCATCACACGCTCACACCCCCACAGCAGACACCTTAGCACGAACAGCTACGGGGTGTCTGGATGAATGGCTCCAACACCTGCCTCCCAGTTATGGTAATGGTGCTGGCCTCCCTGGTTATGCTAATGGCACTAGCCTCCCAGGTTATGCTAACAGACATCAGGGCTCAAATCAAGAGCTGCCAAAAAAAAAGGCACTGTTTGGATGGGAGCTTTCCGCTCTGCCGTCCTCAGCTGACAAGTACCCAGAAAAACGCTGTCAGTTCTACATGAGGCTCTGTGACCTCATGGGTCTTGTCCAGGAGATTCAAAATTAATGTAAATGCACCTAAAGTGTGGCCCATCGTACTGTGAAGCATTGCCAAAATGAAATATTCAAGTGTGAAAGTTAACATCCAGGAACCACAAAGGTATATATTAAATGCCTCTCTTGCCGATGTCTGGAATTTCAATATATATTTCAGTCTGGATACTTTGTAGAATTAAAGTGACATTTTCCCTTGCTGAATTATTTAAAATGTGATCATTGAAATATAATAGTCTTTTATCTTCCATGCAGAAAATGTATCCACAACTTTTGAATATAAGAAAGAACTTGTGACAAAAAAGTATTTAAACACTGAAAGAAATAAATATGTGAATTTTTCTGGGGGATCCGTTTATAATGTTGACATCATCTTCTCTAGGGGATCGGAGACAATTCTCAAATATGTTTTTAAAATGGGAGTGAAATAGACTGATGTTTACAGAGGCAAGTAGCTACACTAAGCACAAAATGAAGTAGGTGCATGCTTTAAGCTCTGGCTAAGGTGCAAAATGAAGCAGGTGCATGCTTTAAGCTCTGGCTAAGGTGCAAAATGAAGTAGGTGCATGCTTTAAGCTCTGGCTAAGGTGCAAAAT
>JAACJT020000110.1:3579544-3595445 GCA_009936485.2 Gymnarchus niloticus | reverse complement strand
GCATGCTTTAAGCTCTGGCTAAGGTGCAAAATGAAGTAGGTGCATGCTTTAAGCTCTGGCTAAGGTGCAAAATGAAGTAGGTGCATGCTTTAAGCTCTGGCTAAGGTGAAAAACGAAGTAGGTGCATGCTTTAACCATTTCAACGTGCGATGAAACAACATGATAAATGAAAGGCAACCATAACCATAATGGCAACGGGAGGTCAGCCCATCCATCAGCATTTGACAAACAAATGTCATACTTCTTCGGTTGTTGATATTTTAGCTGTTCATGTATTTTTCGAGGTGATAGTGGATAAGGAATGGTCTGTAATTGTTATGATATTGTTGTACTGGCTTTGACTTCTGTTTTCATTCTGAATCTGTATGTGATGTCTTGATTTTAATTGTTGTAAATGAAAAAATTGCTAAAAAAATAAACCTTCCTCAACCTGCCACTTACACATGAATACACAACTTCTCATAACTAGGCAAATGCTTTGCATTAATGAATGAATTTTAACTAATTTAACCGAGTTTTGTGCAATTTAGCCAATACATTACCATATAAAATATGTACCAAAAGTCCAATCACCCGGCTGTGCCGCATTCCATCTTTTCACGGACGGTTCCGTGCCTTGGCCTGACTCTGAACAGCTAACAGTTCCACAGTGGAGAAGTCTTCAAAAGCAGAGAGAAAGTTTCTGAGCTCTGTGGTACATAAAGCCAAGAAGTATTTTGACGTGCGTGCCTGAGTATTTTTGAGATTTCGAGGGAGTATTTTTCGTAGCATTGGCGCATTACTTAAGAATTCTGTCGTGATGTGCAACAAGGTTGGACTCTTCTTATCCTTCTTTGAACGTTAAAGTGCACCACTGGGTATGTCTCACTGGCCTTCCCTCACGTTTTCAGAACAGTTTCGCATCTACAAACCAAGGTCAGGGTCCCCTGGGTGTACAGTACAACTGGGTCTGGTGGAGGGTGACGCATGCATCCTTGCCAACAGCACTGTCGCCCACTGCAGGTTGCAGCCATTCCACAGTTGCAACAACCCTGTCGAGCGTGTGAGATTAATAAATCAGGAAAATGAATGAATTTTGCATGAAAGCCTCACACTGGGGAACATTGCGACTCATTAGGAGTTATATTACTGATCACAGGATGTCTCACCCCTTTAGAACATAGCTGTTAAATCCCCTCTTTAAAAATGTTAATTGCATTTGGGTAAATTGATTAATACCCTTCTAATTGAGCATATTTTTAACAGATCACCATCAGGCTTGACAGTAAGATTAACTCTTTAATATGCATAAGTCTTGTCTTGCATGATTAATGCTTGACATCAGCACAACACAAAAAAGTCATAAAATGCAAAATTAACCAATGATGGGGCCATTTATGAGTCTTTGACTTTGGCATCTCGCTCATGCCGTCTCCGTGTGTCTTAATGTGAAGTGTAATAGTTGAACCCAGTAATGTTAAACTTACAGCGATCCATTCAATCCTCATGAAGTCCTAGCTAAACAATATGAGCCCGGCAAAATCTGAGCACTACTTTAATAAGCACAAAATAGCATTTTTTTTTTTTTTTTACATTAAGCAGTGATCCATGAAGGTTACCATAACATCAAAGGCCAGTATTCGCCAGTTGAGTGCCATTCGATACAAATTAACTTCTACTTAAATTAATTTCCACACATTCACGTGTCTGTAATATGGGAAAGTGGGAGCAGTTCATCAGCATTGACTGACAAGTCGCACTTCATTAACAGGTAAATATATTAACCCATCGGTGAAACCTTGCACCCCTTGGCCTGGGTCAGTTCATCAATTGAAAAGATACCATAGTCTATCCGGTACAGTACCACAGAACACACAGGATGTTAAGCATGACAGGCTTCATTGTAAAATACGGAATTAACGGTAACAATGCAGATCGATACGTTTTCCAAAGAGTTAATCTTCCATGCTGTTGTACATGTCGTGTAACAGGAGCACACACCCCAAAAGTGAGGCTACTGCATGCCGGTCATGTTAAACTCAGAGTCTCAACCCCATGTTATGCATCCAGAACAGTGGTTTCAAGTTCAGCTAACCCCGGGAGAGTGCAAAATAATTTTTTGACCACAGAGTTGGAACTGTGACTCATTCACGCGGTAGGAGCGAATGCAGGTGCCACTTGTACCGTTATCTCAAAAGGTGTCCGTTTAACCCTGAAGGTACAGACGAGCTAAATTATCAGATATTTCTGACAGAAACCGAACCAAGTTATGTAATATACCAAGCTGTTTTTTTTTTCTTTTTTTGCACAAAGTTGTCAATCAGCATTCAGTAGCAGACCTTTAGGATTTGTGTGATTAAATAGCTTCGTGTGAACCAGGGAGCATGGATTGAATTGAGACAAATGTAACCTGGCTTGCTGTGAGGGTTTATGGGGCTAAATGGTTCCAAAACCAGGCCTCCCAAGGCCTGTTTGAATTGAGTCCGACCCTTCGGAGGCTTACGGCACACCGTGTCCCAGTCCGTTTCGGCATGGTCCCACCATAGCATCTCATTCTGCATGGATCCACAGCTTGCTTTTGATGGAGCTCCATTATTTAATTTGTGTCCTCTGTGGGTCCACCTCCAGAGTCCGGATTAACCCGAACAGCGTTGTTCACACATGGACCTGCCCCCCATCTGCCTCTTCAGCTCAGCCTGTCGGGAGAAGCGAGGCACCTTGTCTGTGACACACGGTTCATGATCCATGTCAGTGTACTGCTCTCTTAAGAGGCGAAAACAAGTAAAGGATTTTCTATTTCCTCTTCCCAAATTGTGATTCCAGATAGCTATTCGAGTATTATATCGAGTCTTATCATGCATTTTCCATTTTGATGTTGTGTTTTTCAATCACATGCATTTCTACGGTTCCTATTTTCCGATAGACCTTGCTTAACATATTATCCTGAGTCATGCATCTCACCATATGCATAATGTTTATATTTCTAATTGCTAATCTTTATTATTTTGCGGTTTGCCTTTTAATTCAATGTCACCAGCATATGGCAATAATGTGCTTTACCCATAAACTTAAAATAACTGTTGTCCATTATGTTTTCAACAATTTTGTCATAAAACTTTGTTTTGATGTCAGCAAAAATTACAAAAAGTACTTTTTAAAATTAATTATGCAATATGTAGGTTAATATGTATTGGATAACTGTGGCCATCATCCTTGTTAAAAGGACCCAGTTGTGTTTTTTTTTAATATTTTCTAATTTAAGATTAATTAAGATCTCACCACTCCACCAAAACACATACACAATCTATAGTATTGAGCCCCATAACTATTTTTTGAAAGTAAGTCACTTTTAAGGACACAGAAAACAGTAGCTGAAAGCGATAAATATTAATCGACCTCTTATTTTGGCCTTGACATTCAGTTATTTTGACAAGAATGTCAGTTATACAGACGAGTTGGAACTTCGCTAATACCACCGTCTGTGTTGTTGCTGCCTGCATGACTGTTTTGTTTTTCTACAGAACAGCTTGCTATGAAAAATTAAAGGCATGCTAAGTGACTAATGCATTTTCTCAGTCTTGGAGAAGGTCAATGAAAAATTAACAATAGAAATAATTCATTTTGATCAGTGCCAACAGTACCGAAAACTTGTGCCGCGCTTAATAAGATATCCATCTTCATGCAAATTTCTCATTGGCTAACACCCAAACTATGATTACTACACACAGTATAAATTCTGTAACACTTCTAACTTGTGTTTAGACATGTAGGGATTAAAATGTGCTCCCCTGCACAATGCTATGTTGCAATTTTAATTATTTTTTTCTCTTTCTATCATGCCATCTAATATGCATTTAACCAGCGGTAAACACGCTTTCTTATTAATGTGTCATTTTGTAGCTATTAATCCAGACCCGTTCTCTAGCGTGGTTAGCTAGTTATCATTCTAAAGACCTTCTTAACATTTAACTTTAACAATTAAACCTTGCCACATTCTACAGTAGAAACACTGTTTAGGAATCTGGTAGTCATGATTCATAAGTGTCTTACGTGTATATTCGCAGAACATTTATGGCATATTTGACGTGCTGTGTTTGAGGTGTTGTGAGCCAAGATACCAGGCCCTTTTAATTAGTGTACGTTTCACTTATTTTCATACAGTATAAAAAAATCCATCCATTAAAACTGCTTAGATAGCTTAGATCAAGGAGCCTATCCAAGAAACCAGGGCACATGGGTGGAATACACACAGGTGGAGTCTGGGAAGGGCATCGAAACACAATACGTACCAGGTGCATCAACGGTTTGTCCAAAATTTAACCCCACGTATTCTGTACTCTGTGTAGTGTAGTATGCGTATTTTGTTGTCTTGTTCTATCCGCTATTGTCACAGCACCAGCCTCAGTCACGTGACAATGAAGATGTATTTTATTCTATTCCATGTTATTCTGTCCTATATTTGACTCAGTGGTCAGTGGAGTAGGCCTGGTTGTTTCATTAGTTGTGTGGAAGCCACTCTGCCCAGCACCAGGTGTGTTAACAGACGGATGTGAGCGGAGCCTCAGGAAATGATGATAAAGGAAAATAAAACTTTAGTAAACACGTACATACAGAATAAATGGGAAAACAGTATTTTTTACTGCTTTACTTAACAGAGAAAAAACAGCCAATTACAATATTCTAATAAAATATATTTCATTAAAATCTCATTAAAAATACAAAATGTTGCATCTATATGTCTTCCATAACTGCTTATAAACTCCAGGGTGACAGTTACAAAATGTCATTACAGTGGTTGTTAAATGCTGTGTTGTTGTTTTGAACACACAATGTCCATTTGATTAACTTTTCCAATCAACGTGTTAATTTGTCTGCATCAGCATCTATCTATCTATCTATCTATCTATCTATCTATTAATTACCCAACTTCAGCAAACCTTATTCATCATACAGAATGTCAGGGATAATTTCTCAGTTCAGCCAGAATAACTGTGTATATCACACATATAATTCCACAGTGGCAGTGCTAATATATTCTACTTTTAATACCTTGACTAATTCATGCTTTAGGCCATAATAAAACTTAGCACATAGCATTGCAGAACTATGTCCTGCAAATGAATTGCCTTCAGTGCTAATAATTATATCACCAGATGTAAAGCTCCTCTCAAAAAGTTACAGTAGTTTACAGCAAATGCTTGTGATTTTCTAATACTTGGCAGAAAGGTAGACTATAAATCCTTTGGCATTTAGTAATCTCCATTGTACTATGCTATAGATATTAACACATATTGGGCCCTATTTTGCACCGGCGCAAAGCGCGACGCAGTGGTTTTGCTAGTTTCGTACCAGCGCATTCCTCATTTTCACGCTAAGCGCGCGCGTTTTCAAAATAGCAAATGATTTTGCGCGCGCTTCCCGCTCGTAGGAGTGGTCTTTTTTAAAGGAGGTGTGGCTGGGCGCATTGTCGGAGCGTCGCTATTTTAAGGCAGCGAAATGACATGAGCGCTTTTGACCAACAAAAACCACGTCTAAAGTCAGTGGCGGATTATTAAACGATATTTAAGCGGCGCGTTTTAGCAACGTGCGGGTGCACGACGCTCGGTACGGACACACTTACACGCTCGAAGTGCACTAATGGTTTTTTGTTGTTTTATTTTATTTCATTCATATACGTTTTATTATAGAGTACAACGTATGGAGAGAAATTTGTCTCAAAATGAATCATTCTGAGATAAATTTTTGTCCATATTCCCAAGCTTGCTTCACCTTGACAGGCTTAGGTGGACCAGTGGTGCTCCCGTAAATGATTTGCTCCCACCTTTTCACTTCGCACATGAGCACGTCCGTTTCCTCAGCCTAAAACCGATCTAGTTTGCCAGGTAAACAAACCATTATAATAGCAATCCGCGATAGCGAATGCGCACCTGCGTTATATAGGTGAGGTGAGGTGCCATTCTGATTGGTTTATTGCATGTTACGCCCAAAACACACCTCTGAATAATTAAGAGAGTTAGGACAACCTTTTTGCGCCTTGCGCTGGCGTGAAGTCTGTTTTTTCCGCCGTTAAAATAGCTAAATGGATTTGGACATGGTCATAAATGTTACTTGTGCCTTGCGCTTTAGGCTTTGCGTTAGATCGTCAAAATAGAGCCCTTTATATTTGTTTGAGACTAGCAAACATGATGCTAATGAGAAAAACACTGATTAAGTAGTGGCTACATGCAGGATTACAAGCTAGGGTCACATCTTCTAAGTGCTGTACAGTGAAAACAGGGGACGACGTCCCTTTCATTTATCAAATCAATGTGTCAGTGACAAACAGGCCACAGCACTTCACCTGTGTGTCCCAACCTCTTCAGCAGAGGTCACGTTTCTAGATGCCTCTGTCTCTAACCTCTTTGTTGTACGGAAGACTCGAATGCATCCTGACAACAAACAGCAACAGGGAAGCGAGTATGCCCCTCTTAACTCTGAGCATATTACTAATACATACTCTGTTGGTTGCATAGCATGAATACTTTACTATACTTCCATTTGTAACTTGCACCAGATATTCCTGAGCATATGAAATATAGATTGCCATTTGTAACAACCCTTTGTATTGGAGTCACTGGGACGATATTCTTCTCCATGATGCAAAGAAAACTGAATTGATTTCCAGTGGGACTGAACTCAGTACAAAGAAAGAACATTTAAACTGACGCTGTTGCTTTAATTATCTCCCCTATTATCTTTTATTGAACATTGAATAAGTCAGTGTGAAGAAGACCTTCACCTGCTGTTTAATGAAGTAGCCATTTTGTTGGTATTAGGGGGATGATCTTGTTAGATACTGGATGGTCTGGAATGTGGACAGTACTGGAAATGAACTGGTCAGAGATCACTCCAAGAAGGTCATCACCATAAAATTCCGGCTTTCCAACAAGTCAGTTTATCAAATCTCTGTCCTGGTCAGCAGGAAATTAAGTGACTGTGAAGTGGAACCTTCTAGAAGCAACAAGAGTTTAGTCACACAAACTGAAAGGGACCCGATGACCCGATATCAATACCCAGCCTCATTAATGTTATTCCGGCTGAATGGCAGCAAATCTTGTCAACGGCATTCAAACACCTACTGTAATGGGAAGCCTTCCCAGAAGACTAGAGGCTATTATAGCACCAAAGGGAGAAACAATTTCCCATTTATACGTCCTGGTTTTGGATTGATATGCTGCTCAGGCCTGGGTCCACGTGCTTTTAAGTATCAACATTTTATCATGAGCGTTATTGGCAATTTACACCTGATCTGGAACATCTTAACGAAGCTTAACGTCATGACACAGGTAGGGATCCCGACCTGCATTGCAACTAACCACATAACCGTAATTTAAGATTTTTTTTAGATAATGTTTGCCAATAGTTTTACCATTTCTATCTTTTACGTTCGTATTTTTACCCAAAGCAAAATACTTTGGCAGTGATGAACTATGATGACGCGTGATAAAAAGAATAAAATGGGCCAAATTCGTTAATGCTCAGATATCAAATTTGGAGTAACTGCTTGCAAAAATACATCTCCAAAATTGCTGCGCGTTAAAAATAACGGAAATATTAAAATATTTAAAATTTTGAAAAACATTCTTCTGTAATAAATATAAGGGAGATGAATTAAAAAAAAAAAACCTTCTGTGAATATATCACAATACCAAGACTTACGGGATTTCACACTTAAAAAAGCATTTAAAAATTATAACACATTCAGATATTCTCATTCTTGCTTATATATACTATTTTTATGTTATGCATTGATCTTCAAAACTGCTCATTCAGAGATATGGTTGTGTTGTGTTTATTTCTATTTTATTTCATGTTTATGGTTGTGTGTGAACCTTTTTAGAAAAGCAACAATTCCTACCTTGGTTTCAGTTTGAAAAATGACATTAACAGTAAAACTCAGGGTGCAATGTAACGGAATTTCTCTTGAGGAACATCTGTCCAAACAAGCACTTTCCACCCTTAAGGTCATAGAGATCATAGAACCTGTTCTAGAGAGCTCTGGGCAGGACCCAGAGGAACACCATGCAAAGGAGCAGATTTTGGGAAATGTATGACACCCTGTTAAGTATGAGATGAAATCACCATGGAGACTATAACCTAAGATGAGAGTAGAGCAACAAAACCTCTGGTCCTGGAGAGTACTCCCAGCCCAGAGAGAGGCTGTCTTTTTGTGCTCTCTCTCCACCTGCTGTGCTCCCAATCCCTTCCATCTCACTGCTCTTCCTGCAGGCTATACAACTAGCCCCCTTATCTTCAGAGGCATTAGTGAGACAAGAGCCAGCTGTGGGAAATTTGCATGCGGATTTGCTTAAAGGCTACGTCTGGAGGGAAGCCGGAAACAAACAGCACTTCAGAGCCTCTTGTACACGGCTGCATTCCAGACACCTCCTGCCATGCTGGGATGTCACTCCAGTATCTCCCGTCACCCCTAAGGAAGCGCTTCAGAACAGCCTATGAATGGATGGATGGATGGATGGATGGATGGATGGATGGATGAGAAATTGTCCACATAAGCCTAAGCCACAGTGTTTTTTTTTTTATCCCCGGTGTTGACTTTCTAGGGAAGGCTGTAAACAGTGGAATGCACAAATCCCACATGAAAGATTTGTTTAGGATGCCGTGCAGCTTTTTGTACCATCAGTTCGCATGTGATGCAGGTGGCTTCTTAGGCCGCTTTCGCATTTCTATTCCATACGCTACACAGAACTGCAGCGGGGGTCAGCTTTATCCTTTTACCGCACCTGTAGGCCCTAAGGGCCAATCCATCATTCACTTCTCCAGAGGAGTTGTAAGCATATCTTCAATTAGATTAAATGTTACTTGCGGTACTCCTGAAGGCTCTGATCTGCAAGCCATGGGTGTATTAACTACATACCGTCCTGCATTCCCTAATTGACTAAGACGCACTGGTCAGGAAGTCTGAGGATATCTTTGTCATTAGGCTCACTGAGGTGTAATGCTTGGTGACTAAAAACAATTTCACCTGAGAGATAAAAGCATTTGGTTCTTTGTAGGTACAGAAACCCCGATATTTTAATTCTCTGTCACCTAACATCTATTAGGCAGGACCCATCCATTAGAAACGAACCTTGGAAAATTGCCATGAAACATGATTTGCAAAACTTTTCAGGCCATGTGGAAAGTTCTGGAAAGTAATTAGCATGTTGTACACAGCTGTAGCTTTTTAGATACTCATAAATTCTTCTGCCTCCAGCAAAATCTGTCACAGATTCACCGATGAGGCCCTGAACATTATGTGAAATCGTCTCAGAGCGCAAAATGCACAGTAAACCACATGCTAAGTGATTTAGAAGAAAATGTACCTATGCTCTGAACCTTTTCAAGAATGGCTCTGCCACTGAACGACTCCACTTCGCGTTCAACAGATAGACAGGCCAGAGCAGGAATCATCACCTCCGTTTGCCACAGAGATTCCGGTTTCAGAGAGACCAGATGAAGGGGATGTGACAGCATGGCATCCCATGTCCTACCCTTATCACACACGTCTAGTCTGCAAGTCTTTACAAGTGGTGTCGGCAGACAGCTTCGCTTTGACCAGGCCCAAAACAGGTAGGTGAGCAAGGTCTGCATACTTCCAGTCAAGACCTCTTAAAGGCCCTTTCATCATCTGCCAGGGATCTGATGGAAGAGAAGCAGAAGACCCACGGACCCAGAACACTAGGTGACTAAAGGTTATCTGTTGTCCAGACTTTGACAAAATAACATCACTTCTTCAGACGGGGGTGTTAGCCAAAGCTGCTTTGATTTCCCGTAGAGTTGAAATTTTCATCAGCATACCCTATTGGCCGGCGAAGATCCTGCACAGGCACAAAGACACGAAAGGAAATCATATCAGCAAGCATTGCCCAGACCGGTTTTATATCTTCAGTCCCCAAGGTGCCGTCGTGATGTCACTCACATCGCATCGCTTGACATTTCCTCCTTGATAACCCGAGACTCGGAACTTCAAACACCCCGTTGTACGCCCTTCCTTCCCCACCTCCCTCGGGCCATCAAACTTTTCAGGAACTCTGAGGCGCAATTTGAGCCCTGTGGCAGGCTCTAAGAGGTGAAAGAAATAGCAGGGCCTGCATTTCTGATGTCCAGAGCTTTTAAAGATTAAGATGAGAGCCCAGGTCAGGGTTACAGTCGAGATAGACCGACCTTCGATTGAACAGTAATCTCCTTATCCTGTGTGATAAGTATACACTGGATCTGTCTACACAGGCTCACTGCTGCCTGGCAAAACACACTAGGGATGGATGATATTACACTTAAACACTTAGTGCAAACTGCCTGGATTAATGCATCTCAACCTTCTCAGCCAGATACATTTGCCATGATGGATATTCTGCTAATGGCTCTGAAGAATAATTGAACCCGTGCCGAAACCTGCGGCTTAAGGTTAATACGTCTTTTCACTGGTTAAAAAAAATGGCAGCGATGGTCTCTTCGTGAGCAGTCTGTCTCAGTCAGTTACAGTCAACACACGGGCTCTGAGAGCAGAAACGCCACTAATAATGCAGCGTCCTGGACTTCAGTAAGATGTAGCACAGTCCATTGAGCTTTAATTTTATTTGATGAGTTAATCGTCTGATGTAATGTTAACACAGCCAATGTGCAGAGGGCCCTTGCCAATTCTCATGATTGAAACCAGGCAGAGATGTACTTATACTGTATCCAGTCAACGGCGGCATTAACTCGCTGCAGAGACGGCTGTTCAAAGACCTTAACCGACAAGAGACTCGATTCAGTTAAATTTTACTTATATAGCGCCTTTAACAAGAAGCACTGTCACAAAGCACGTTACGTAGTCCTGTGTGGATCACAGTCCATAGTCCCGGGCCCAGGGTCCATAGAGAGTAAGCCAAAGACGACAGCGGCAAGGAAAAACTGCCTCAGGAAGAAGGAACCTTGGGAGGAACCAGACGAGATGAGGTGATGGGTCCAAGTATCTGTGTACGTGTGTGTGTGTGTGTGTGTGTGTGCGTGTGTGTGTGTTTTTCATCACACCCATATACTGTAACTGTACTTGTATTTTTCCGGTTAATGATGTTGTGGAATAATTCAACTGTTGAAAAACGTTATGGGTAGAGCTTGCAATATTAATAGTTTTTGGCATGTTTGGAAATGACATAAAAATAACTTATGCACGTTCACACACATAAACATTTTAAGATGACATATATAAGATGGCAATGGTGGTTCAGGGGGTGGAGCTTTCAGTCCCAGCTCCACTGTGTGTGTGTGGAGTTTGCTTGTCACACAGGTTTCCTCCAGGTACTCTAGTTTCCTCCCACAGTATGAAGACTTGCAATTTGGTCAGTTAGTGTCTCTAAATTGCCTGGAATGTGTGTGCCCCGTGATGGACTGGCATCCCATCCAGGGTATACCTCGGCCTCGTGCCCCGTGATGGACTGGCATCCCATCCAGGGTGTACCTCGGCCTCGTGCCCCGTGATGGACTGGCATCCCATCCAGGGTGTACCTCGGCCTCGTGCCCCGTGATGGACTGGCATCCCATCCAGGGTGTACCCCAGCCTCATGCCCCGTGATGGACTGGAATCCCATCCAGGGTGTACCCCAGCCTCATGCCCCGTGATGGACTGGAATCCCATCCAGGTTGTACCCCAGCCTCGAGCCCTGTGATGGACTGGCATCCCATCCAGGGTGTACCCCAGCCTCATGCCCTGTGATGGACTGGAATCCCATCCAGGGTGTACCCCAGCCTCATGCCCCGTGATGGACTGGAATCCCATCCAGGGTGTACCTCAGCCTCCTGCCTTGTGATGGACTGGCATCCCATCCAGTATCTTTCCATGTCTTGTTGCCCATTATCCCTGAAACAGAAGTCAAACTCCAAGCTGATCTTGGTGATGTACTGGATTAGTGTTGTAGAAGAATCAATGAGTGTATCATTCCACTAGAAAACTTGAGTACACTTGTCAAAAACTCAGTTCTTTCCTAATGTTTTCCATTATACATTTTTCACTGATACTTCAAATCGTTAAATGCATTAAAAAATACAAACAAATTGTATAGTGCACCAAAGAAGTGTTCAAGAAACAGAAAAAGGGCAAAGAAAAAATGGCATGTACCATTAGCCTTGATGACAGATTCAGACACTGGAGGTATTCAGTCAACGAGCCTCAGCAGCAGTTTAGCTAACGTCCCCCAGTGCTCCTGCAGCCACTCCCAGAGATGCAGCGTGCTTGTGGGATGCCGTGCTTTGATTCTCATATAGTTTTTGCAGCATCGAGGCCTGGATGCTGGACCGTTGTGGGTAACATTCCTTCTTCATCAGATAGTTCTTGCCCAATTCTGAGCTGTTTTTAGTTGTTATCTTGCCAAAGGATGAAGGACTTCCCGATCGGCCGTAATCCTGATGGAACGGCATCCCTTTGAAGTACGTTATGTTGTCCATGCTGGGTCAGATGGCTGTGGATTTGGTAACAATCACCAGCTCTGTTACCGGATAAGCAACACCATGATGCTGGACAGAGGGACCAATCCAGGCAGAACTGAAGCTTTCACACGCTTTTTGTCTTTCAACTACATGAACATTTCAAATTTACAAGCAGGTGTAGCCGACGCGTGTGATAAATTCCCTTAAGGTATAGCTCTCTACACGTCCTACACCATACCAACGTCATTAACTGTTCCTACACTTGCATTTGATACGGAAGCAATCAAACAAGAAAAATGACCAAAGACCACAGTCCACTTATTCTTAAATAAACCATTTTTATATTATTTTTTTTTCTTTAAAAAGGCCAGAGCTTCCTGAATCTCTTTCAGACCCTTTACCTCCACGTTATACAGCTTTGCGTCACTCACTACTGTGCATATTGTAAGTACGTCTCTGTTTTTCAGGTTTTCCATGTTGAAAAATAATAAAACCGTGGAAAAACAACAAAATACCGATAATTTACTGATCGCTTCTCCTTGTATTTCATTAGTCTTCTCAGTACAGATTCTAGGTGCAGCTACACTGGTTTCTTCTACACAAAACCTGATTTTTCCCAGATAAAGCATGCGAAGGGAGAATTAAACCAATAACAAAGTCAGATTTAATTAATGGCTTACCCATATGCATTCGCTGGATAATTAACTATTCACAGGTGAAATTAACTGATAGTAAATGGTGTCCCGAACAAATCGAATGAGAAATGATGTTATCAATTGTATTCCTCTTTTCCGTTTTTTGTTTTCTGCTAGTGTCCTCTGGTTATCAAACCATCAACAAAATTTGTCCAATGGTCTGCCAGGAACAGCTGAAAAACCTTAATTACCATACACTTACCATGGCGGGTCATTAATAAAACCTAGCTATCTTTCCAGGAAATAGGAGAGAATTATTCTATCTTTCTTATCTCATGAAATATTTTGGAAATTCTCTAAAAATAATATCACACACCACCCAGATGATATTTAAAGCGTTGCTACACTATATTTATTGTATAATGGAAAAGTTCTCGATGTGCATTCTCTAGACAAATGCTGCGGAATTGCACCGTTTCGTTTCATAAACATTGATGGATCTTACCAACCTGCGAATGCAGATAAGGGAAAAATCGTCGAGAGGTTCAGTTCTGGCAAATGTATATTTAAAGGGCTGTAGGTTACATATGCATTACTGGGTCTTCTGCCACATACATCAATGACAAGCAGAAAGAATGAATAGTCAGTAATAATGCAGTGGGCTGCGAAACACTGCTTTGATCGTGCATGCATTATTCTTGAGTCTATCTCACATAAATTGTGTGTAATACTGATTTCATTTCCTTTAGTATAACCCTTTGGCCCGCATGCTAGAGCCTTCCAGAGATTATAGACTATAAGCTCTTGTGTATCAGCTGGGAAACACTGGGACACGGCTTGTTACTACCTCTCATCTATCTTTTTTAAACAAAAACTCATATTCATCTGTGCTGCTTAGATGTTTAGGGTTTCTGGGTCACTGAGTTGCACCAGCAAAGAGGAATGGGTCCGATTTTAAATTAAGAAGTTAACTGGCTTTGGTACAATACGCACTGAATTCAGACAACGGCCTGATTCCCAATATCTACATTTAGACTCTCTCGATTAGCAGCTAAACAGTGCTTTCCTTTTTCAAAGCATTTTCATAACACCGGTAAATACAGGATGTTTCGTCATAAATGAAGCACCGTGCTTCAGACGGAGGCTGCCTAACGAACTGCACTGAACTGTGTTGTACTGTACTGGGAGATAGATTTCAAAGGTGGCGTTGAGTTCTTCCGCGTGTCCCCAAGGTCATCCGAAGTGATCCATCAACAGGACTTCGAATTCCACCTGCACTTTCACTGCGGAGATTCATTACGGAGTTCGGTAATCGCAATTTGAACTCGGCGACAGTCAGCCACAGCGAGCAAGAAGCGGAAACTAGCAATAAGCACGGCAAGCGCATGTTAGGCTGGAAAACTGTCGGAATGACTTCGGGACGTCTCTTATTAGCCGGCGTGCTGAAAGGATGTTTCCAAGCACTTTGAGCTGCGCTCTGCTCAGCTGTGTTCCCAATCAAAGGACCGCATTGAACAGGACCCAGAATATGAATTCGGTGCTCATTCAGATGCATTCCTGTGTAATTTAATTCTCAGGGGAGCTCGATGCTCATTGATCTACAAGTTCAAATTGACCCTTTTTCTTCTCATTCAGGACTGGGGATGGAGGGTGGGGTGGGCAACGAGTGCTTTTTGTTCTCCATGCCCTCGCCACTAGTGAGCCAACTGGGAGGAAATATTTGCAAAGTTTATGGTGAAACGACACTGAACTGGCCTCAGATCCCACAGAAAACAGGTGCAGGTGTGCCTAGGACTGCCTGAACAAAGATCCTACCAAAACCAACTCAGACTCCCTGATACTCACTCTAATCCTTGCGAAGAACTCAGGAATTAGCAACGATGAGATAGACATGTATTACCTCTAGGTGATTTCACATTTTCAGCCCTGAAATTACAATGAATTAATCTGAAAACACACCAAAGTGGCTTCGTCGTAATTTATCAGACGTATCATGGAATTCAAAATCAGATCGTACACTGGCTTTAGAAGAGGGACAGGGCGGTTAGCTTTTCATTTCGATTTCAATTTTGGAAAACGTATGCGGTTCAAGATTACTCTTACCAAGGAAAATATTTTCCAAGGGCACAATACAACAAAACAAGTGACGAACAGACCTACGCTCTCCTCAAAGTGCAGAAACGGTCTTGAGGTATCTTTCTACGTACGTTTGTATTTGCACAAACGTGAACATTCATTATCACTGTGAGAGCAGCGGCCAAACGTTATTGCTTAAGTACCATAACCCAATCCGCAGTCGTGAAAATTCTTCAGCGGGTGAGTCACGCGACACAGGGAGATGGCGTCTGACATCAGACCACGCCACACGCATCAACCACGCTATGGCGCATGCTTCTCTGTCATGCTAATGACGGACATCTCACCGCTCTGCGTCACTTGTGACCAGCGGGTCTAATACTGTCCGGCATCAGAGACTCACCCTCGGCAGGTCGTGATGACTCATGGACACGGTGATGGCTGGTCCTTACCAGGCTGTTGTTGTGCATCATTATTATGAATGTTATTCTAAACTGGCCAGTAATACAGCAGGAGGACAGAGGACTTCTTTGTTTTTCTCTCCTCAAAGCACGTCATGTTGAAACATACCTAAATAGATGGCTGCTTATTAGCAATAAAGCACTGATAATAAAGAGGATGCAATTTATGCAGGTATGGGGCCGTCCTGGCAGATACTAATAGTGGCCACGTTTTCACATCCCTCAAATCCATTTCAAATTAATAAGACCCCTCCCCCCTGTTTTACCCCTCTTCTTGCATCTTCCACTCTTGAAGTGGATGCCCAC
>JAACJT020000110.1:3533196-3567581 GCA_009936485.2 Gymnarchus niloticus | reverse complement strand
GAATTTTTTTGTGTGACATTTTTAACTTTTTAGCAGGAGTTTGGTAATGTTCCCCCCGTCCCCGGAGGGGTGGGGGTGGGGGGGGTGGTGGGGGGGGGGGGGGACAGGCCAATTTTAATTGGTTTGTGTTTATCTGTTGCTTGTTATAAATACCTCGTGAAAAGAACCCTATTGGTCAGTTAGCAATTTTTTTTGAGGGGGTCAAAACTAAAATTTGACTGATCCTGTGCTTGATTACTATTGCCCTGCACTGAGCTGAAGATGAAAGACGGTACCTGAGAGGTGTCTGTCTTTCTGATGGTTTGCTGTATGGGCTGCTTTTCCTTTTTTTTTTTTAAATTCATTTCTTTGTTTTTGACATGTGTAAAGATAGGCATCAAGCTGCCTTGGACTGGTATGATCTAACTTGTCATTGTGACTGAACAATAATAAACAAGAATGCCCTTTGGCTGCCTTCCCCTGTCTTTTGTGGTGTATTTCCTGTAATTATTTTGAAAATCAATCACAGATGCTATGATTCTGGCCTTTGCAATCCTTTCCCTTAGGGGGGCGGGTGGATGTGACAGTTTGGATTTCGAATGCTTTTCAGAATTTATGTCAATTTTATTTGGCTATTCTATTTTCGTGTTCCTTTTTCAGGCTAGTGATTTTGCATTAAATTTGAGGATAGTAATTTTCATTCTGTACAGTCGATCCAAGAGAATGTCGTGTGGTCATATGTTTTCTCATTCTGTTTACACTGCACACTAAAGTTTGGTAAGTATATCGGCATAATTCATTAGCCTCAAGGAAGTGTCACTCACGGTACCGCTAGTGCAGATGTAACAATAGCTTTTCATCATGTCCTCCTCAAATGTTACAAGCTTCTCTTCAAAAACCAGTGCTCATTCTGTCTCTTATAAAAAGCCCTCCAAATCCCATCTTTATTTCCAGGTGTTTTTTATGATGCGAGTTATTAGCCTTCTGCCCCCTTGTGCCGTACTTGAGTAGGACATGTTTCTTTCTCACTGTCCACACAAAGCAGTACGTTTTCCTTCAGCAATAATGAGTATAATATTCAGACCTGTGATTCCTAGCCTATACTTAGTGTGTCTGGACGGGGTCTGTCAGAACTCCTGGGAGCTGTCTTAGAGGTGTACTAAAAAATGCAAACCTACGAATCCTCGGAGCTATGCCAGTGTGCATGGAGGAATTGACGTTATATGGGTAAGTTGAGCTATGGGGAAGGTAAGTGGATAGTTGTGAGGAATTGAGCCATGTTTTGGTGGATCTCATCTGAGTCTGCAGTAAGTGTGAACACTAGCAGCTAAAGATCTCTCCATGCCTTGCATGTTCACTTTGGTCCTTTAGGTGAAGTGCTAAAGGGAATCACGTTACAATCATCTGGCTCTATATGGAACAGAGATGGAGCACAACCAGGATCTCTACCACTTATAGGTGATCACACAAGGAACTGAAGAACTAAGGAAGTGGGCTCTGCACCTTCAATATCCCTCTC
Source organism: Gymnarchus niloticus (assembly GCA_009936485.2). Taxonomy (NCBI): domain Eukaryota; kingdom Metazoa; phylum Chordata; class Actinopteri; order Osteoglossiformes; family Gymnarchidae; genus Gymnarchus; species Gymnarchus niloticus. The sequence continues at coordinate 3,566,083 of JAACJT020000110.1, read as the reverse complement.
TCTGGGAGAGATTTCCCTGGAGTATGTTTCACAACATGAACCAGCTGACAATGCAGCATGTGGTGGATTTACACTCTCCACCTGCAGATCCTGAGATGGCCGGACCGGGGAGGCTCAAGTGTGTGTTGGGGGTTCGTGTGGTGACTGTGAAGGGCAAAGCTAGTTAACCTTCTGTGGAACTTGGTTCTTAATCTTGACGGTCGATATTTACTTGCATGGAAGCCTCCCAACCATTCTAAGTATTTGTATATAAATTTTGTAATATAGCAGATTGATGGGCACATTTGAGGCCCCATATCGAAAAGGGAGTTATGGAATTTCTCAACTTCTATACATTTCTTGCTTTAAACGATTTTCGGGTTCAGTTTTGTTACTTTGGTTGTGTGTCGGCCCTTTCATTGCTGGTTCGAGTAGATGTATTGGGTTATAAATGACTAGTGCAGTGTAGCTTTTCAATATGCCTGTGAAATGATCTGGCTCAGTGGCGTTCTGTTTAAACGGAGCCGACATTAAAACAGTAAGAATAAGAGCTGACAGCGATAGATTAAAGTGATTCGCTGGCGGTCAGCTGGGGCCTGTAGTAGCAGACCAATAATTAGGGAGCTAACTGATGGTGAGGAAGAGGGCGGATATGAGACCTAAAACAACAAGAGGAAAGCTTGGGTACGAGCGCTAACCCGTATTCTTCAGTAAGCAATGATTTTGAAACAAGCTCGTCCTCTCAGTGAAACCTCTACAATCAAGACAAAAAAAATAAATTCAGCTAATGTCATTTTTTATATGTAGGATTATTTTCCAAGTAGTGAGCCGTGTTTGCTTCTTAGGTGTAATTTACATACTGCTAGTGTGTAAATGTTGAAGTTAATGGAAAAATTACACAGTGACACTTACTGTAATGAGCACGAACCAATTTTAATTCACATCGTTTTCATAGTGTACTTTCCAAAGTATCTGTAGAACATTTGGCTATTTCTGCTTAAAATCATTCTAAGAACTGATCTGATTCTTATGCTTCGCTGCCACTTTCTCCCGATACTGCTGTACTTCATACTTGGTGTTTAAAATGTCTGCCGTGTCTTCAGTGCAGGCTTCTTTACCACACCTCCCAGAAGCCCTCTGGTCCACACCAGTGTAAGGCCGTACAGAGCACTTTGACTGGCTCAAGTGGGCATTGGGGTCCTTTTAATCTCAGCACACTGTGGAGCCTGGTGGTCTGTCTGAAGTGCAAGCTCCATTCTAAGTAAATGGTATTTAAACAACCCAGGAACCCGCTTAATGGCTGTATGGCATCTCTATCTTGCTAACAATTTCCTGCTGATGTGTGCAACAGGACTGAGTCCCCCGGGTTCCTTTGTAGTGGAGTCGTATGTCCGTGCCCTGAAAAGCAACTTGAGGTCCAGGATCTGCTTCCATTTTTCATCAGATTATCGTTACCCTTGTCCATCTCCAGTTTCATTCAGAAACGGTAAGCAAATCTTTGACCTTGGACAAAGCTGCACTGTTTAGACATTCCCTACCTGCTGCTGAGTTATTTATCCACAGTGACATATAAGTGTGGGAAGCTTGAAGCCAGAGCAGACTCTGCCTCAAGGAGCACTGGATCACTAAGGGTTAACAACCTTGTTCGTGGGCCCAGTGGTCACAAAATTCAAACCTGCAACCTTCCAGACATAGGGACAGATCCCTAACTGACTGAGCCACACACTGCTTTGGGAGTAACATAAGGACGGATCTTTCATTATGGAAAATGGCAGTACGTACTACATCATTCACTTTCGGCTGCTCCCGTCAGGGGTCGCTTCAGCAGGCCAACAGTCTCCATCTCCCGTCCTCCGCATCGCGCTCTGTCACACGGCACTACTTACTCTGTGGATCTGAAAGCCTCCAGCATCCAGGGGCTGTCAGAGATGTCACCTCAAGCAAGTGAAAGATGTTAGTCATCCAAGCCGGTGGCCACGGAGTGCTCCTTTTCTCTTTGATCTTTAGACTATTTGGCCGAAAGCCTTAATCCTACAGGCGTGACTGTTGTGGTCTATCTCCCATGTTGTTTGAAATGCTGCCTGCTTCTTGAATCAAGTGTGAGATGCGTTTTCCAATAGCCCTTATACAAACGCCGTGCACTAATGTGGTGAAGTTTAGCTAGTCTTGCAAGCAGCTCATCTATTGGACACTATAAGGATAAAAGTTCACAATGCTTCTATTTACTTTATCCGTCTTCTAGCTCCTCATCCTGGTCAGGGTTGTGGGGGTGGCTGGAGCCTATCCCAGGCAGCTTGGTGCACAAGGCTGGGGGTCTGAGTAAAGGGTCAGCCATTTAGCTGGTGCTCCTACAGCATTTCTGGCATCCGGTGGCAAAACTGAGTGTGCTGGCTCTGGGATTTAAACTGACAACCTTCCAGGCATGCGAGACACATCACTCGTATGGTTTTGTTATGTCAAGTGAATGCTCTGTAGGGCTCAGGAAGCTCTTCCCTATAGTAGTGTATAATTCTCATGTAGATGCATGTTTTATCTCTGAAAACAACACATTACTGCATGGAGATTTGAAAATTTGAAGTAGGTAGAGTGTGGTCTTTTAGTTTGTCTCCCTCTTGAGGTTAAAAGGAATACTACACTGAATCCTGTTTCAAAATCTATACTCACCGTTTGTTACACCATAAAGCTGCGAAGAAGCACATTTTAAAAGTATCTCAGTATTCTCTAAGTATTTTGGATGGCTTGCTTATTTTTTTCATAATAAATTTGCTGGACAAGTGAAATTGAGTGGCGCAGTCTTGGTTGACAAATATGTTTTCATATTTATGGACAGGAGAGTTTAAACCATGTATCATTAGTATTTGATTGTATAATCAAATTGTAATTTTAATGGTGTTGGTGTAACCTTGGTCAGTGCACACTGTGTGGCTTATCCAGGTCGATGCACAAGAAATGAAGGCTGTCATCCTTTTCTTTGTCTGTGTTGGAGCTGCAGTTTAGGCCTGCTGGATGCTGATTCTCCGTTAATGCTATATGGCGTACCTACCTGCCGCTTTAAGCGTAGTCTTCCCTGGGGGCGGCGGTGTACCTGCCTGCTTTCCTCAGGTTGCTGAGAAGGCCTCATGTAATCTAAAAAAATGTCCCGTAACAGAAGACAGAAGCCCAAGTGCCTAAGCCTGCTTATTTTCGTTGCGTCATACTGAAGAAAAAAGCTGTGTGAAATGACACTCCTGCACATTGTCAGGAACTCCCATAAAAAAGCCAAATGTAAACAACTATCTGTATTATCACCCTTTATCTCAGCAGGGAAGGTCAAGTATTATCCATTAAGAGACGGTCTGCCAAGTGGTGGACTTACTCCTTTAAATGGGTAGGTAACCGAGAGGTTACTGTACTGTAGTAATTCAGACTGGTAGTGATGATTAACTAAGATTGGAGTTCATAACCTATAGATGTGGGGTTTTCTAAATCCTCTATGATCTGTGTGGTCCTGATATCTCTTGTGTAACATAAGCTACTGGCCAGACCTTTATCTGTCCATTTCTTCACCGTATGCTGCCACAAGCTTGGTCACTTCTAAGCAACCTGGGACCTCCCTGAGAAGTCCCACATGTTGTGAAGATGTAAACAGGATCTACGCTCTCAGCGAGTAACGTCTGTTATACATCCTTGTAAACTTAACGTAAAGGGGCCAAACAGAACATTTTGTCCTGCATGGGAGAGATTGTGCTTCGTACACTTTTTTTTTTTTTTAAATGTTTTTGTTGACGTTTCGATGTCATAGATAAATGGATTTACATGTACAATAACATTTCTGCTTATAAATGTAGTGTACTAAGTTTTGAACCCCAAGCTGTTGAATCTGCATCGTTAAATATAAAATTTATGTAAAATATTTGTCTAATCTGACTAGACTGTACTTGCATACCTGACGAAGTTCTAAGCAATTTCAATATTGGCCTTCCGTAATTTTCATCTTATTTAATTGAAATGTGTCAAAACGGTGGGACTTAATGTCATTACTTTTCAAAGAATCGGAATGCCACTTAAACTGAAAATAAGTACAGCTTATTTACTAGGGAGTCTTTGAAAGAAATCCTCCGATAATTTAAATAAGTCCCACCCGCCCTCGTGAAGCAGTGACTCCCTTGTTCCTTACAAATGATTCATTATGACTTTGTTCTAAACCGGCGGTCAGTGTTCGTGTGACATTTCAAGGCTAGGGGTCAGGTAGGCAGGACTGAAGTTGTGTGAGAGTTCGAGAACGACAGTAGATTCTAAGCAAAAGATTTATTTCACTAAGTGGCCTTTTAACTGCAGAATGTGTGATCATGGTTTCGATGTGCCTAAATCATTTAAGCATGTTCCTTAGCCTTGTCTCTTCCAGGCTCTGTGTGTTCATGGTGCGGTGTGTATTCATCTCCTGCCGGGTGCCCAGATCTTTTCTCCATGTCCACTGCATTACCCTTTTAATAGGTCCTTCATTAGTATAGCTGTCGGCTCCTTAGTGCAGGTGACTACCAGTAGGACTATCAGCCCTGACATTTAGGCCACACCTTCAATATTCTCTCAGCTCTCAACCCAAAAAATGAGTGTCTACGTCTGGCAAGGTAGATGGCTAGGATTAAATGATCTCCACTGTTTTTGGTTTCTTCTGAATCTTCTGAGGCCACCTTTACCTTTTTCCACCCTTCTCACAGCCTCCTAATCTCATCCATCACCACCCATAAGTTTACATCCTCTCCCATCTTCAGCCCACTTAGCAATCTTCCATTCCCCCATACTTTCTCCTCCTCTATGTCCTTGTGTAACGCTGGGCTGACTGTACAGCAGCTACTTTTCTATCTGCTTATCTCCTAACCCATCTTACACAACCATAATCTCACCCTCAGCACCTGTTCTCCTTCTCTTCAGCTCAGAGGAACTCTTCCACTGAGCCCTAGTATTTCTTCTGCTTAAACTGTCCAACTCCAACCCTGCTTTTTGTTTCCATCTTGAAGTGTACTGTTCTCCTGTCCTCATCCTCTCGACTGAGTCTACTGTTGCCTCTCTCTGTCCTTTCACACCACCTTTGACATCTCCACCTGCTGATTTCTGGAATGCTGCCTGCCTGGTCAGCCTCAAACTCTTGATTTAAGCAGAATCCTCAATGTTCTCTCCTGACTTTCGTCACACATTCAGCTCCTGGACCCGTCCTCCTCTCCTTGAACCGTCATCCCATCCAGTGTGCTGTCCTGCCACCTGGATGCTCCAAATTCTCTCCCCCCCCCCCCATGAAAAAGTCCATCCATCATTCAAACAAGTTCAGCAATCACAACCTCGATGGCTCCAAGATATTATAGTTTATTCCTTTACATCCGTTTTAGTTGTTTACAACCTGGACTCTTCCTGGGCAGCAACTTTAACTTATTGTACTGTAAGTTTCTTACCTGTACTAGCTAATTACACGTGTGTGTGTGTGTGTGTGTGTGTGTGTGTGTGTGTGTGTGTGTTTTTTCTTATCCCTCCACCATCTACTAAACTGCCTTCATACCACAGTTCAAATTCAGTTCAAGCTCCTCTTGCCTTAGCCCGCAGTGCCGTCCGCCTTGCCCACTCTGCATTCCGCATTCTCTTCTTCCCCATGATCAGTTGGCTTGCCAGCCACACCTGTCACGATGCCCCCTCTCGCTACACCTGCTGCCTGCCTGAAGTTATTTCCGTCCATAGTTACAATGGCCAAATGAGTTCCCAAAAGACACCGGAGCGGCACGGTTATTGAGCAAGTGTGGGTGCGAACGCAGCAGCCGTCTCCTCGAAGTACGCCTCTAGGATAGCCGTAGTCGGAAAATTCAGCTGGCAATTATTTTTATGCTAAGCATTCAGCGATGTCTGCTGCATCAGCAAGGGCATTCGTCGGTGTTTTGTATTTGTAGTCTATGGAGAATTATTTTTAGATTTGTCAGAGTTTATATTTGTGCAGCTCATTACTGTAGCTGTTACTGAATCATGGTTTGACAGTCAGTTTCTCAGCCAGAGTGAGAATTCACAGGAAACATGTTGCTTGCTGGCTTCTCGTAGGTAAGTGTGTCATGCTTCCACTTATAAATACCGTTACATTCCCATAGTAATCCCTCATTAACCTGTGGGCCTCTGCAAACACTCCTGCTTATGAATGTATCTATACTAGCATAACAGGCTGTTTACGTTATTTTTTTATGGCAAAAATTACAATTGAGTTCAGGATCAGTCAAGAAACTCCAGTTTATCTCCCCCCCCCAATATCTATAACACAAAAAAAATTTAGGCAAGATAAAGAACATTTAAAACACCAATTTCCAAATTACTAAACTGTTAATTAGTTAAGTAAGGCAATCTTTTTTTTTTGCAGTACATTACGTTGGACACTTAAGTCACATTTTAGAAAAAAAACAAAACAAATGGAAGCGATATAAAGACGTGAAAAAACATAAATGGTCTGCAGTGTGAATATTTCTCTGCCCCATTTTGGCTTCGCCTAGACGGTGTAAGTTAACAAAAAGGCTTCGTCACTCGGATACCAGATGTGAGGATTAATGCGGTGGGAGTTTGGAGGCCGGGACCTCCAATTCTGCACAGAGTGCGTATGTAAGCAGGCCCCATGGAATGCCGCGTGTACCAAGAACATATTTGTGAATGGGGTTCCACTTCATCACTCCGGATCAAATAAACAGATAATTTTGAGACTTTCCAGCTTTTCCAGCGTGTCTGAGAATGCGGGGGGGGAACACATGCATTATACCAAGTTGAGCTCTGTGATAGCCAAGAGGATATATAAATCAGTGAAGCACTCGGCCAGAAGGCCACGAATCGTAGGCAGGCAAGCTGACCAAAGACGAACCAATCTCCCCGTCTGTTTTTGCTGCACTGTCCTGGAACTCGTAAATTGAAAGATGGAAAGAATTTTGAAAAGCTTACAATAGCGTGCCCAGAACACAGATCACCTGGATGGCTGTGTGTGCTGTCATATCCTGCTGCTTTAGCACCCCCTGCTGCCACAGCATGGTCTCTAAGGGTGGTTTCTGAATTTTCCTCTGACTTTATAAGTGTTGCAAAAACCCACTTAGCCAATATCATCTAAAAATCATTCTCTGTATGATCATTACAGCTTTACAGAGTCCAGGTTGTCCTTTCATAGTTTTTTTTATTATTATTACTGTTTCTCTAGTTGGCTTTGTACAGGCTGTACATGTCACATCTCCACTCTAATGGGAGCATTTTAAAGTCGTGCTGTGTCTCCCACTGATCTCAGAGCAGTCTGAGTGGGTGTATTATGTTTAAGTTGGAGTTTTTCACACAGAATGGCACAGGTGACGACAGCGGTCATTGTGCAAGGTTTTGTTAAAGTGTTTGGATGGGTTGGGCCTTATTTTAATGACCCAACAGTTAAAGAATTTGCTACAGTTCAAAGCCAGTACAGCAGACTGCTTTGATGACCTCGTATGGGAGAGAAAACTAAAGTTTCGCTCTTTAGAAAGAAAGGACAAATCTCTCCAAGGCCTTCACCAAGGACCGTGCAGTGATAGTAACTGGGGGTTGGGGTATATCATTTATGCTACCAACGGCAATATGGGGGACGTGTGCATGCAATACAGTGATTGGCCGTTATCCTCTAAGGCATGTAGTCTTCTGAGCACGTTGGAGTAAATATGATAGGGCAAATAACTGACGAAAATAGAAAAAATTCTCTTTCATAATTACATCTTTGAAATCTGAAGCATTTATTTAGTAAAATGTTGAAATTACTCTGGCACCTGAGAAAGTTCAAAAGCAATTAGTCTGTGTAATGACCTAGACAATACCTCAGTACAATACATTACATTACTCATAAATCCCAAGCATGCTTATTTTGTAATTGATGCCATGGGCTGGAAGTGAAAGTTTAAACATTTTCATTGATTCAATTAGGCCTGTTGGCTAATGAGATTCCTTAAAGGGCAGGGGAAAAAAATGGAAAATATTAACGGACATGCGGGAGACATTAGTGATGTTCGCCCAGCGGTGGGGCTTTGATATAGAATGGGGTCATCCGTCTTCGCACTGGATACCCTGGTCAGGTTGTACCTGGACAATTCATATGTAGAGAGAAGCTAAATGCCGTCCAGTGATGTAACTCCCCTTTAAAAGCGGCAGACCGTTTCTAGGAGGTCCCCATAAATACTATCCCTGCATTTTATGTTTATAGTGGTTCAACAATTCAAAGGATCTGTAGACAATTGCAAATGTATTACCACTGCCATCATTTTATGTAATGTTTTATATGTGTATAAATAGTTAAATATATTTATGCTTGTATGAAATGCACAACTAAAAAAGTCAGAATATTGAGAGGATTTATGTTTCATTAAGACGATAAATGAAGGTGATTTAATCTACAATCTGGGAAGATATTGGAGTAAGAAATCATCTATGATTGTTCTTACTCACGGGATATACCTGCTGTAACATGCCTTTTTCATTTTTTTTACTGGTACCTCCTCCCTACGCTCAGCCTACCTGCACTCATGTAGGTTAAAAAAAAAACATTTAAACTGTATGTAGTTAATTCACAGCAGGACAGCAATCTGTAAGATTAAAAACTACAGCCTGTAAAGATGAGTTAAAAAAACAAACAAACAAACAAACAAATCTTAGGATGGTAGATGTTGATGGATGAAATCATAACACACACTGACAAACCCATTTTATTCAGTGTAAAAGTGTTTATATGGCATGCGTTAACATAACTAGGTTGTGCTCTCTGTCATACGTACTCCTGTCTGGTGCTGGCCTGCGTGCTCCCAAACACCTAAAATCTAGCAAGATGGCAGTTGGCAGAGGGCTGGAAGGTTGCCAGGGTTTACTGAGGAGGTGAGGTGCTATAGTCTTTCTCTCTCTTTCTCTGAGGGGGAGAGGGCCATCGGGAAGGACGGGCAGTAAGGGAGAGAGAGGAGGGGGGCTCTCGTATTTCTGCCGTGGTCCCCCTGGCTCCACACACACTACTCCAGAGTCCCGTGATGCGTTTGGACATCTGGTCCGTGAGCTTTCTTGTTAGGTACCTCTAGCCAGCACTCTGTCACCCCAGCTGTTCTCTGCTGCAGTCTCCCAGATCGTTCCGGGTACAGTTTAATGACAAGGGTGGTCAATACGCTGCAGTTCTGACCAGGGAACAGCTTTGACGCGTTTTGGCATTGAAACTTTCTGCAATTGGAAAATTCCTGCAGAAGGTAAGATATACTTTCCTATTAATCAGCAAATGATTTTCTGCTAGAATATTGTGATCAACAGGCGGCTTTTTTAATTTTTAAAATCACTCTACATTTCCTGTAACAATGCCTAGGGCAGCCACTTGTAATTTTAAAAGTTGTTTAAAAAAATTTTGTTTTTTTAATCCCAAGAATATATTAAAATCTTTTGGATGGCTGTTTCTTGCTTATGCCTGAACAGAAACTACTCCCTGTAGTATTATCTGAGAAAATAAGTTACTCTTTGAAACAGTAATGATACAAGACATTTTATTTCACTTTCGTATAAAAAATTCAGATTATAAAATTGTGTATATTGTGAATGCTACTGCCTTTAAATACGAATAAACCTCTCAATGAATGGATTTTTATTACGCAATAAAAAGCTATCGCATATTTTAGATTTATTTAGCGACACAGATACATAACTAATATTTGTGTTCGCACTTTAGAAATCTTGATTCGTTGATTTTATCTAGTGATGTATATTATTTCAAACTACTGAATACTACTGTAGTCATAAAACTCTTAGCTCTCAGTATGACACAAAACAGTCACAGTTCGCAATGAGGCTCTAAACTTTAAACGTCGTGACTGAACATTAAACTCTTAGTCATTTATATTTATGAAACCTTTTTAATTCTGAAATTGCGAAAACAAAACCATAATACTCTGGTTTAAGGTTTCAGTGCCAGTGCCATGTTTCAGACTTGTGTAGGGATATTTAGGTCAGCAATCTGTAGTGGAGGTTGACTCTCTTCACTAACCACAGATGGGCTTTTGGTTTTAAAAGACAGCTGGATGCGCAGCTCCTAAGCTGACGGAGATCTCCCCTTCTTTAAAGGAGTACCGCTGGCAGGACTGATGTCTTCGGTCGTAGCCCCAGCCAAGTCGGCCAACACCACGGGCCCTAAGGATGTGGAGCTGATCCTGGTGAAGGAGCGGAACGGTGTTCAGTTCACCAGCTCCACCCTGGCCAGTCCTGCTCAGACCCACCCCTCGGGAGAAGAGCGCGAGACGTGGGGCAAAAAGATTGACTTCCTCCTCTCCGTTATTGGCTTCGCCGTGGACCTGGCTAACGTGTGGAGGTTCCCTTATCTTTGCTACAAGAATGGAGGAGGTAAGACGGTCGATGACACCTTATCTGTTTGTGCAGGTGGCAAGGGAAACCTCTGAAGGGCTGACACTGCAGTGAAATTCGATTTCCACAGCTGATGCGAACTGGTCACTTCTTAAGCTTTGCCTTTATTTTGACCTCTACTCCGAATGGCACGATACCTCCTTGTTAACAACACCATGGTTTGGTGTACGATGCCCTGGGACGCCGAGGTACGCGACTGCTGATGTGTGGCGATGGAGGTAACCTCAGTGTCGTCATCCCGAAAACGACCCCGCTCAATTCAACTGTAGTGTGGAACTTCAGGGGTCGTGATAGCTCGTCCTAGGAATGAATCCCAAAATGCTAAACACAGAGTACGCATGTTGTAGATTCAAAAAACTGAAGTTCACATATTAATTACGGTAAAAATCCACCACGTGGTGGCGAAGCAAATCTTCGAAATAAAGCATATTTGCTGCCATACTACTGAATCTTTTACCTATGTATGATATTATTATTAATAAATAATACAGTTAAGGTTGACTTGGGATTTTAGTTTATTTGTGATTTTAAAGACAAGACCCATCCTGTATTACAGACTAGATTTCTGTTTGGTTATATCTTAATTTTTCCATAAAATTTAACTAAAATCATACAGTGTGCTGTAAAGCACGGCCGGCTGATTTGTACTTGGCGTCTTTTTTCATTCTGTTTCTGACGTGAGCAGCCTGTCTTTGTGGCTAATCACGATCTTAACCACGTCCCCAGGGGCCTTCCTCGTGCCGTACGTCTTCTTCATGGTCATAGCCGGAATGCCGCTCTTTTATATGGAGCTGGCACTGGGACAGTACCACCGAGAAGGCGCGGCAGGAGTGTGGAAAATCTGCCCCATATTCAAAGGTATTTACTTCCTCTGGCCGTATGACTGTTGATCTGTTGCTTTCAGTGTTTCAGTTTACACTAGTTACACAGAACACTGTTAGTGTACAGCCAGACAGAGCTGTCTGACTTATCATTATGAGTATAAATATTGGTAAATTAATCATAGACGAAGACTTGACAACAGTTAAGTAACGGGGGCCAAATTAATCTACATCCTGATGACTGAATATACTGTAGTCTTCAATTTATTAATTGGATACTTATAGTAGAGACTGTCTGCCAGTAATAATATTAATCAGGTTATAATATAGTAAATCCGTAGCTTTGAGAGTGACTAGAGTTTGCTTCTCTGTAAAAAATAAATAAATAAATAAATAAATAAATAAAAATAATAAAATAAATAAATTAATAATATCCCAAGTGTCAAGTCAGTTTACTCTAAGATCAGGACAAAACAGGACAGTTTAGATTTGGAAATAGCCATGTAATTTCTGGAATTTAAAATATTTCAGGAGAGCATGAATGTTTGATATGGCAGCGGAAGATATATGACATGTCTAATGGTACAGACCAAACAAACGCTGAAGGCAGGATTCACTTAATCCCCCTGATGGTTTTTAAAACACCAAGGTCAGGCTGTATTCCGCTCACAAAAGACAAAGTTATTTTTAATGCCTTTCGAAATTGTGCCGCTCAGATGGAAAAGGCAAAATTGGCTTTTAGCACAGATGTAAGTGTTGAGTCTTCCTGTCAGTGTTCCTGCCTGATCTCCCGTAAGGTTCTGCACGTCAATAAACGGCACAGTGGGAACACCTTGGAGTCAGCATGCTGTAAAAGACATCGAAGAAAAATAACCTTCCCTTTCGCTCAAAATACACATAATTTAGGCCTCGTTCACTTAAATGACAAACACTACGAGCCAATCAGTTGTTTGACTGAATATTCATTTTTAAGTTTACATACAGTATTTCTGTGTATGTATGTATATATTTTATGTAAACATAACATTTGCTCACCTGTGATTGCCTGCTGTGGTCTTCAAGTGGCCACCCTTAATTATTATTTGTGCATATTTTCCAAGTTTCCTCTCTCACTCATATCGGAGGTGCTTATGTCGCAGTAACACAGATGATACTATAAAAATCTGGAAAGTTTTGCATCACTATGACATTAAAAATTATTTACAATAGTTTCCCTAAACCGTTTTTTGTGCTTTTAGAATTTTATGTGAAGATTATTGAAAAGTGCTTTCCCGTAATTCCAAACTGTTGTCTAAGTTGTATATTATTTATACGTCACCTTATTCATAATGCTGCATGTAACGGATCGCACTGTACATTTTTGATTAAAAATGCCTATCAGAGTTATGCTGTCCTTTCAGCGTTTTTAAAAATGTATGGTATAAGAAAGTAGAATTTACCTGTACACAATAGATTTGAGGTTTTAGTCAGACGTTTGGTCGTGTGTGTGTGTGTGTGTGAATGTGCATTCCTACAAGAAAGGTAGACTAACATAAATGTATTTTGGCTGTTTTGCTGGTGTAATATCTCAGGCCAAACAGAAAGGCCACAAGGAATGAACCAAAAAAGGAAGGTAAATTATTCATGAAATATATTTTCCATAAAAGGACAACACAAAATTTGACAAAAACAAAATATAATATGGAGAGTATCACAGAATGTGTGGAAAATTGTTCATCTTTAACTTGATATTCTCTTCACTCATCTGAGAAATACAATAATTACATTATCTGAAAGTTACTCAAGAATAACTTCTTGAGTATCTTGACGTTTCCATACTGCCGTGTTTCAAGGCTGCCGTTGCAAGTACCGACTGTATGTACATTCCATTCAGCATTAAATCTAAATGCCTCTTTCTATCTTTCCATCAACGCAGGAGTTCGACATTTTAATCACAAGCTTGGAAGTCAGAGCGGCTCTCACCATAAGGGATTGATTACAGTAATTATGTTGATAAACACGTTTGTTTCCGCAGGATCGATGCTTCAAATGACGTGAGGATCACACATACGGTGATATTAGACAAATTCCTCAGAACAAATATCAACTGAGGCTTTAAAAGACTGTAGAGGAATTTAAAAAGTGTCTTTGGTAGCTCACGTGCCAGGCCTGATTTTTTATTTATTTATTTTTTTTAATTGGCATTGCATCCGTTGTCTAAAGACTCTTCCTGATCAGAGTTGGAGGGGGCTATCTCAGGCAGCATAGGGCACAAGGCGGGGGTGCACCCTGGACAAGATAACGCGAATTGCAGCTGTGTAATATTATGCAGTATTTTTAAGTAGGTGTAATTTTCCATTACATTGCTCTTATTGTGAAGTACAATTGTGACCTTCACTACTCCTTTTAAAAACCCTTTTGGGGTAATTATGCTGATTTACAATGCTGTGTGTTGTGTCCCAAAGGCGTGGGATTTACAGTCATCCTCATCTCCTTGTACGTCGGATTCTACTACAATGTCATCATCTCCTGGGCCCTCTTTTACCTCTTCTCCTCCTTCACTGGCGATTTGCCTTGGGTATACTGCAACAATACCTGGAACAGCCCCAACTGCTCTGACCTCTGGTCCTTCAACACCAGTCTCAACGACACCCACAAGTCCACCCCTGCAGCGGAATACTTTGAGTGAGTCGGTCGTACCGTGAACTTCATTCCACCCCACGACTTTTTAGTAGATAGGATCCTCCACGTTCCGCTTTCAGATACTACACACGCCGAGATGGAGTTGGGTGTATTTAAGGCTCGCACGTGAGCTGGAAGCAGAACGTAAGGTCCGTTAGCATCGTTTCTGGGCTGAGAGAGAGTGTCGGTGGGGTCTCACTTTGTGACCGCTGCCCCTACACAGAAGAGGGATGTTGCGCCTCCAGGATAGCAAGGGCATCGACGATCTGGGCCGCCCACGCTGGCAGCTGACCTCATGTCTGGCTGTGGTCATCGTGGTCCTGTACTTCAGCCTCTGGAAGGGCGTGAAGACCTCAGGAAAGGTTTGCTGCTCCATACCTCTTCTCCCCAGCAGTGTCGTGATCTGCTCACGTTGGGCTTTGGTTCAGCAAATGAGCTGGTGATTGAACATTTAGCTTTGACTGTGTTTCCTGTAGACCAGCATTCTGGAGCATCATGCCTGCCTATAGTATTCTGTATAATATTACTCTGTTCCCTGCTCTGTATAACTGTAGCATGCCCTTGGGGGGGGGGGGAGGCCAGCCAGTTGAACATTGAGATTCAGAGGGTTTTTTTTTCCTCCTTGCTGAAGAGATTTTGGTTCGTCTCCTCTTATCTTCTGGCCTTTTCCTTTTTCATTAATGTACATTGTAGTTACCACACACTCCTGTTAAGTGCCCCGGGGCAACTCTGTTTTGAAAGGCGCTATAAAAACAAATACTTTTTGGCTAAACAGCTCCAGGACTGTGTGAAAGCTAACGGACGACACCTAGGACACTCGCTGTAAATGTATGTCTTGTTTTGTCAACGTCTTTGACTTGACTGTTACCTGAATTTTCTTTCTGATTTTAATGATTATCATCGTGAACATCAGTCAGATTTGATGCTTGTGTTACAAGGCACAGTAGGAGCACCCAAAATAAGGTGTGGTGGGGAATACAAAAACGTTTTACAATTTTCTCAAGGCGATCAAAATCGGCTCAGGATCAGCAAAGTTATTGCAAAGATAAAAAGGATTAATTTTTTTAAAGGATGCGTGTAAATGGTATATGCGTGTATATGGAGAGAGACATCAATTGTCACTGAAAGACAATGTGATGTGCCATTATATTAAGTTTTCATTTACGGTATGAAACTTTTTGATAACGTGTAAACCAACTAATAAAGAACACCTGCTATTTTCATTACAGCATCGATATTTGTGAAATATATTGTTGCTGTAATGTAAACATCGCACGCCTCCGCTCAGCCACGGCCTCCGCGTTCTGCCGTGCAGGTCGTGTGGATCACGGCCACCATGCCCTACGTCGTCTTGACTGTGCTGCTCCTCCGCGGTGTCACCCTGCCGGGGGCGATGGATGGCATTAGAGCTTACCTGAGTGTAGATTTCCTTCGACTCTGTGAGGCTCAGGTGAGCTCGATCCCTTTCACCCCACCTTTCTCGGTGCGGGTATTGCACAAAAAACAACCCGTAAAGCATCTCTTCAGTGGATCCATCTCTTCTGTGTGGAGAGACTGAGTTCACCGCTCCTCTGGACCTTAAATGGGGCTTAGGCTGGGTGCAGTTAACCAGCTGCGGTCTGCACATGGTGACATGAACAAACACGCTAAAGCTTAAAACTGCCACTTTATCTAGTCTTTTATGACAATTCAACGTCGGGCAAGATTTAGAAGTCAAGCTTGGACTATAACAAGTCTGTATAAGGGTCAGAGATTAATGTCCAGATGT
Organism: Gymnarchus niloticus; assembly: GCA_009936485.2. NCBI lineage: Eukaryota > Metazoa > Chordata > Actinopteri > Osteoglossiformes > Gymnarchidae > Gymnarchus > Gymnarchus niloticus. Next base: position 3,550,474 of record JAACJT020000110.1, on the reverse strand, counting down.
TCATACCGCTGTACTCTGTGTGTATATATTACAGCATCACTAAAAAGTGTAGCCAAAAACCTTAAAGGACAAGTGGATTTACAAGTGGAGCCATGCATATTACGACAATTTTGTTGCGTGAAATATTTTTAAAGGAGAGGTTGTTATTTCCATTAAATCCTTTACCCCAGCCGATGAAGTTGTAGAAATCGCATTTTCCTTAAGTGAGACGAAAGAATCCACAATTTCCCCGGAGGACACATGACTAAGGACTTGGAGATGCAATTTGAGAATTAGATTAGACACATGCATGCAGCAGCAATTTGCAAAATTACCCTGTATTCAGAAGTGTCTTTCATCTTTGTGTTGAATGAGTTTCCTGCAATTATCTCTAATAACAGTTTTTTTCTCTCCGTCTTTTGTGCCGATCCCTACGCGCTTGTTTTGTAGGTCTGGATAGAAGCTGCCACTCAGATCTGCTTCTCTTTGGGAGTTGGGTTTGGTGTGCTAATAGCGTTTTCAAGCTATAACAAATTCAGCAACAACTGCTATAGGTAAGACAGAGGCCTGCGTCGATACCCTTAATAGGCCAGTCATCACACGCGGAATTGAATTACAAGACCTTTGATGTCGTTTGCGAGGCCCCACCTTTCACACCAAGCTGGACTGCCAATAATTTGACAGTTTCGTACGAGTAGACTGCCACAGAAAATATTGCACTGTACATTCATTCTTCGTTAAATTTAAGTGGCCGTTGTCAGAACCCCGTTGCTCCCTTTGGTTTAGATTTTAATTTTCACCTTGCGAGAGAAAGCGAACGCGTGGTCCGCCGTGCCAAAATGCTGCCCTGGCTATTCGAAACGACATGCGGACCCCGCAGATGCACCGATTGTCGTCCATCGGTGTGACATGAGCGCGATCAGGTGGTTAGCTGACACTGTGCGACATCGGCATCTTGTCACATGCTCAAATGAGCTGTGAACTCGTCTGTGTTTCATTTTCCAGAGACGCCATCATCACCAGCTCCATCAACTCCATGACTAGCTTCTTTTCAGGGTTTGTCATCTTCTCCTACTTGGGATACATGTCTCAGAAACACAATGTGGCTCTGGAAGAGGTAGCAACTGACGGTTGGTATAAACATGACTTTTCTTTGGCTTCTCGTGAGCTATTCCTTACATTAACAAGACTTACTGTCTAGCACAAAAACAGAATGCAATCTGAGACCAGGGGTTCGTTCCAGAAAGTAGGTTTAACAAATCCTGCATTCAAACCTAAATTCTGACTGGAGAAAACAGAAAGCCTGACTTTTAAGATTTGTCAATTCTCCAGTGAGCACTTAAGTTTGATTTGTAGGATTTTTTTAAACTCGCTTTCTGGCATGGAGCCCTGTTCTAGGTGATGTCAAATCAACACAAATCAATCCACAAAATGCAGACACTCAATACCCAATGAAGACACCTGTGTCACATTCAAAATGTTTTGCATGGATGAATTCGACACATCTGAGAGAGAAAAAAGATTTTCTAAAGCTAATTAGCATTGTTTTCAAATGTAACGATCCTGGCATAGGTACAGTAATTATAGAGGGGAAATCCATACAAAATGACTGATTAGTAATAAAGTTATTTTTCCAAGTTAGGAATAGGTATACAGTATGAATCCCAGCTATGGAATACATCTTCATTATCAGCTGTACCCCAATTACTCTCTGTATGGGTATCTGTTTAGAAAACAAATGTGGTGTATGGACCCTTTTTTTACACTGATATTCATAACCATCTATAACTAATATCTTTCTATGTTAATTTCAGAAAAAAACCCCGATGATTTTCACTGTGCATGACTTCCTGTATCCAGTACACTTCTATTTCTAAGAAATGTCTCCTTGCATCACATCAGATGGTGAAATCTCTCAGTAACAATAGCCGATGATAAATATTTAACGATTAAGTAAGCATATCTCCTTGATAAATGGACTGATAAAATAAGTATGACACATCTTGTGTAGAGATTCTGCATTTAACAATCGCTCTGCTGGATTAGGGTTTCTGGAAGATCCAGTGGAATCTTTTGTACTTGATGAATGTGTTTAATTGTCCAGCTGTCAGAATGTGGGGTTCTGTTTCGGTACAGGTCCGGGACTCGTCTTCATCATATATCCAGAGGCTATCGCTACATTACCCGGCTCCTCTGTGTGGGCTGTCATCTTCTTCATTATGTTACTGACTCTAGGTATCGATAGCGCTGTAAGTACGAAAGAAAAAACGGACAATGAGCTCAAGGCTTTATCTAGTACAAGTTAAATCCATGCTAACGAAGCTAAATAAAGAACAGGAGTTCGGTGAAGTGGGTTTTCTTAATACAGGTGGTCCTGACGTGCTTCATTTTCTCAGTGTTCTTATAGACTTCACAGCTTATAGTCCAGAGCTCACAATAACCGGGTGTGGGTCTGCTTCCAGATGGGTGGGATGGAATCCGTGATCACCGGCTTGATAGACGAATTCCGGTTTCTGCATCGCCACCGGGAGCTCTTCACCCTCTTCATTGTCACGTCCACCTTCCTCGTCTCTCTCTTCTGTGTCACCAACGTGAGTGTCTGCTCACTACGTCACAGCTTAAACTGGGCGGCTTTCTTCGGCGGCTCTTTTCAAGATTGTCAAAATTAGATTTTACATGATTTACAGGACCCAGTTTCTGGTATCACGGGGAAAGCAATATTTTTGCTCTCTTGTGCATCAAAAAAGCATGGAAAATTTACTTGAGCTGTATGTGGTGTTTTTTTTTGTTTTTTTTTTTTTTTTTTTAAATGCCTGTCCAAAAACCTCCTTGTTTTTTGTTGACCTATGACACAGTTTACTCAGTTTGGCACATGTCAGAAGCTGAAATGGACATGACCTTTCGCTGAATCACTGATTTCTCTTACAATCTAAACCTGGACCTTAGCCATTGAGTAATCACGTTTGTCTTTGTTTCGCAGTTGTTTGGAGTTTATTTGGTGTGCCGTGGATAGTCCTGTGAAATTTCCATTTAGAATAGGACCTTATATGGGTGGAACCAAACAGGATTTCAAGTGTTGCAACTGCCTCTCCGTTGACGTTGTTTGTACTGACACAGGAAGTGAAGAGAATATCTCCTCGATGAAGGTCAGCATAGCTTTGATGACACAAGAACAAGATTGTGTTGATCAAAATCGACACTTTTATTCTTGTACATATCTGTCTGAATTGTTTTCAAGCAGTGTTTTGTAATACACCTTCTGCTGGTTTTGCAAAAGAGCAGCGAAGAGAGACAAGTATTGTCAGTTTATTTTCAGTATTCTCTGTTTAAAGCTGGCTGTGTCATGAAATGGACAAAGCCAGCTGTGGCTTGTGCAAGAACTACGGTTCAGAAACTGTGCACCAGGTACTGTACTGGGGCAAAGCTGAAAGGAACGCATTCGCTTGGACCGGCGATGCAGTGTACCGCCCAATGTAGCCGAACAAAGCTAATGAACATCCACCTCAAAATGCATGGACGACAAGATGTTGAGCGGTGATTGGAGGCTTGGCAATGCCCTAAAACAGCTTTTGACAGTGCTGTGTGGTTCTGAGATGCTCGGTGACCTTAAGCCTGAGCTCCCTCAAACATTTGTCTCCCCTGCAGGGTGGGATTTATGTGTTTACCCTGCTGGATCACTTTGCTGCAGGAACATCGATCCTCTTTGGAGTGCTTATTGAAGCCATCGGCATCGCCTGGTTCTATGGTAAGGGTGAGGATCTGTATACGCTCGTGGCCAGCAATATCAATGCCCTATTAGATGTCTGATGGGATATTGGGTGGTTTCAAGTGGGCCCGTGCGACAGAATTCCTCTGAAGACACGGAGCAGCCTCTGAAGTACCGTGCTGGGTGTCTGTTCTGGTTAAGTGGTTCTCATGGCCCGTGTTCATTTTGCACGTATAAATCGATATTTTGAATCTTCGTGGTAGGTTTAGGGAGGTCACAGACATATACCGCCAACAGACTACAATCCTATATATACTATATCCTACAATCATCTTTCATTACCCTACGGAGTTCCTGTACATTCATGATTATGGAGATGAACAGTTAGCCGTATTTGTTGTTTGAATTCGTCCAACTGTCCCATTTCCACCACCATTCCTAAAGCACTGAGTCAAGGTTGCAAGAACCATGCGGAACTAGGCAGGGAACATGCTGGATGACATGGCAGTCTATCCCAGAAGTGTGTGTGTGTGTGTGTGTGTGTGAGAGAGAGTTAAATATACGAAATGACAGAGATACTGATACGTGGGCCCATGATTCTACGTTGTAAGAATTCTCTTGTTAAGCTCTTAAAAAACCAATCTGGTAACATGGAACATCCACACAGGTACCTTGACTGCGTGGCCATGCTTGTAGTCCTTCTCGGTCCCAGAGTGACCGTGTGAGTGTCCATCCGGAGTGGCATACAGCATCACCCTGGGCTTCAGCGCCCTTTTCCAGACCTCTCTTGCCTACCGGATTTGGCCTCAGTTGGTATGCTCCCAAGATGTCATGAGATATTCTGAGCTCTCTTTGATGAGTCCAGGCTCTGAGACGTTGTGGAGGACAGTGGCAGTAGTCAACCAGAACGTGGCATTTCCTCCCGGCTCGCTTCTTTGTTGTCACAGCTACGATGCTAACATGCTAAGGTCTGAAATATTTAGGTGAAAGATAATAAAAATCTTACAAGCTATGAAAAATAATTACCATTTGCTGGGATTTTTGCAGTATGTTTATTCTATAATGTAAATACACCTCAACTGTTCTGTATGGTTAAAATGTCTGATTACATCACAACATGAATAATTTACAGATGTGAAAATGTGCTGAAAGATATTTAAATTCCCCTAATTTTGTCTTTCTCAAGCAGGAATTGTTTGATCTCTATAGGGGGTTATTATTCAGGGGATTAATACATGCTGATTTAGAATGCCTCACAGCATTAATTAAGATCAAAATACAAAAATACATCTATTGTATTTTTTTAGTTTTTGTGTGAATTAATTTCAAAATTGTGGGCCAAGTTAAACAGGTTTTTAATACTGCCATCTTCCCAACAGAACTTTGTGCCAGATGGATAAGCTTCTTACTAAGTTATCATAATCAGCACAATATCTCAGCATTCTTTGAAAACGATAACACTGCACTTTAAAAGATGTCACGCTGGTCAGGTGGACGTAAACGTGGTGGAATTATGATAACATCTTCCAAGTTTTTGTTGTACAGGTGTGGATCGCTTTAGTGACGACATTCAAGAAATGATTGGCCACAGACCCGGATTGTACTGGAGGCTGTGCTGGAAGTTTGTGAGTCCATCTTTCCTCCTGGTAAGTGTTTATCACGTAACACTTTACAAAGCTGTTAATAACGTTTTTGACCATTACCTCCTCCTTACTTTACGGCTGCCTGTTATTTGGCTCTTCGTAGACTTGTCTAACTGGATTTAGAGCGTTTTCGCACCAAATTAACACTGCATTTACTCTCTTAGTTCATGGTGGTTGTCAGCTTTGCGACCTTCAACCCACCCAATTATGGTTCCTACGTGTTCCCGACGTGGGCCAATATGTTGGGGTGGTGTATAGCCGTGTCCTCCATGACCATGGTGCCCCTTTATGCCATCTACAAGTTTTGTACGCTGCCCGGAAGATTCTGTGATGTAAGTATTTTAAAAAAAAAAAAAAAGAAAAAACTGAGCATTTACAGAATCTTGGATTGTTAATGTGAAAAAGGGTCTTCAGTCAAGGGTACTCTTAAATTTCACATTAATCTGCCATAAAATCCCGCATATTATGCAGAATCACTATTATAGTTAACTATTTATTTTACGGGCTTTTTTAATTTCTACAGTCATTTACATAGCTTTGTCATAAGTATGGGGGTGCCTATCATATCCATGTGCCATCTTTACATTGCCTAATTCCCCAAACAACAGAGAGTAATAACTGTAATAACTGTGAGCTGATGTTTTCCCTCACCGCAGAAAGTGGCATATGGTATCACCCCAGAGACGGAGCATCACCTGGTTGAGACTGGTGACGTTCGACAGTTCACTGTAAGTGATTTTACTTTTCTTTCTTTACCGGGTTTGGGTTTCCGGAGATTAGCATTTAACTTGTTGACGTGTCAGTCTCATGAAAACCGTCTTCTAGACAAAATATATGTTACACGATCCTTTTGAATTTTGTAGCCCACCTCCAACATGATGTGAATAGATACCAGGATTCCACACATCAGGCCTCCTCCAAATAACCAGTTTAGGTGCATTAAAATGGGAACACTCTTATCATGAGTTAAAACAAAGCAGCTAAAAGACGGCCAGAAATCAGTAAAGCTATACTGTGTGATTCATTCTTGTAATTACATTGTACTGGGGAAAAGATCGTTTTAATTTTTTCTTCTTCTTCTTCTAATGGGAGTCACTGCGATGTCCTTACACCGAGTAAAATAAAATGGGTCTCAAAATTGAACTGACCGGACCATTAAGAATTTAGAGGTCAGAGTTTAACTGGAGGTCATATCACGTGGGAAAACGTTTTCTTATTTTTGTGTACCCCATGCATTGGTAATGACAAATAAATACCTATATTCATCAATTAACTCCTTAACTGCTGTATGCTAATGTTGTAGCTACCTCACTGTATATCACTTTGGACAATAAAGCCTGCTGAATGAATGAAATGTAAATATCTGTATACAAAATAACATGTTGTGTATTAATATTTCCTTTGAATTGTGGTGTTGGCAGCTTCACCACTGGCTTGTGGTCTGAGTCATCAGTGGACGAGTTCAAGCCCGTGTTCAAAGTAGAGACATCCCAGCAAGCTGTTTATATTGTGAATCCTGGGGAGCTCAAGTCTGTAAGTGCCAAAAATTCTCGTTAAAAATGCTGAAAGTCATGTGTACACTGTCTTTGGAAGCGCGGCTGAGCTGTGCTGCTCATCACAGAGTTTCTGACTTGAGTGGGTGTCAACCTTAATTCGATACGTGACGACTGTTATACTGGGTAAAAATCAAGCCGAGTGTTTTACTGTCTTTTGACGTCAACCTGAGCCAATATAAGCAGATTAATGCAACGTGGTAAGGGGGAAAAAAAAAATCTATAAAACTTTCATTTAAATGAATGTAGCGAGCATTTCTTTAATACGTTAAGAAAACTGCTTGTGAGTAGAGAAGGGATTTGCGTAGAATTCTATCCACATGTAAATGTCTCAGACATCCCGAGTCCTATACTGCTGTTACTGCTCATTTCTGTTCTCATCAGATTCATATTTTTATATTTTTAATCAAATGCTCATTGTCTGCCTCAGTTAAATACAGCTATAAGTACTATGAATTCAAAGTTTTAAGATCTCAACTGTTGATGTTTACATTTGTTTCTGAAGATTTTATAACTTTATTCCAAAATAATTTTGTGTACAGTGCAGTTGTTCATCTTAGTGGCCTTAATAGATTATCTTATTAGATAATTGTAAAAGTTTTAATCACTATATATATGAGAGTAATTATACATGTATTATTTTTAAGTAAACATTGAAAAATTTGTATTAATATCATGGTAACAAATTTATGTACCATACATCTTATCAATGTTTTCTGTAAAACTGTTAGCGAAGAGGTACTATTAGCTTGTACTGCATTGCATGTCATTTGCACATCCCATAATCAGTGTGTATTTCATTGTTGCTACCCCGTTTTCTCCTCATGTAGTGCAACATGATATTTTATAATCCATTTGATGCTGTTAATGGGAACTGCTTAAGGTTCCTTAAAAGCCTTAGATATTTGATAGCACACTTGACCATCGCTATTGCTGAGTAAATATAAACTGTTATCATGAAATGCCTATAATTCTTTATGCTATCCATAACCAAGCTACAACTGACTTCACAAACATTCACTGTCTCTGTAGAATCATCGAGCTGTTTGCTTTTATTCAATTTGGTTGTATTTTTGACCCATCCATCCATCGCCAATCTGCTTTTAATGGTGAGGTTTGCATCATTACTGAATTATTGTTGTTGTTTTGTAATGTTACTAATTTTCTGTAAGAACAGTCATTGCCCAGAACCGGTTGCCATCTTGTAGTAATGCTGAGACCTATTATACCTATCTCATAATGCTTTAAGCATACTGCACCATGGTAATGAAATTGTACGTTGTTTTTTTTTTTTTTTCCTCCATTAGTGATTACACTAGATTAATATATAATGCACATTGTTTCTGTATTGCTGTGCCATTTGTTTCATGGCTTTATTGTACACTAAACAGTGCTGGCACTAAATGAGGCTTCAAAACCTGGTGTGGGTGGGAGAATTAGTGCTGTTGATCCATTTTGAAACCTCAATGAGTGACAGCATTGATTGGTTAGTTCAGGATACTCCAACCAACCAGAGGTTTTGAAGCCTCAATGAGTGACAACATCGATTGGTTAGTTCAGGATACTCCAACCAACCAGAGGTTTTGAAACCTCAATGAGTGGCAGCATCGATTGGTTAGTTCAGGATACTCCAACCAACCATAGGTTTTGAAACCTCAATGAGTGGCAGCATCGATTGGTTAGTTCAGGATACTCCAACCAACCAGAGGTTTTGAAGCCTCAATGAGTGACAACATCGATTGGTTAGTTCAGGATACTCCAACCAACCAGAGGTTCTGAAGCCTCAATGAGTGACAACATCGATTGGTTAGTTCAGGATATTCCAACCAAACACAGGTTTTGAAGCCTCAATGAGTGCCAGCACTAACTGAGAAAACAGACCGTCAGTGCTGAACTTAATTAATTTATAATAACAGGTTTATAACATGCGCTATCCCTGCAGTTTAGTTTGTATGTTTATCTGACAGCCATCAAACATGTATGTTGACTGCAAAGGATATTCGTTTTACCAACAATCGCGAAACAAACGATCGTAAACAGACAGCTTGTAACAAACGATCACATTTTAGGACAAGGAGCGAGTTTCCAGTCTATTAAAAAAAAAAAAAAAGAGGATTACCAGTGAACGTGTAACGTGAAAGCATTCCGATGGAGGTTTTGTGTGAACTTTGTCAATGTGTTGTTTGGGTGAGAAACTGTTTTACATGGATTTGCTCTACTGTTTGTAGTTAATGTGTCCATTTATGAGTGCCAATTATTACTGTTAAAATTACCTTGTCACAATTCTGAACATGATTTGTCAGGTGAAGAATTTAAAATTGCGTGCATCTGACTACCGTGTACTAAGACGCAAGATATTTAAAATTCCTTATTAAACATGAATGAAGTACAAACCATGTGTATTGTCTGCTTTATCATCTCATTCATTTTAAATTTTGTTCAATACCTCTTTTTTTCCTGCCTTTTTAAACAACTGAAAGCAATTGTCCCGTAACAGGTTGTATGGGACATGCTACAGGGGATATAAAGACTGAAAAAAACACAAGAGCCTAGCACGAATCTTTTACATCACAAATGTTCAACCACATACATGAGAAAACACAAATGAGCAAGGTTTACATCATTTCTTTTCAGGTAGGCCTACATTCAGTAATTTCTAACCTTTTATCCTTCATTTAAAAGGTCACCCTTCCGGTCCGTTATCTGGCAACATATTCCTGTGATGTACATGTGGACCTGCGACTGTTCGCTTACCGGAGAGCGAGAACCATTTTGTGTTAACTGTTTTCTGGCGTGCGTACAATAAATTCCTGTTATCCATCTGTTGTCATAAACCAGACCCTTATTTCCTGAAGTACTTCTGGTATCGGCACAGAAACTCATAACAGAGTAAATAGTTTCACCACCGCAAACTTGAGGCAATACAGAGAAGCTTTTACGTTTAACTCCGTTTGTAAAATGCAAGGGAAGCCAATCAGGAAAACCAGTGCGGGCTGTGTGGTGATGGACGAATATATATAACTGGAATGACAGTTAAATTAAGGTATTATCTTCAAAATTTGGATTTGTTCCATTTTCACTCTGTTTAAAAATCAACAAACATGACAGAAACAAAGTAAATTTCATTCTGCTGGGACAGAAATGACACAAGTGACATATCAGATTAACATTTGTGGAAAGTACAGACGCACGCTCTGCTCTAATTTCTCATGACATTTCACGGTGTAGGATGACTTATCGAATTCTGCCAATTATGCTCGATTGGTTGATGTGTTTGTGACCAGAGCTCTGAAAAATAGCGCAGTGTGTCTGAATTTCGGATTGAAATGCTTCTGGTTGCACCATATTTTACACACAATAATGTGTGTACTCGCAGTTTGAAATGGAAATCGGGCAGACCTGATACATTTAGGCTTGGATATCTTCCCATTTCCCATGCCAGATATTCTGCTGTGGATTTCTAAGATGTAAATATGCACGTATGATTTCTCGGTGTCAGAAGGTTATAATGTCAGGGAAAAGGTCTGAGCTTGTTTTGCTGTGTACGCCTAATATTTACATGTACACGTGTATTTATAAATGACCCTAAATACACAGTAGAACTGGCAGCTATAATTTAACGATGGCATTGTGTTTTCACGTGATCTCTGTGGATTATCATTGTGTGAATATGTCATATAATTGCCACAACACAAACAAGTGTGTTTAGCTGACAGTATAAATTGTAAGGGAATTTGATTGACGTAAGAGGGAACGAATGAAAAATGTGGAACCTTGGACGGAGACCCTTCCCTGAGCTTTAAATGGAGTCCTTGAGAACAGAGCACCGGGTGAGGGTTCCAGCGTAAGCCGGCCAACTGGAACGTTGGTTAGCTGCTGCAAAAACAACACGAGGGCTTACGGGGAAGAGGCAGGAGAGCCAGAGTGTTCCGTTTGGCTCCATGGGTGCCTACGGGGCTGACAATCAGGATGATTGAGCGCCTAATACACCAAATTCTACCTTTGGCATGGGCATATACAAGATCACAGAGAGGAGAGCCAGTCCGAGGTTGATTTCAAATTGGGACTCCACGTAGAACAGCAGCACCAAAGACAAAATTGATGGCATCACAATTTTTTACTACTATTTTGAGCTTTGCTTGTTTTATATCATTGGCTACTCTTACAACTCAGTAGCCTGTGTGATGTTGACTCAGTTTTAGAGGTTTGAATTTAACGTGACATGCGTTTACTTCATTAGAATATCTGATTTAATTTAAGATCATACCGCTCTGGTGTAGGTCAAACATCTTAGGGCTAACATGGATGGGGAATGTACTAAATACCCACATCTATCCATCAATTCATCCCTGGATCTGTCTGGAACATAGAGATACAAGTTAAAATTAGTCTGTGATTAAACCTGTGACTGCAGAGTTAGAAAAATATTTCGAGACTTGGTAACTTGCCACGTAATGATACTCTTAGTTTTGTCGTTTGTAAACTTACAAACTTAGAAACCTTATGCAGCACATTAAGGACGGAGGCCAAACTTGAGGATAAATGGTGGATGTTGAATTGGAAATGAAAATCCAAAGCCAGAAATCTAATCTAATCTACGTCGCCACAATACGTAAACCTCCATGAAAGAAACCAGACTTCACATCCTTAAGCCATGTTGTTCGAGGGCCAGAGTTAGACTGCCAGTAAGAGATGGCCGTCGTAGATGAAGGTTAGTTTAATACAAACTAACTGATAAAAAGGACGACACACAGCAATGGGCCTTCTTCGGAACTTCATATATTTTTCGATTTGTCTGTATTTGTATTCGTTTTGTTTTCCTGTCCTCTTGTTCCACGTGGGCCATGCTTGACTATAGAAGATTATCGACGTCTCAGAAATTATTCCCTGTAAAACGTGCTAAAACAAACAAGTACGGAGCGCCTGATTGGCGGGTTAAGCGATAATGTTAGCAGGTTGCAAAAATCATTTTGACAAATTGACAGTGCCGTTTGGTTTCCATGGAAACTTTAATGTTTGTCATAGGGTGACATACAGAGGCCTGTCTGGATCAAAAGTGATTAGTGAAAACAGTGATACATTTTAATCGTTCTTCACAGTTCTCACTGGTATGTATGAAATGAACACATTTTAAATGGATGTAAATCTAGACAATTTCAATGTAAATACATAATTTGAAGATTCTTCACACTTTCAACCACGCAGGTCTCTTTTAAATGCGTTTATCTTGGCCACATGTTACCATCTCATGATTTCAAGTCCCCAGGTGCCCTCAAGAAGCAGCTGTAGCAAAGCTGAGTTACCCCAGCCGTAAACCGAGCCAGGTGGTTCGTCAGCGTCTCCAAACTAATCTTCATATTTGACCTCATGTTAATAGCACAGCACTCTGTCCATTTAAAATTTAAAAACAATTTTTGTTTTCAGTGAAATGGCTGTGGCTCAAGCGTGCAGAAAGAACACTTCTCCCTGGCGAAAATCCCTCTTCATTGTCTCTGTGAGGCTTATCGCAGTGTGGTACCTTTTACATCCCGCGTCTCGTTCACGGCCACGCGCACCAAAACAAACACCCTCCTTCCACTCCTCGGGTCTGTATTTAAATCGATTTGCACTATGAGGCGCAGATCGGACAAATGTAATGTCCCAACAGCAAACAGTCTGGTAATCTCAAGAGGCATTTCATCCATTTTACGAACGGCAGCCTGTCAGCCTTAGAAAAGCTTTTCTCACTTCTCTTGCTTTGATATTTATTTTTGCATATTTACTGGAAACATCGTTATCCATGGGCTGAGTAAAAATCAGTTCTGTGGCTGGGTAATGTTTAACATATGCGCTCTGCTTTTAAAATAGATTTTCTTAATTTACTTTGTCAATGTGTGAGCATGGTTTAACAGCAACCGCTGTATGTGTTACGCTTTGGGAATAAATTCTTGCATGCTGGGATTCGAAGGTCGTGAACTCAGGATGGCGGTGAGTTTTGCATACTCCTATGATCCACAAAGAGATACTCTCTGGAGTTCCTGATACGACTTTCCTTGGCGAAACAATCTGTGGGTAGAATTCAGACAAACTGTGATCCAACAAAGGCCTTAAAGAAAGGTACCAGTAAAAGAGTGGCATGCCTGGGGTAGGGGAACCAGGATTGGGAGTGCTGGTCGGTGGTCACCGATGGGTGCCAGCTGGCTGGACCACCCATGTAACCCAGTGCGGCTCAGCCTGAAATGCCTACATGGAGCTGAAAGGTGGGGGTCAGGTGCAGTGCCATGAGGGCATCAGGCATGAGCTGGAAGAACCTAAGTCGGTCAGACCTGGGCCGTGGATTCTGGCTTTAGGAATACAGAATATTACTGCTTTTGGGGAAGGAGTTTTAGCTGGGGTGGGATATTAAAAGGTGTTGGCTAAGTATAAATTAACTTTACGTCTGTGCGTCGTGTGGGTACTCATCTCATAATCAGGGCTGAAGTCTCTCCTACTCTGGAGTTCCCCATAGTGGAAGACCTCGGGTAGGTAGGGGCTACTCAAGTCCCAGGGTGAAGCCTGTCGAGTTGGAGACAAGGGTTGCCATCATGACTTTGCTAATTGCAATAAGGAAAATACTCACTTGTAGTCTGTATGTGTTTACCAAACAGTAATTTAGACTATCTGGCATTCTTTTACAAGGCTTGTGAGGTACTCAAAAGGGTTCTTCTTGCCAACTCTGGGTGCTCATGATTGGAAAGAATGGACAACTAGATCTAATCCCTAGTGGTGATTGTTGGTGGACTCCTGTGCATGTCATTGACTGACTATTACAAATGCCATGTTCAAACACAAGGATGCTCATAAGTGCACATGGTACCAGAGGACCCTAAGTCAATGGTCAATGACCAACTTTATGGTTGTGTGTTTTGGAGACTCGGCTGAAGAGTGGGATAGAGCTATCAGCCAACCACTGCTCGGTGAGAAGATGGATTTGGAACATGTGGAGAGCATGGATGGCCAGACCAAGTAGTCAGGGTTTGCTGGGAACATGTGGCTGAAGCTTCTCTGTGGAATAAATTCAACTCACCCCTCTGAAAAACTTCTCTTGTATGTCAACTGTGGGTGGAGCGCCTGAATGGACCATGTTCACCACCTCAAACATTGCAGTGACTACAAAGAGCTGGAAAGCAGTAAGTGCCTGCACAACCTGCTGGTGGACACCAGTGGTAAAGAAAATTGTTGTCTAAGGAGGCCTCTATGGCGTTGCTTGGTTTGGAGCCTCCTGGGACAGCAAAAATGTACCGACGGCAAAAGCAGTCTTGGAGCTGAAAGCACATTCGTGGGTAGAGTGGAGAAGCTATGGAGTAGGTGACATCACAGGGGTATCAGGTGGCATTAAGGAGGCCTCTGGCCTTTATGCTGTAGGAGGTTCTGCAGGAACATGAGGTACCATGAGAGCTTCTACATGCTATTCCGTCCCTGTCTGAAGGTAGTTGTGTCCACATACTTGGTACCAGTGGTGGTTCTGGCTGGCTTGGTGCAAAACCAATCCAAAGCACTCCCCCAAGAGGGAAATTCATCAAAATAGTGAGGCCGAGGATGCATTCCATGTGGCCACAATGTGAGCTTCCCATGGCATCCCCGGAACAATGTCTCCTTGGGTGGTTGCCCGTCTTGCTCATGCCAAGGATGCCTGCTTTGCATATCGTCATACTCCCTCCAGCAATGGTGTGTCTTGTCTTCATCATTCTTTTCATGGGTACCATATCAAGGCGTAACCATGGTTGGATGGAAGCTAGAAGTGGTATCCTAGCTATTTGCAGATAATGTCATGCTTTTGGCCTCATTTGATCTGGACCTCTGGTTACACACTTGAGTGGTTCAATGCTAGAAGTAAAGCAGTGGGGATAGGAATCAGAACCTCGAAATCCAAAGTGGTGCTCCTGTCTCTCAGAGGAGTGAATCGCTCCTTTCAGGCGAGAGAGAGTTGGCTATTAGTGAAAGAGTTTAAGTGCCTTAGGATTTTGTTCATGAGTAACAGTAAGAGGGAGTATGAGATTGATATTTCAGTTTAGTGGCTGCAGTTTTGAGGGCACCAAACAGGCCCATGGTGGTGAAGCTGGAGTGAAATCATCAGACGAAGCTTGCAGTTTACTAGTCAGTCTGGCCACATAATCATCGGAGAGGCCAGGGACATAATCACTGGAAGAACAAGCAGATGAAATGAAGATCTCTCTGTGGGATTGCATGGCCCACTCTCTGCAACAAGGTGAGAAATTCAGAGATCCACCGGGAAATCAAGACCCAGCCAGCTGAGGTGCTTCAGATATCTAATAAGGTTCTCACCTGGTCAACTCCCACAGGAGGTTTTTCAAGCACGTCCCACTGAGACAGAAAGTACTGGACATGCTAGAACGACTACATCTCCCTGCTTCGGTTTGTCTGCAGATAACCAGAGCGAGCTAGAGGGTGTGGCCTCCAGTAAGGGAAATCTGGCTGAAGGTACTGCCATTGTGACCCTCACCAGGAACACCAGTGTCATGGAAAGATGCTAGGGTCTGTCTCTGCAACACAAATCAAATGCTTTACCAGGTCTAAAGAGGCGATTCAACCAAAAGTATTATGGTAACGTGTGTGGGCTTTGAACCCTCGCATTATTAGACATACAGTAGGTGGTAAGCTGAGTAATTTTTTAGTTTTGCCTCATTGTTGAGCCAAAGCACATCCACTCCAGTTTCTAAGAAGACCTCAGTTCATAACAAACACATAAAAAACGTATTCCTTAGTATAATACAGAGAAAACTCGTGTTCAGTTTGCGGCCTCATAGTTTACACAGCCACTAAATGTGAACTCGTATTATAAAATTTGGGAAAAACATTATATGGCTGAAATAACATTGTGGTTGCGTCCAACGCAGAATGGTGATAGGGTTCGATCTCTATTCAAAATTGACATTCATACGTAACAAACTGGGAATGTATTGATATAACCACTAAACCCCCTCAAAAACATGAAAGGACAAAATGACCACAAAAAACAATGTAGGTAATTGGTTTGCCTTTTTCCAGACGGCATGCATGACCTTGAATCCACTCAATTCATTATGGACCAAAATAAATCAGAGACATGATAGAAGTCTCTGAAAGTAATCTACAACGAGTTTACAAAATATTGGAGAACACCTGAGCATCATTAAAAGCTGTAAATCAGTTACTATGAAATAAAATAAAAAATTAAAGGAAAATATAAAGGAAATTATAAACATTCTCTTCTCTCTATGTTGATTGACCACATTTTTTCAACATCAGGTTATTTTAGCAGGGCCCAGGTGTGTGAAAGCTGATGCTTCTGGCTTGTGGTTTCCATCACAGTATTTCACTCGCATGGTCTTTCCTGAGAATTCCAGTCACAGTGTTCACGAAGATGACCAAATTCGATTTTAAAAATACTTTATGGCCAAGGAAAAGATAAAGATTCATCTTTCCAGGCATAATTTAGACATTTGTTAGTCTGCTAGCTAAAAAGAACAAGATATGGAAACACATCATTCACAATGTTGCTCCAGTGTTGGAGTTTTGTTCCATTTTTTTATTATATTTTATTTTTCACTTATATTCACTTGATATTATAATATAACCATAATCGCAAGTTTGTTGTCAGTTTAAATGTATAATGATTAATGCATCCTTATCTAATCTTTAATATATGCCTCACCTTCAAAATGCTCAGAATCAATTCAATTTTATTTATATAGCGCCTTTAACCTGGACTGTGGGCCCGGGACTATGTAAAGCGCTTTGTGACAGTGCTTGTGTTAAAAGCACTATATAAATAAAATTGAATTGAATTGAACAAGAAACACTGTCACAAAGCGCTTTACATGGTCCTGGCCCCAGAGTTCCCAGAGAGTAAGCCAAAGGCGACAGTGGCAAGGAAAAACTCCCTCAGGAGGAAGAAACCTTGGGAGGGACCAGACTCAAAGAGGAAGCCCATCCTCCTCTGGCTAGCACTGGGCAGGACAAATTAATTAATACAAATCAGAATAGAAACAAAAGAGCAAATCCTGTAACAGTCAGGGGGACAACAGGGTCTTGGAGGTTGCAGTCCAGTGATCACAGCAGGTTCGGTGGCTCAGAAGGCAACAAGCTGGTCAGACAGGACAGCTGAAGTGGAGGGAGGGCACTATAGGCCAGCAGACGATATGAGGATCTCTTGAATTCGAGCCTCCGAGGGAAGCACCTCATAAGACCGGGGCACGGGGGAAAGAGAATGTGTGTGAGCAGAGCAGCAATTTAAGATGGCAGGATAATGGACAATACAAAATTAAACAAAGTAGCAAGGGCCCCGGCATGACTGTATACGGCAGCATAACTATGAGGGAGAGACCAATGGGGACACAGGCATGAGGAATCCTTGAACGCCAGCACTCCAACAACAC
>JAACJT020000110.1:3502010-3532494 GCA_009936485.2 Gymnarchus niloticus | reverse complement strand
ACGTTACTGAGGCGGACATCTGCTTCGCAAGCCTGCACACCTCTATGAAACTCATCTTCGTGATCTCCGATTGCCTCGACCGGACATCATTAGTGCCGACGTTAATAACTATATGAGAGAACCTACGTTTACTACTAGCCAACACTTTTAAATTTGCAGTGATGTCGGTCGCCCTGGAATACATTTGACTACGGTCGTAGGCGTCGCTATATTCACGTTTCATAAAATGGAGTCGCCAATTACCAGAGCCGCTAAAACTGAATCTATGAAGCTCTGGCTTTGCTGAATCTCACGTAACGTCAGGATATGTCCTTAGTCTAGTGACTAATCTACATTTCTCACAGGTAAACGTACCAGTAACGACAGGAGAAGAATAACTAAACATGTTACACTCCACACACACACGACAGGAGCCATGGTGTCCTACTTACGTTAGTACAGGAGAATTCCGGACTTATGGTATGTGGTCGAAGTTCAAGTTAAACTCGGCGCAGGACAAACTCTCGGTAGCAGAAACGCGGTAACTTCGAAATGTCGGCAACAGGCATCCCAATAACTGATGCTGCCACTTAACTCTTTCATGTGTGAATGATGACTGGAGAACATGTTTTTAAAATAACTGTCTATTCATATTTCAGATATATATATTCTGAAGTGATCTTACTCAAGTCGTACAGTGACACAGATGAAAATATAACCGCAAGCAGTTATGGGCAAGTTCAAACCGGACCGTTGACTGAGGCAGAAAGCAAAGAGGGCAGCATGGGCGACACTGGTTGAAGCCAACAGTGAGCGGGAGTCAGATGATGACCTGGTTATCAACGTGGACAGCAGACAGGTGAGTTTTACTTACAGGCCGTTGTATCGTGGCCCAGTTGATTTAGACAGAGTAAGATCTGCCAGATGCACACCTCTCTGTCTGGTGGTTAAAATAAGCTGTGACATAATCATTTATAGGAACGATATGTCAGTCTGATTGTATTTTGATGTCATGGAAGACTTTATATACTGTATATACTCACTGTATATGTCCTTCCATCTTTCAGACTGCTTAATCCTATTTAGGGTTTTGTAGGGCCTGGAGCCTATCCCAGGCAGCCTTGATAGGGACGTGGTGGGGGTACATAGTTAAGGTAGTGCTGACCGATTGCAGGGCACAGTCATGCCCACACCATCACACCTAATCACAACCACACAACCTAATCAGTTGTGGTGTTATTGTGTTTTATTCTTTTATTTCTTTTTAGATTTTCCACTACAACTTCATTGACATTGCATTCGTGTTTGTCCGGTTTAGGATTTGTGGCAGAGTTAGAATCCCTGAGACTGGTGTGAGTATTTTCACGATGCAGAATGACAATGAAATTATATCTGACTGCCTAGTCCAATGCATTGTTGTCCTCCTAACTATTTTACAACACTGTTGTTCATATTTGTGTTAATAAATTTGTCCTGCCCTGTGCCGGCCAGAGAATGATGGGCTTCCTCCTTGAGTCTGGTTCCTCCCAAGGTTTCTTCCTCCTGAGGGAGTTTTTCCTTGCCGCTGTCACATTTGGCTTACTCTCTAGGGACTTTGGGCCTGGAACTATGTAAAGCGCTTTGGGACAAAGCTCTTTCTTAAAGGCACTATGTAAATAAAATTGAATTGAATTGAAATTATATCCAGTTTCAGCTTTACTGATTTCTCATAATCTTCCCTTTTCTAAAAGGAGCCATATAGCTTTGTGAACTTCCTCTTCAATGCCGATAGAGAGTTTTGAATCATCGCCTGTCTCGGATGAAGTGTTTACCGGTACACTGTCACGGTGATGTCTCATTGTTGAACCTAACAGCTAAGTTCTGTTTGTACTTCAGTCCTCATATAAGGTCATAACAATGCTGTGTTGTGTCGTCAGACTCAGATACAACTTTTCATTGATGCCATCTTTTCTGAAGATCTGAGCAATTACCTGAACCCCAGACACCTGGAGGAACAGATGTGGAACTGCACCATGCAATACATGGACGTCATCACCAACCTCAACTGAAAAATCGAGCCAGGTCAAGCAAGGTCAAGCCAGGTCACATCCCTATTTTTTGTGCAGATGAGGTTGACACACATTTCCCAACTTCTGAGCATACAGCTATCACTTTGAAATGGTTTGAAAATCTCTGGTGTTTACTTACTTTAAATGCAAAATAGTGCACACAGAGAGCTATGGTAAATAAATGTTTTATCATATTTTTCCTTGCCTGTCTATTCAGTCAACAATCTTTAGGCTGTAAATAGAAAAAAAAAGACAATGCCGGATAATGTAGGTTACATTCAAAGTGTTGTTAACCATATCGGGAGAATTTATGGAAAATACAAATACACAAGTTAGAAGGAAAAACATCCAGCGTACGTATGTGCAGCTATATGTCTTATTAAATTAGCTTCAAATTTTAGTTCAACTCATTACACATTACAGGGTCCCAGCCCTTATGCTTTGAAAACTAGTGATGGGACAAATGAGGCTTCGAAACCCACGGTGGGTGGGAGTATCCTGAACTAACCAATCAATGCTGGTGTTAAATGGGGCTTCAAAACCCACCACTAGGTTTTGAAGCCTCATTTGTCCCATCACTACCTAAAACTACCATTCTGAAGTGCATGCGATGGGTTGTGGGAAAAGAAGCTGTTAAGGGTTAAGGCACAAGAAAGAATTCTTTCCCAGATGGCCAAAGGGTACCCTGAATTGGCAGATGGTTTTGAGGCCTCCATTCCAAATGTAGAATATACTGTACAGTCAGTACAGGATTACAGCCACTCCAGCCTATAGGCAACAAACCTACTTTTTATTAATTTTGCTATATAACCTCAGTTAATATTCATTAATAAATGATGCAGTTTTAACAGAGAATGTCTTTGAAATAATCCATCCATTCCATTTTCCATAACCTGTTATCTCACACAGACCACAATGGGCGTTTCAGAGACCTAATATGTTTTTGGCCAGTGAGAGGGAATAAAATGCACTCAAATACACGGCAAGCATGCCAGCTTCATGCATGCAGAAACCAAAGCAGGAATCGAAGCCACACGTGGCCACCGGTGCAGACATTGAACCACCAGAGTTACGATAAGTGAATTTAAAACATACTAATATTGCACTCGATTTTTATAGGGAAGGGTTATTAGCAAATGCAGGTTTATTTCAGCAAGAATGTAAGAAGGTTCCAGATTACAGTATTGTATGATGCCCATCTGCTGCAAAGTACTTGCGAAACGTAATTTGTAAATAATTACTCATGCGCATACGTAACTGTTTATGGTTATTCCTCCATGACCCTGTGAAACACATCCTAGTGAAGTTCACCGGGGGGGCTTCTACCCGCTCAACAAAAAACACAAGGCTGGAGTTCACAGACACACACACACACACACACAAACAAACAAAATTAGCTTAACTGCATGTCTTGGGAATGTGGGAGGAAACTGGAGTACCCGGAGGAAAACGACACAGCACAGGGAGAACACGAAAACTCCACTTGTACAGAGGGGACCGGATTCGAACCCTCAACCCTGGAGGTCTGAGATAGCAATCAACTCATAATTCTTAAGTGGCTGCTTACCTTCTAAATCTTAAAGCAGCTGTCCATCGCATTTAGCATCCTCTTTTAAGCTGCTCAAAAAGTTTAGTTAAAAAAATCCTACAAATTACAGATATACGCACTGCCATTTTCAAAAAGTCAGTACCTAGTATATTCATATATGAAAGCAAACAGTTTCTGAAATTTTTTAACAATAAACTAAAATATTGTCTTTAGATGTTGTGATACTGCTTTTTATTAACACTTTACTAATGTTGCCTCATGTCCAAATTTAATAGCGTTAACCATTTCTTTTATTTCTGTCTTTGCGACTTGGTCGTGCACACCACTTCTGTGTTATTGTGCCATCTTGTGGTTATATGCAGTATAGCCACACCTTATGTTAATTTAGCTGAACGTTAAATGCGGAAATATTTTATAAAATCGACTTTGAATTAAAACTTGGCTCCTTCCATCACGAGCAGCCTCGTTTCTCGATTGAGACGTAATGAAGATATCAATTAAGTTTCACCTTACGTGCACGTGCTTTTTAAATAATCAATTATAGTAAGACATACGTCAGTTAGTGACAAATAAATAAATCTTCATAAATTTAATCTGCTCACTTAAAAAGAAATGACCCACTTGATTTCGTAAACTAAAACTTTGCAAATGTTGAAATCACCTGCATATAAATAAATTTTAAGAAACTAATTAAGAGCTTACTTGGCGTAAATACTGTGAGACGTAGGTTAATCTATTTAATTAATAAACATAATTTGCATACTGCAGTTTAAAAAAAAAACAGCTTAATATAATTAGCCATGAACAGAATTGAATATGTACTGTATTTTTTTCTGTACTTTTTTAAAGCTTTATTAGAACTCCAGTAATACAATACAGCAAGATCACAACACCAAGTCAACACATAAAAGGATTAATAAAGGAAAACAAAAAAAGAACAATGTAGGGGCTTAAGTAATAAAGGCAATAAATTAAATTCTTTACAAATATTGAGAGTCTTCATAGCTTTAGAATTGACTCTGTGCTGTTTGTTGTCATGCAGCAGGAGGAACAAACATGTTTTTAGGTCCTGACATAGCATAGAGATCTACAGGGAAGCAACATGCAGCCCAATCCCTTGGTATCTCATTAAAAAGCTGCCTGCTTTAGAGTTTGCATGAGAGTTTGGTCCAGTCACTAAACGTTAAAGATGCCTGCAGGGGTTAAGCCGGCTTGATCTTGGCTCCAGAAGATAACCTTGCACCCAACTTTGGATGTTGACTGCCTCTGATTAGATTCATCAAGCTGTACCAGATCCTGTGTGAGCTGTTTGAGATGTTCCCATAGAAACAGCTGGAAATAGCTGGAAATGTCCTCAGCACACCTTAGAGCTCCAGGCAAGCAGCAATAGGCACACTCAGCTGCGGCAGTGCTGAGGAGAGTCAGGGTACCAGCCAGGGACATGAGCTGTTGACTGATGCCCATGTGTTGAGAAATGTGCACCTTGTATGGGTTACCTACATTACAGCATGGCATCAGTAGACTGTAACGGGAAAGAGCTTCTCAGACCTACAGAGTAGTCATATGGAGGCTGCTTTGAGTTACCTGGCACCTACAGCTTCCCTCTTGCCCATGTAATATTTTGCAGGCTAGAACCGGTAACTGAAGGTGCATCATGAGCTCGGATAAGCCCAGCTTTCTGACTCAGCCTGTCGTGAAGAACGTATTCATGTACCGCAACGGTGACCCATACTATGGGGGGCGTCGTCTGGTGATTAACGAGAAGAAGGTGTCCAATTTTGACACCTTTCTCAGGGAGGTGACCGGCGGCGTGCAGGCTCCTTTCGGCGCCGTGAGGAACATCTACACCCCGCAAGGTGGACACCGGGTGTCCTCCATGGAGCACATCGTGAACGGGGAGAGCTACGTGGCCGCCGGCAAGGAGAGGTTCAAGAAGATGGAGTGAGTGCCGCTGTAGGACACTTTGAGAAGGTCTAAAATGTATGGATTAGCGGAACGTTTTTAAAACGTTGTTTTTAGGTTGTTAGAACGTTCGTGTCCAGTTTTCTGCACGTCCCAGGAACGTTTTTGGAAAAAAAAAAACAACGTTATTTTAAAAACGT
This sequence comes from Gymnarchus niloticus, assembly GCA_009936485.2. Classification (NCBI taxonomy): domain Eukaryota; kingdom Metazoa; phylum Chordata; class Actinopteri; order Osteoglossiformes; family Gymnarchidae; genus Gymnarchus; species Gymnarchus niloticus. The sequence goes on along the minus strand of JAACJT020000110.1, from coordinate 3,526,816 downwards.
TCCCGCAACGCTCTTTTATTCGGTTGTTTCCCCATCCACGTTTAAAGAACGTTACATGGACGTTAGTTATATAACGTTGCAACCGGGACCTTTTGAGAACCTAATGAGAACGTTATTGGACAGTTGTGGGAACGTTCCCTGTTCGCCATGTCACGCATATGCCGAGAATTTTCTTCATTTGATTTAATTTATAACGATGCTGGCGCTGTACCAGGGAAGAGTCCACAACTAAACTTTACTGTAGGAAATTACAGAGAGCATCTTAGCAACTCACAAAGAGTCCTGATTTGACATGTAGTCCACTTTCAGAGTGTGTAACTCTTCATTTCTCTTTAAAGAACACCCAGTCTGCATGCAAAGTGGAGTGATGGTATAGCTTCATCCAGTCTCTGTATATTAAATGTATAATTAAAGCAATGATTATTTTCCCCTCACTTCCCAGTTATTCACTCATCGGAACGAAAAAGAAAAAAATGCTTCCAAATAATACAGGGATGGTAAGCTTCATCATTCGCTTTGTAGCATCTGTTGTTTGCTCGTCTCCTCCTCTTCACCACTGTCATATAGCATGCAACTCAGTCTGCAAATCTCCCCCAAAACAGATTGTATTTCTGTCACGTACAGCTTGGGATACCGTTAAGTGGCATTTCTTGTCCATGTCACCTGAAGATGGCTTGACCTGGGGTGACGTAAACACCTGCAGGTTGTCTGTCTTAATCATGACAGCTGTAGCTCTATCTCTCCTCTCGTGTTGCAGTGGTATAACCTCAGGGTAAAAGACACTGACTTTTCACATGTGCTGGAGGTCAGCCCAAAATCTGGAAGTGAACTCGTAGCCCTGGGTGATGTTGCTGCTGGTCTTCGTTTGCGACCTGTGGCTGTATTGAAGGCTTTTTCATATATATTTTTATTTTATTTTTTTTACCATATTTATCACTTGTATGTATGTGTTAAGTCTTAAATATAAATGCATCATTTGAGGTTGACGCAATTGTAGTTTTGTTGTGCTTTGCACAAACGACAAAGTTTTAGAATCCTGAAGACTCGTATGGGGGGAGAAGACGTTTAGCCAAGGACGAGCAAACCAGATATGAGAATCTGGTGTTTAGGGACGAATGCATGTGAGATTCATTCAATGTCAAGGAGCAGCTACCAAAAATAGCCTATTACCTTCGTCAAAGGTGATTAAGCCGATTACACTTGACCAATACTGTAACTGTAGTGTGCTTGTTGAGTGATCTCAAAGTGATGTCTGACTTCAGGTTGTACACAGTCTCTGCCCGGCATTCCTTTCAAGCTCTCTAAAAGGAATAATGTAATTTACTTGGCCAGAAGACAGTAAAACAGTGGAAACAGTAACCAGAAAATTGGAAGGCGTGAGTATCCTCCTTGTATATGGCAGTTCTAAGAATGGAAATGAATCTTAATGCATGGTCACACAACAGAGAAAGAACACGGGAGAGCTTTACGAGAGAAGTGTGACACTTCAGAGGTACTATTCAATTAACTCTTATTAAAACTCTTCACCACCTCTTAAAAAGATGCAGTTAAAAATTCGGAGTGGATATGAATTGTGTAAGAGCAGTTCATTAGAGTGACACGGCTCATTGAGGTGGATTTGCAGATTTGGGATTAGTGATGGATGATCTCATTAGTGGAACTCTGCAGCCCCTATAATTTTCCCGTCAAGCTGCAAGTGTCGCGGTACCAAATGAGTGTTGGCTGTGAGGAAATACTCAGCTGTCCAGCCCGTGCCCTCCTCAACCTCCTTCAGTTCAGGGCGAAGGTGTCTGGTCTGGCTCTCAGTGTCTGAGATGGTGGTGAACTCCCGTAGATGTGACGGTCAGAGAGCAGAGCTGTCATAGATGTGTGTCTGGAGTATCGATGTCCATTTCGATTTCAGGTGGATGCACCACTGAGGGACCTGAGTGGAAACGAGGGTTCAAAACCCTCATAAATGCTGAGGCACTTTGTGTCCAAAACCAGGTGCTCAGATACATACCAAATAATGAAATTGCTATGCAAGGCTTGAAATGTATAAATGTATGCACACACATGCAGTCAGAAGGCAGAGATGTTAAGAAAAGCTTTGTATTAGCGTTTGCTTCTGGGCTCATCTCGTGTTTCATTTGTAACTTTCCTCTTCTGCGGCCCAGAGAAAGCAATTTGTTTCTGGTTAGGGTTATCTGATAAAGCAGGTGTAATGTTCGGTCGTTCTCACCCGCTGGTATCACTTTGTGATTAAATATTCATTCCTGAGCAGGGACAGCGTCTGGACATGTGTAATGTCTCAGCCGTGTGCCTGCTACTCTGGGTCACCTCTCGTTTGTAATCAATTTTCTTCTGTGACGATTCTCCCTGCGCACATCAAAAACAACAAGAGCGTAGTAATTTTCGATTGGTGCTCTCGCCGCCTTGCTAAATCCTCGACATGAATCTGCTAGCTTGTTTTTCCTTATTCTTGCCCAAAGTGTTTTATATGGGGGGGGTTAGAGACACCGGTTTCCTGGGTAATTGGCACGACAGGGCAGGCTTTAACAGGCCTCTTTACGAGGACTGCCCCCACCCCCCTTGGCATACTCTTGTCCTTTCCCGTTGTTTCAGTTAGACGGCTCTCCAAGCATTGCACCCTTGAAGACACCCACTGCCTCTGCCCCCGAACGAGCAGAAATTGTCGTTGCTAGGAAATGCAGTCCGCTGGCTGAAACGGGATCTGAAGCCCATTACCCTCTCGGCCCGGGTGTACGGCCCATGGCAGCCTCAGCTCTAATAAAACCCGGACCGGACTGTCTGTCGATGGAGCGGGGGAGTAGCGGGGCTCTCTGGGTGTTACAGACTCGACTTCACTTTGGAGTTCCGTACTTTGGGGAAATTGAGAAGCAGGCTGTTTGGAGTAGATGGTTAGCCCATATTTGTGCGGATGAGGATAAGGCACAGGAGTAGAATAGGATATTAGCACGCCGAGCTGTTGGTGTAGTGTAGGTACGTGGTTTGCTGTTTAGGCAAATTATAGTCACATGGAGCCATGTACATACTTTACGAGCTAGCTGATGATTAACAACTGATAATTAATGAGGGAAAAGTACTTAACACTGTAATCAGTTGAGGAGTTACCGTTTCTTCATGAATAATTGATTGTGTGCCATCTAATGAAATTATATAGCTTCTATTTTTACCTTATTGGATACGCACGTCTACAGTTACATTGTCTCGTGGTGAGAGTAATTAGTCGTAGTTAATGTTGTGTAGTGATGTCATAGAAGAATTGAACTTCTAGTGCCCGTTTCAAGTGTGGCGTTTTGTCTTGTTGTTCTCTGGTCAAACAGGTACCTCAAAGTCGTATTATTGCATCGGCGAGGTTCCTCAAACCCATCAAAGAACCCTGTCTGATTTTGTAAGTCCGGCACAGACGCCATCATTCTCCCGACCGAGTTCGGCATGCCGACGGGTGTGATTGTGTAACATAACAGCTCCTGGTCCTGTCATGCTAATGCTCTTTGCCGTTTTCCAGCATGGTGGCAAATGGAGACGTCCTGAACCCCCCTGTGAGGCTTCTGATCCCGCAGCGGACGCTCGGTCAGTTTGAGCGAGTGCTCGAGATGATCACGGAGAAGATGGGCCTCAGAATAATGGGAGGTGTCCACAGGTGATCACTGTAGAGCTTAAAAACCGATCATAACTTTTAACCTTAAACGCAGACTGGGGTGAGAAACGCTTATAACGGAACCATAAAACAAGAAATGAAAGTCATTAATTCCTCATTTCAATTATTTCCTTTTTGCATTCTTAAAACCTTTACGTTTCTTCAACAGTAAAGAGGAGGATTGCTGGAACCTTCCGGTCCATGCTGTGCGACTGCAGTGCTTTTGAAGCAGCGGGGAATGGGTGGTGATTTTGGGACTATTTTCCCTCCTTACTGATAGCTCTTCGTCTTCTGGGTTAGACTGTACCGTTTAATGTGTCTGAATTTGACTTTTAATGTCGGTGACATTTTCATCTTCTGCTTACCGAGTTTTGCTACATTACTTTCCTCGACCCTCTGATACTGACATTTTATCCCTGCCCTGAAATAGGTTTCAACAGGTTTGCAAAAGCCGCTATTTCTTTTTACTACTATCTTTTAAACACTGTTGATGAAGCGACAGAGGTATGGTTTACGGACACGGTTTCTCTGTGTGTCGTGTCCTCAGACCTAATGTCAGCTGCCATGTGTTTTTAACAGCCTGTACACCTTCGACGGAGCAGTCATCAGCGATGGAAATGACCTTGAATGCGGGCAGTTCTACGTAGCTGTTGGGCGAGAAAAATTTAAGAAGCTTCCTTATAGTGACCTTATATTCGCCAAACCAGCTACAATGAGAAGATTTATTGGGTAGGGTTTGCTTTTCCAGTTTTTCTAGAAATACTCACTTTACAATATTTTGGCTTAAAACATATTTAGGATTTATATAAATGAATGCAAATATTGCGTATAATTATCTGTCTCCTGAGCAGTTATCAGGTCAAGCTTGTGGAGTATTGGTATTATTAAAGTTTTGGTTACTTTACACTCCTGTATTTTCATGACGTGTTACAAGTTTTTCCAGAACATCCCATTATTTAAAAAGTTTGAGACTCGTTAACGTGTGTTAATCTGAACTGTTGTATCTGATTTTCTAGATCAAAGGCTGTCTCTTTACCTCCTATCTACCAAGTCAAGAAGCATGGCGGTCCTGTAAGTAAATTTTGCCCGAGGTGTCTGCCACTAGGGGGCAGCGATGCTCTACACCTCAAGATTTCTTCGCGAGAAAGACTGTGCGAGGAACTCTGCAAAAAACAATTTTCAGGGTGCTGCTGTATCACTCCCTATGCTTTGCTTCAGTAAACCTTAAGAACAAAGGTATATGGTTATATTTTATTGTTCCCAGGAGCCAAATGAATTGAGGAAAAACGTACACGATATCTACATGTTGTTTGTTCAATATAGGCATTCTTACAATTTATACTAGACATACAAATTTGAATTGTGTTATGTGATACTATGAATTATTGTTCAGCTCATGGTCATTCAAGAAATAACGGTTCCAAATGAATAAGACAGTGAAATACAAATCAAGGGTAATCGATGACTTGGAAGGAGAATTTTCTAGAATAAAATAATTCCCAACATAGGTTCAGTCTGGTTAGAGAATACAGGGCCGTTGAAGAAGCTTAATCTTCCTCTGCGATCCACAGGTGGACACAGATCAGAGTAAGTCAATGGGGGAGTCCAGTGGTACAGCAGACTCTAAGATGGATTCACCAAACCGAGGCAGCAAGGTACAGGATCTCCAGGCCCAGCCGGTGAAGCTGAGGCAGCGGAGAAGCGGCCTGACCATGTCCCTTGGAGCCCAGGACGACGGTAGGAATACACCATTGGAGTCACCCAGAGTGTACTGTATGAACGCTGTACACAAGCCCCGAAATTTCTGGACTAAAATTTAGCAACTCGTTAGCCTTTGATTACTTGCACCATTGAAAGAACTGAATTGGATTTGAAGCACCTGAAATTTGTGCTTTTAGGTATTGAAGCATCAGCTGATTCGGTGTGTCATTCCTGGAACCTCAGTTTGGCTCTTCATCTTTGTTCTCTGAAATGTGGTTTGTGGTTTATGTAAATTGTTCGGGAATAATTGGTATATCATTGACACAACAGAGCCCCACATGGGTATGCATTTGTAGGCGTGTAAAAGATTTTTAATTCATTTTTCACACTGACGGAGCATATCAAAATTAATCAGTATTTTAATTATTTCAATTAATTAGCCTTATTTTTGCCCAGGGTTCATATTCTATTAAAACTCAGATTCTCAGTTTACATTTTAAAGGTACCTAACTTCTTCAAGCTTAATTTTGCATTTAGTTTTGGGTGGTTTGTGTATGCATAGTGTATACTATATATATATTTTTTTGTCTTGTTTTCATGGTAGCCAAATGGAAAGCTTGTGGGTATGTAGATGTTCTGCATGTTGGAAAGATCTTGTGATTTCCTGGGCCGACAGCAGATGGCGCTCCAAGACTCCCTTCCTTTTTTTTTTTTTCTGGTTGTTGGTGACATCCGTCCATTGCGATGACAAGCTGGGTTGTAAAAAGGTAATGACCCACGTGGCATGAGCCCTCCTGGCTGTTGCACATGTCCGCCGTAATTTCACGGAGACAAGCAGCAGTCATTTTATAGAGAAGTCTCCCTTTCCTGTCACACAGATCTGAGTGTCAGCGTGTGACACGTTGTCATTCTGCCGCATGCTACATGCCCAGTTTTTCTTTTCATGACTGGATGACGTAATCCCAGGCTTCTTAGAAAGCCTGGCATATGTCAGCCACAAGGTGGTGCTAGCGATCCGGGAAACGCACTTTGTGCACCACGGATGGTTGCGTAAATCGCATTACATCACCTTTTTATTTTAAATGCATCTAAGATGTAATTCATCTGTTCTTGAAAGCAACACCCTGGAGTGGATTGAAAAATTCTAAAGCTGGGGTGAACGGAGTAGATGTAAGGAAAAACAGCAGTATTAGTCACATAATAGTCTATTAAAATGCACGAGGCCCAGCTAGCACCCAGATGGCTGATGGAGGGGTACTAATTTCCCCAGGTGATGAGACGCATTCAGTCGCCTGTGCTCTTCCATCCAACATCCGCTCTCTGCCGTTAAAATTCACCAGTAATATATCGCTGTCTCACCAAAGGCTGTGTACTGCTTACATAGTTGATTATTTTTTCGGAATATGTTCATGTTGAACCTTTCAGGGATCTAAATTTGATTGTAGGACTGTTAAAGTTTATATTCAGTTTGTATTTGGTTAGAATTTAGTACACATTAATGGCTGTATATAAGTTTTAATAGCATGGATGATGTATGTATTTAGTGACACTTAAATGGACACCTAGGTCTGGCTATGATGGTAAAGGTAAACATGGAAAAGGGACTAAACACATTTCTGAATCCTGTTTGTTTTAATAAATGCTTGAGTCCTGATGGCTCCACGGTAAATCAGTTGACTATGAAAAATTTCCATTTTGGCTGATGCCGTGGGGTTTAGAGCACAGGATCTGAACATCAGAGAGAATCTCACTCTGCCCGGGATGGATGATCTGCGTCCCTAAATTGATGTGAACGGAGAACCTAGACAAACATAATTAGTTTTGACAACTGAGGAACGGTTGTTGGGAAATTTTATTCAAATGTTCGTCACAATGCTTATGAAAGCTTGATAGCCATCTCAGACCCTTACGGTCAAATGCATTTTAAGGAACATAATTTGCATCCTCTTCATTGTTTAGAAAAACTTGGGTACCTTGTTGTTTTGATTTGTTCACTTACAATACAAAAGTAATTGACCATAGCAGCAACAGTGAAATCTGTGAATTAAGCACAACTAAAGTTGTTATTGACTCATTTATTCAAGTAGTCTTTTCTGTTGAAAAGTGCAGTATTGAGGTAAACAGCCATTCTGGCTGTTTAGAAGAAAAAGGCCCATCATTTCAGACGTGTCCCTCCACGACCTTCTATAGGATTAAGCAGTTTGGAAAATGGATGGATGGACTAGGGATTTGTTTTGAACTCGGTTTGTCAGTCTTGGGTATTCCTCAGGTAGCCTAACAGAGCATCGCTAACCATCAGACATGCATTCAAACTTAAATTTGTGTTCTGGGTGACAATCTACTGGTGATCAGACAACGAAGCCATCTCACCTGGGCAGTGTTCCTTCTAACTCCATTAAGGACATGCTGGCTGCTAGCTCTATTTGATCTGAGAAGATTTGAAAATTGGATTTGGAAAACGAGGAGGGGAAAATGAACTGAATGTGATCGGTTGGCTCAAGATGACTGGGACGAGTGAATATCATATGCCTCCGAACATTCTATTCACGACAAAGTCTGATAATTTGTCACAGCCAGATTAATAATACGTCCCAGGAATGTTCTTTTATGAGAGGCCTTCCTCTTCATGGTATAAAGCTCATCCCTCTGGTGGGAGCCCTTAGATCTGCTGCCGGGATGTCAAGTAATTGACTTCGGTCCTACTAATTAGAGAACCCTTTAGGTTGGACGCAATAAGCCATGTAAATGAGCGATCAGAGCGAAGGAGGACAGAGCTCAAAGACGGCCGAAGAACTGTGCACGACAGCGATGCTTGGCCATTTTGATTAACCTTTAAAACTGCATGTGTGATGTCTATATTGTTACTCTGTTGAATGTGCCTTTTTCTGGGTAGTAAAGTTAAGCTCAGTCTGTGTGATCTCAGCCTAACTGTTCTCTGACGTTCATAATATTTTGAGAGTATTTGTATCTGAGATGATATGCATAACTGTTTCCTACAGATAACATGTAGCCTATATTGTAAATGAAGTGGGCCAATGTACATATGTCTGTGGTCGCAAACAGAGATAAGATGTATCAGTATGATTAACGGGATCTGTTTTGCCACTTTATCAAAGAAACTACTAAGTATTTCCAAGATATGTCGTGACCTTGGAGCCCCGATCGATCTCCGTGTCTGAAGTGTGTGTCTAGGCAAGCCGTGACCATCAAACTCGGGAGGCCGTGCTAGCAAAGTTAGCTAACCGATATTTGGCCTCTCACAACCTGTGCAGGCTCGGTTTGTAACAGCCTCTGACAAGAGCCATTCGTCACCATCCGGTGGTTCGTGAATGGGCGCCAAACGATGGCCAACGAAAGCGAGGACGGTTGGTGCCTAATCACTTCACGCAGGAGTTGGGGTAGTGCTCCATTTGCTTCTGGCACCTGATTGCAAGAATCGCCAGGAAAATGCACATGACAAAGAAAGCCCTGTAATTATTGTCAGGTTTTTTATTAATACTCGTAAACAATGTTCTCCCCAAGGCTTGGGACATTTATGGCTCTCTCTCATTTTTTTTTTTTTTTGTTAATCTTCCTTATTTTTGACTCACTCTCCCAAGTGCAATTAATATTTGTCAAAGAGGCAAATTATTCTCCTCCAGAAGGCGGCGGCACTCGCCGACTGCCATTTAAACTTCTCACAATTAAGCGCTGCGTGCGAGCGCACGCACGTGTGTAATTTCTATGACGGAGTGCCGAGCCAGCCTGGAATAAAAGGTGCGCTCAGAGGGGCTGCCCTGCTCGTTTCATTGTACCTGCTGAATAAGATAAAAAAAATAAATAAATACAAAATGAAAAAAAAAAGAACGTAATGATAAATCCTAACCATTAATCTGGCAATGAACTGCTTCCTCTACAATTTAGTCAATTTTCAAACACGTCTTTCCTTTTAAAACACTGTAAAGGCCAGAGATGAACGGCGTCCTTTCATTACCCCCAAGGACGGCGCTGTATTCTGTCCTTGCATTTGGATTGAGAGTAAATCTAAATTGGTTCTCCTTTGTTACAGCGAAATGTTTTCTTAATCTGCCCTTTAAAAATAAATGTGTCCAATCAACTTTAAATGACATTGAATTAAACAGTGTAGTAACCATACAGGTTTCAGACCTTATAATGCACTGGAAAGGTATTTATGTGGATAAATTGTATCTGCTGTTCTGACAAAGCTTGATTACATGTACGTATATATGTGATTTATCACAGCATTCAACTGTAAGTTAACCTTTGAAAAATGGGAAAATGTGGTATTGTGACCTGATGTAATTCAGATCTCAGGACTAGCAGGAAAAAGGGGCGGCCAACGAGCTCGTGCCCAGCTTTAAGTTTATTTACCCAGCATGCATCACTGCTTTTGCACCCCCTGCTGTTGTGGCCCTGTATCACATGTCTATTGCTCAGTTTGTTTCAGTGTATCTGATAGCTACATACCAGACTCTTCATGAGCATCAGCCACTAAAATGTAAACAGGTATTGTTTTGTAGACAAGAAGATGAGAATTAAACTGTAACCTGCTTGTAGGCGAGAGTGCATGTTGTCCTGTCCATTTACAGACAATGTACCAAGTAGCATAAACTACTGAGGTCATTAACTGGAGCGTACAGTCCATTAGGTTGGACGTGCATCGGGGATTCGCATTAAAGATTGAAACATGCTGTTCTGTGTTGCGTGGACTCGAGTGCCAGCATAACATGAAGCTGCCTTCCGTTTGTTCACTATTTCGAAATCAGAGGCCTTCCTGACCCTTTGAAGGCCTTTTATTGGATTATGAGAAAGAAGATAATTACCGTTTGAGTGATAGGAGCTGAAGCAGAGCCAAAAAAAAAAAAAAAAAAACGTGAAAGCTGCTTCTGGTGATAGTTTACTGATTAAGAACACAGGGACAAGCTTCAGACTCCTGAAGAGGTTAAATGAAGCTGTACGACTTTGAAGACAGTGTGCCAAAGTGTATGATTGTCCTGAAGTTGAAACTTATGATCAAAATAGCGGGTCAAATTTTTGAAGCCTTGTTTTGTATTATGAACACCCCCAGGTGATGTACAATAGAAATAAACTGGCTGTCAATCACTTAAAAAAATATGTATGAAATCTAACGGTGGTGGGAATTAAAATGCACTAGGTATCTGAACAGACTTCAAATCAGAACATCACACAGATGTTTCACAAGGTCTTCATGTACCAAATGAAATATTTCACTTCAGTTCTTCTTATTTGTTGTTGCCCAACAGCCAGCAATTTATTATATATAATAAAAAGCTGAGCCAGATTAGGGGACATTTCGTTGCTATGAAAACCGTTTGATAGTTAATGAGTAATGGCTCCGTGAAACTTAAATTCACCACGAGTAACTGTGTTTTTGTGGGCTGTTGTGAAACCACAAAATCAGATAATCATTTTAAGCATTTTTAGTCTTATGAAATAAGAATATTATTTTTTCTTCTTCTTAATGCACAGACACCTCAGTCTCTGCTCGACGGTTGTCCTCTCTGCATTTTGATTGGGTGATCGATTGATTGATCGATCTGTTGCTCGTCTGTAAAATGTTCCAATGGAACTAACCACCGACAAAAGGGTAATATTCTGGTGGCTGGAGAGAACTGTACCAGATTGAAGAGGCAAGCAAAAGGCCTGTCACCATGGTGGCTAAGGGTTTTCCCACAATGAAAAACTGGCTTTTGATGTTGATTGTAATGGAAAATTAATATATGGTAATATAAAATAAGTAAAGTCTGCTATTATTAAAAGTATGATGCCAAGCAAGAGTTATTTAACAGTGAATTTCATATCAGGGAGGCTGAAATTCCCCCTGGTAGCAGACTCCCAATGTATTTTGAATTTCTGACTGAACAGATAATGACTTTGGTATGTAAATATGAGATGAGTTTACAATGCAAACAGCACTGTTTTTGAAAATTGTGCTTCAGAGAGGCAGAGCCGGGAGTCTTCAATGGCCACAGTGATCCTTTGGATTTAATGAAGGCAAGATTTTTAAATTTTGTCTTTAATTTGATTTACATTCAAATTAAGGCTGGCCCCATGCTAAATCACATTAAAAATGTTTATAGTCCCATTAACTTTCCTGCTTACTGTCAGTGCTTTGGACTACAGTTAATAAATGCGACCGATTTCCATAAAATATTCAGAGAAGCCCATTATTGCCATCGTGTCTCATCTCTTCAGCAAAACCTCAATCAGTTTTGCATTTGAAATGCATTAAATGCCTTGGTAAAATGCTATAATCTGTACACTAATATTTCTTATAGTGGATATGAGGGGAAAGGGAACTTGCGTGAAGTACATTTATTCATCTATTTAATTATTTAAAGCATATTGATTCATCAGTTTTTATTTGAATTTATAACTCATTAAGTATTTAAAACATTAATGTAATTTTCTTGTTTATCAGACCATACAGTGGTATTCCCGCTGATTTACTAACTTAAGAGCTTATAAAATCATGTAGTCGCTCTACAGTTCATTGAATATACGTATATATATATATTTTTTTTTTTTTCTGAAGGAAATTACAGACCTGGTAATATGAATTGTTTTTAATAAGGAAACGAGAAGGCAGAAATCCCTGCACAGCCCAGGTTTCCTTGAAGTGCTCTTTGCTGCTGCTTATTATTTTTGGAACGTTTGTTGACACGTTTTATTGCGGGCTGTATTTTACTGAATTTGTAGGCTTCCTTAACAAGCTCTTGAGAAATATGGACGCAGCTGCAGAATGAATGTGCATGGAATCGTCTCGAGAATAACGATTTTCAGAAGCCGGTGTACGTACAAAGAGGCCGGCGCTATACTCCGCGTGTAAAAATTGATTTCGCAGCGCGTAAATGTTTATTTTCGATATATTGAAATGATTCTTGTTTCTATTACGGCATAGGTGGTAAATCTTTCTTCATGTCCCCACCCAATATGAGAGCGAGCTCAGAAAATGTTGGGCCGGATTGAGAGAAGAGACGGTCATGTCGCGTAATATCCTATTCCACGCCTGGCTTCGGGATCGCAGTGCTGGATGTTTAAGCCGCTTACGTCCCGATGCCCTGTTCATGACACGTGCCTTTCGGGCAGCTCTGGCGGTAGCCATGCACCGTTTGGTAGGGAAACTCTGCTCTGTCTGCACATCATCACCTGATTTTTGTCTAATCACACTTCTACTGCTTGCCTTATTGGCCTATTTTGCATATTCGACACGATCCAGTACTTCCTGGAGGTATTTGGACAAGGTAAATGTACACCTATGTGGGCATATATGAAATAAAATTAACTGCACTGCAAGGGTCAAAAGAAGACAGCCCGGTGTGCACGGTTTACATCTTGGGGAAAGACGAGTGATTGATTTTGAATCAGTGACTTTATCTACAGAAGTCTTGCCTAGCTTATTAGAAAGGGATTTATGCAGAAATATATATATTTTTTTTCAGAAATGGGTAAGAAGGAGAATCGGCTTAATCCTATTAAGATGCTCCCCAAAGAACAGTGCCTTGCCGCTGTCTTTAGTGGAGCCGTTAGATGATTCACCATCTGTTTAACAGGTTGCTCGTCTCGCCATTTACATTTTGCTGGCCGAGTCAGAGTCAGCTTCACCAGAAGCCGCATCTGCACCCGGAGATTCGCCCGTAAGCCGTAGGTTTGAAGAGTCCTCCTTCTCGGGGGGGTGTCCTGCTGTTCACCACAGCGTGTCAGTGTTGCCCCGTCGCCTCCTGTCAACTCCTGACAGCCCTGTCCTGTCTTCTTCTCCACAATCCCTGCCGTAGATGATGGGGACCAGAAAGAGGAAGAAAGTAACGAGGATCCGGAATCAAACCTGGATGACAGTTCCGGTGTGCCCCTGCCCACCGACGAGGTTATCTTTATTCTTCTAATTCATACGCCAGTGCAGAAAAGTTCAATTACAAAATTGCTTTTTTTCATGATACAAACTGACAACATGCTATGTTAGCATGTCTTTTTATATTGGAGGTGTAAAACAAATAATTTGACTTTTTATTAAAGACTGATAGAGTGAGCCATTCTGTGCTTTGGACTCGAGGTTGATTTTTACAGGATTGAAAGTGGTATGTTAAGCAAGCACATTATGAATATTATCCATTTGCTGATTATTAATAAATGCTACATGACTGATAGTGTAGAATCAAGTTAGCTAGCTGCCCACCAACATTGCTGAACGTAAGATATTTTATAGCCCAACTTTCTATAATACTAAGACAGGCCGATAATAACGTGTTGGAACATCAGCACATTTAGACCTATAAGGCATGGACTTTGTATAAAAGTAATTTTCCTTCTGCCTTTTTTTTTTTTTTTTAAAAAAAAAAAACAAACAGCTAAAAGGAGAAAATGAGAATGACACAGAGGAGGCCACAGGTGCAGATGATGAAAGAGAAGACAATTCTGTTTGTGGCGGCAATGAAATGGAGGAGGAAAACTACAAAGGAGAATATGGCACAACAGGCGATGAAGAGGAGCGAGCGTCAAATGGAGATGATATAAGGCCTGCCGTTAATGGAACTGGCGAGAGGAACGCGGGGGAGGAAGACTCTGGAAAGGAGGAACAGAGTGAGGAAGAAGGAGATGGAAGTGAAGTCAACAACCAGGAAGAAGGGGTTCGAAGAGATGATTGGCATGAGGAAACGGCAAAGGACCTTTCTCCAGAGACCACTGAAAATGAGGAGGGGGACAGGCAGGCGCATGAAGAGGGTGCTGGGAAGTGGGAAGGCGACGAGACCAAAGATAGAGGTAATGAAGTAGAGGGTAATGAAGCGGAAAGGGCCAGCGATGGGAGTGAGGAAGTTACACCTCTGGGGGCAACCGATCTGAACGGAGCACAGGATGGGGAGTAGGGGGGAAGTAGGAAGTGGACTCTGGAAGTGAGCACTGGACGGGGAATAGGAAGTGGACTCTGGAAAAGCCGTAAATGAGGACAAGGGTGGTGGGAATCCCAGAAATGAAGGAATGCACCGGGAAATGGAGAGGTGAGGAGAGATGGAAGGCCTGCTGAAGACAACGGTGCAGCAGGTAGACATTTGCCTTGACAGGAATTATGGGAAAATTAGGCCCACCGAGAGAGGAAATATCAAATACATATGGGATCAAGAACCATATTCACAAACTGAAGTATAGATATTGTCTCTTTTTAGCACACATTTTGTGAATTTAAAGTATGACATGCAGTGTGTGTTTAGTGTGGGTATGGTAAGTTTTATTTCCTCTGTTCAAAGAAATATTAGCGTGGTTGCTTTCCTTTAGCAGGGCAAGTTTGGCCCGGCTTATTCTTAAAAATGACCTTTTAGTTTTGCCGGTTTTCTTCTAAAACCGTTTCAACCTCAGGGAATTTAATAATAATTCATAACCATATAAATAAATGAGCTTAATCAGTTAACAGGAGGATATTTCATAACACAGGAGAGCCCCATTAAACATACGGATGTGTCCACTATTTCAAAATTTTTGTTTCACGTCACATGCAATAACCCCGGCTTCCTGTCGAGGAATACTGGAAACATCTCAGACCTTCAAATGAAGTTACGTCACCTTCTGTAAGGAGGACTTTGTCGATTTAGAGAGGACCACCTGTTCCTTTACAGATTTCAGATTAATTTTAGTTTTCATTATTGATCTGGCAGTCAGATCGCTTCAGGAATTGGCTCTGCTCACATATGTAGTACATAACTAGCCACAGCTCAGAATATACAATATCTTAAGGCTGTATATAAACTGCCATTCAACAAGGAAAATGCACCCTGTATTCAAGCAGAGCGTAGGCATGAAGTTTAGCTAAAAGCTGAACGTCTGTTCTAGATGAAAACATATGGTTAAGACATTTTAGCTCACCAAGAAAACTTCCTTTAGACTTTTATAAAGTGAGACCATAATAATAACGAAAACAGTATAACTAGTAGGTGCTGAAAATAAATACTCCTATAGAAGTGACGTACCTGAATGTGCTTTGACCTCAGCGTGTTTGGCTCTGCACGCTCAGGGATGTGCGTTTTAATGGTTCACTCTCATCTGTTAATGTGTACGGCATTCTTGCGTTCTCGAGTCGAACAATTAAAAATAAATACAATGAAGCTACGAATTAGATCTTCTTCCCCGAACTGGTGTCAGTTAACTTTTGCTTTTGAAGAGCCTTTACACCTCAGAGGACATATGATAGAATGTCTGAAGCTGAGGGAGAAGAGGGAGAAGCTGAGGGACAGCTGTTTTAACATTCAGTAGCAGAATCGTGTGTTGACAATACTTGTACAAGAATGAGAGGCCCATTCTCAGCATTTGAGCACTGGCTTCACTCGATTATGGTGACTTTTATCTTTGTTGGTATCTCGGGTTTGTTGATGTAACAGTGTGTGTGGGTATGAATAGGAATTCCGACGGAACATTCCGCCTTGACGGACCATGTGAGCGCTGGAGTGAGACTCTCACAGACTGGACAAAGCGAACTGGGCTCCCCTTTGACCTATGCAGAAATTAGCTTGTCGTAAGAAATTCTCTGTCACGTACAGAAAAAACGAAATGTTCCCTGCATTTTACTGGCCACTCAGTACAAAAGAATTGCCTTTTAGTGCTGCTTATCAATTTGATTGTGACGTCTTGTAGGACTTCATGAAACTCGGTCCAGAGAATGTACTGCTCTGTTATGTCCCAAAATGTAGGCCTTCTTAACTGAAAATCCATTTACCAGAGCAGTTATTTGTAGCCAACAGCACTGAAAGTTAAAGCTTACCTGAAATATTCAACTTTAATGGCTAAAATCTGCATCATGTGATTTAGCAGCATGACGTGCCATTTGGCTAATTGTGGCTCTTCAGAAAGGAGGGCTAAGAACCATATAAGTTACTTTTCTAATATCACATTATGCTGTTTTCTATGCTGTTTCTGCTGTGAGACTCCAGTTTTGAAGTTAATAATCATTTTGTACTGGCATTGACGAGCTGAGACAGATTTTTATTGTGCGTAATGCCTGAATTGCTGTAATTACTTTTGTTACTTTATTATGACTCATATAATTATGTCAATTACATCTGATCATGAGTCTGCAAAAGTACATAAAAAGAACAATTATCATTTCTCAGAAAGCCGAAATTGCAATTTTTCAAGAATTTGGAACACAGCTCTGAGGGTTTTTAAACTGGTTATGGATGTGATGAAAGACTTCTCGTTTCTGTTACTTCACAGAATCGAGGTTGTTTTTTGGCTGAAGTTATGGAGTTTGGTCTTCTGCCTAGTCTGTGTAGTAGGGGACAATGATGTCTTAAATGATTAGTCCGCTCTTCGATAGTTGGTTAAGCACAGCACCATTAGCCATGTATAAATTAATATGCTTTTCCATTTCTACACCCCATGTACGGTATATTTTGTTTCATAATTAATTCACGGTAGATGCTATTGCATTGTGCTCAAGATTCAGATTATCCTAAAATTCCACAAAAACATTATTATTATTATTACTGTCTATGAAATTATATTGATTCAGGATACATTTAGGTAATTATTTTATACCCTCTCCACAAAACTATGATTTTTGTGAAGCGTTTGATCCCCTGTGTAATTCAAATTTATTCAAATATTTTTTTCTTTGCATTATTCTGCATGCAGTTTTCTTAATTTGCTTTAAAAGTTTAATTAAATGTAATTATGTTGTATTATATTGATTATCATCTTTGAATTGCATGATTCATAATAGACTTTGTACAAAAGCAGCCTGTGTTTCCACACATAATGAAATATTTTTTTTCTGACGTTGTTTTCTGACGTTCACAAGCACACAAGATCAATATAAACGATCTGTTTCAAACTTGATATGTCTCGCCTGCGGGAGAAACCTTAAGGGTCCAGTGCAATGTGGATTGGGTGGCATTCAGTGGCAGGGGCCTTCATGGTCTGATCCCCTCCTGCTGAGTCTTGTTTTAGGCACAGGATTTGATTAGGATTTGAATCTCCAACCCTGGAGGTCAACATTGCTATCCACAGACCCCCCCCCCCCCATCAACTATCTTCAAAATATATCACTTAGTTTTTTTGGGTTTATTAACAAGCTCAGTATGAAGGAAGGTTTTGTTTAAATTTACTATTTCTTGAGTAATGACTCTAATGTAAGAATTCATTTACTAGTAAAGTTTCATATATGTGTCTTTCATTCTTAAATTGAATGAATTGATTACTTAAATTAATACTAGGCTCTATGATTAATAATGTATGAAAACTGTAGCGAGCACTAACAGTGTAGTCATTTCCTGAACTAAACAGCATTACACCTAATGGTCGTGTTTGTAATGGAGCTACAATGTAAGAACATTTGATTCATTTGCTAATGTAAATTTTAAGCGGGCCCTACCTAGTACCAGCTAGGTGTACTTAATAAAGTGTTACTAGGTAGAGCCCACTTTTCCTTCCAGAACCACTTCAAGGGTAGATGAGTTGTGTTCAGAGAAAGCATTCCGCACACAGATGTTCCTCTGAGCTGTTATTTTGCATTTGTGGCCTTCTTGTTTACTTTAACAAATCTGGCCGTTCTGTTCAAACCTCTCTAGTTAACAACTGCAGAAGTGCAGCAAGGCTGTTTTTGGTTCATCACACCATCCTCTGCAAACGCCTGACACGGTACGGTGTGAACATTCCAGGAAGGTGTCTGTTTCTGAGATGCTGGAACTGCCATGTCAGGCAACAGCAATCACACTGCATTCAAAATTGCTGAGGCACGCCTTAGCCATCCTAATGTTTAGCCAAACAGTCACTGGGCCAGTGTGTGCCTATGAAAGTTGCTGGTTTGAGTCTCAAGGCCTGCAGAGTGACCATGTCGTCTTTGGGCCCTTGAGCAAGGTCCTTAATCCCAGTTGCTGCAAGGATGTTGGCTGACCTCTGACCTCAGAACCTGCTCTCACCTGCATATGCAGAACAAGATGGCATATGTGAAGACTACCCCATCTGCCCATAGGGGAAATAGAGTGTAGCTCTTCTACACTCCGTGAACCTGTTGGCTGTCTGTATTGCAGCCTCGTGATTTACTGTTGAGAAGACCTGGGTCTCCACACTGGCAGACGGGTGTACCTAACAATGAGTGAAGGGGCCCTTTTCATTTGGATCACAGCCATCACTCCTTCTGTATCAGAATGGCAAACCTGTCCAGTTCTAGACTTCATGTACTCCATCAGAAAGGAGAAGTTGTGGAGAACGTAACATAACTGAAAATGTCGACTTAACTCAAATACAGTGCACCTCAGCTTGTTCTTATGGTAGGTTTTACTGGGTGGAGGGGTGTCATAGGCTGTCCTGGTTTTCCCTCTAGATGTTCATGTGTTTTTGTATGAAGCCATTATATGTGGAGTGAGTCATTTCACCCCAATGTACCGTGTGTAAATTGTCCGTTAATTGAAAGCCAGCTCTTTAACCAGGGAAACTATAACAGCACAAACTAAACATGTCTGGACACAAAAGCTTGCCAGTGTAGAACAGGAAAATGTGGGCAGTTAGATCTGTTTAATCCTTCTTTGCTGTAACCTTAGCGACCCTTCTGCAAGACACGTGATGTACCTACTGTATGACCACAAGTAAAAGCCTAAAGATTAAGGTTTAAAAGTGGCATTTCCATGCTTATGCATTTGCTGTGTAATTAGATACTGATTTATTTACTCATTACTATACCAAAATATCATATGTTTCATGAAGTTACTGGCTTTTGTTGTAAATTAATTTCTCACTTGGAAAGAAATTGTAATATTTAGAAAGAGTTGTTACATCTCTTGTTTTAATTCTTTGTGTGGTGTTTAAGGGTCTTCCAGTAATTTGAAACAGCTTTCGTAAATGTAGATGTGGCAAGTAATTAACATATTTTTAAACAAATAATTGCATCTGGCAGAGTTACTATGATGATACGGCATTTAATGTCTAGCCCTGTGCCGGGTTCTAGTACTGGTAGATACAGTTTTTGGTCTCGCTTAGAGACAATGGTGCTGAGCCAGTCTGTGTAGATGCTTTGACACAAGCCCTACGATTTTCTGACAGTGTCCTGTCAGACCCAATCATCTGCTCAGGTCAATAGTGGATATGTCTATTTACACGGACAGCTTCAATTACCCCACTGTTTAGTTCACTTTAACACACGTCCAAGAAGGCAGTATGTCCATGTAATGCTGACGTAGATCATTAAGGTAAACACCTCAAATTCCAAAACGTGTATTATGAATGTCAGAGAAAGAATATCATGACTTTCGTCGTTTTAACACAAATGTCGGACAAAAATGTGAACGACACTTAAAATTGTACAACATTTTTTAGGGCTGTAATTCATTGTATTTGGGAAAAAATATTATTTTGTTCAACTTAAAATACATACATCAGGACAAAGTCTTTGCAGTTTAAACTTTTATCCTTTCTAATGGCTTGTATGTTTTATTGTGAAAAATGTCAATAGAAGACACATAACCAGGAGGTGAGAAGAAATGGAAGGTCTGTGTACGTTTCTGGACACATTTAAGATTTCTAGGTTTTTGGTGTGGTGCTTGTGGGCTTGTTTGTGAACTAATGGGAAACTGAGCAGCCCAGACATTTTGTTTGACTCTGTCTTGGCAGTATCAGTTCAGATCATTTGTAAAACGTTTATAAAACCGACAAGCCATTGGCCAGGTGTTACTTTCAATTTCATAATTGATATCTCTCTTCCGCTTAAGCCACGCCCAGTTACAGCTATCCAAAGTCCAGCGCTATCACGAAATGAAACTGATTGGTAGTTTAACTGCGCTTTAAGTTTTCTTTGAACACATGACAAATGGTATGTAGAATGAGGCTGGAGTGATAAGGGACTTTTTCAGTAATCGTCCATTTATTTTAGGAACGTGAATGTATATGTTCTGGACTGTAATTGCTATTTGCTTAATCATTTAAACTGGCTTCCAGATAGGAATGTGGATACGCGAGATGAGCCAGCAACATCAGGTCTTCGATGCAGGCTGAACGCTCTGCACTTTGGACAGTGTGACTGGGATTCTCCCCTCCCCAGGGGCAGGGGCTCTGGCTACAGGTTCACATGGCCTTTGACTGAACCTCTGCCAAAAGCCGCCTCCCCTTTTTGAGTTTCCCTCCGCGACCACAGACAGCAGGAGGCCCATGGCCATCACACTGCCTCCGATGCAGAATGCCACGGCTCCGGCCAGCTTGCACGTGTCCAGGGCCCGGTTGAAGCGTATAGCACGGCTGTCCACGAACAGAAGCTCCTCCTCCCCGAAGGCTTCTATTCTGGGCGTGGTGGCGTAGCCCACAGTCAGCACAGTCAGGCCTGTGGTTAAGATCAGGGTTCCGGATACCAGGAAGACCTGAATTAAAGAAAGCAGACGAAGATCATCATGTCATGGTAAAGACAAGCATAATGAACAATCTGCCGTTTTGCCTCAACACGTAAACTCTAAAGGTCAAGATTTTACGATTTTTGTAATGATACAATTTGAAGTCTTGATTTTACATGCTGAGGCGGGTTAGTAATGTGAAATTTAAGAGGGCAGTTTTGTCTGTTTAGAAGCTGTCCTGTTACCAGTTATTTTTTTATATCCATCCATCCATCCATCCATCCATATTATACTTCCATCTGTACAGCTTGTCCAGGATTCTTAAGGATGTTTCTCAAAATTGGCAGCAAGACGTGTAACCCTACCTTCCAGAGAACAGAGCTCCACCTGTTCGGCGATCTCTGCGACTGAAAATCTTCATTGCATTCCCAGATGGAGGTGGTGCACTCCTCATAGAAATGATGAAGGTAGGAGCGGACCCCGAAACGCAGGTAGCTGCCGCTAATCGCGGCCACCTGCGAGTTCTCGGCACGCCTGGAACCGCAGATCTCCGGACACGAGGCCATCCCTTACATCTGTGGAACACAGGGAGAGCATGCAATACCATGGCTTTAACTTTCATCATCCATTCTACATCGGTAATGAAGACAGGACTTCTCATAACCCGGTCACCAGGGCTGTAGGAGAAATGACCGGGTTACCCATCATTCCCCTGGTGTCCATGTGTCACTTGCTAGCTGTATGTTGCACTGTGGTTCTGAGGGAATGGTATCTCATGCCTCTATGCTTGCATAGGGGTGGTGTGACAATAAAGCCCACTTGACTTGACTTGAAGACCATGTTTATGCAACAGTCAAGCAGAAGATGGGCCTAACCTGAAAAGAGATGAGGCGGCTTTCATTAGAGACTCTCCAACAAGGATGTTTTGAACAGAGTCCCTTTCTGTTCCCTCTATAGGCAGACTGTGCAGTTATATATTACAACCATTTACTACTTGATGTTTCACATAGAAACCATTTAGAAGTTTTTTTCTAAACATTTCTCTTGTGACCTACTGGCATCCTAACTAGGGTGCACCCCAGCCCTGTGCCCCGTGACAGACTGGCATCCCATCCAGGGTGTACCCCAGCCTCGTGCCCTGTGATGGACTGGCATCCCATCCAGGGTGAACAGGTGGGTGGGTGGATTGATTGATTGATTTGATTGATTGGTTTTGCTTTTCTATTGCAAATTAAGCTTTACCTAAAGTCCCTTTTCTCCATTATCTACCTTAGTGGAAAAGTTGCCCATGCTGAACAAAAATTTCATATGTAAGTAAACTGCAAGCATCCAAATACCATAAGTTGTGACTCAGAGGTGAATGCACTTTAGATTCCACGTTCCATGCTGTCAAGTCATCGAATGGCCCGTCAGCTTCCGTTCCTCGCGGGCAGCGCAGAAAATGAGCCCTGGTTCAGGACTCATGTGTGGTCATGACCGCCCACATATGAGTCAGCAATCATCGCGATACTCTTTCAGGGCATCGTGGCCACCCTACTGCCAAGGGATCCTCCATCTTTCTCTTGTACAGGGAGACCATACATGATTTTGTAATCAGAAACAGCAAATACAATAACATACACCATCTAATGTCTTTCCAACACATCATACTTATGGCTGCACATATTTTTCAAGTATTTTCTAATATCTGAAAATTGTACAAAATTGCAAAATGATTTAGAAATGAATACCACACACCCTAATCATTGTTAATTGAAAGCTTTCAAACATATACTGTAGCTGAATGTGTTGGTATCTATATGTAAAAGCCTGTTGCTCTGCATTTTCTATCATACTGCATTTAAAATATCATTTACAATTTTTATAAGACTTCTGTCTCATACTTTCCTATATACTGCATGCATTCAAGTATCGGATTCATGGAAATTCATTCTATCCTCAGGTTGTTCAGGCAGCTGAAGTCTGTGATTGTGGACTAAATTCTGTGCCTCACCACTTCTGATTTTGTGAAGCAAATCCCATCTTTCTGACCATGTTAACTAGTTGCTGGGTATCTGTTATACTGGACACTCAGCTTCCTTTCTCCTGTGGGCAGCTCCCCTGACACCAAACCCTGCCCGCAGATAGCTTTTTGTCACTATGGTCACAGGGTGCCTCATCATGATGCATGCAAAGATCTGATGGACACTTCTCAGTATGGCCACCTGGCACACATTCATGTCCCCGCCAATCCCAAGGAGGCTCCACTACAGTTACAACATCCCAGAAGTATGGAAATGATTCCAGTGTCTGCCGATCGTGGAGTTATAGTCCACCCCTGAAGAATGAGATTATGATAGGCACCCATGAATGTGATGCTCTGTTAGATATAGCATCACATGTTTAACATTCTCATGCTTTCATGGAGAACATTTTAAATGCAAACAGTAGGGTCTGGGAAAAAAAAGTAAGCCAAAGCAGAATATGGCAACAAATGTAGGACCAAACACGTCACAGGAAGCAGTGGGCATGGTGGCTTAATGGTTAAAACTGCTGCCTCACCCTCTCATGGTTGAGGGTTCAAATCCCCCCTCCAGTTGTGTGTGTGGAGTTTGTATGTTCTCTGTGTGTTTTCTTGGGTAGGCTAATTGGTGTGTGTGGCCCAAGGCTGTGTGGGATAGGCTCCAGGCTCACACAACCTTGGATGGGATTAAGCAGCTTGGAAAATAGATGAAAATATAATAAAGGCAGTAGTATTAAACTTCTTTGCAAAGTGTTTTTAAATTCATTTGCACAATGTGATATTTTTTGAAGAAAAAAGTTTAGAATGGATGGCAACAACTTTTTATAATTTACATTCGAACGCTGACAGTATTGTGCTCAACATAAACATCATTAAGCGTCGACCACAAAGTTGAAAAAGTTGAACAACACGCATGCCCATGGATGTAAAATCATAAATTGAAACCGCCCGCCCCACATCCATAAGTGAGCATTTCTGACACAATAAAATGATAATTTTGCAGTTTTGACAGAATTCCATATTCAAAACTGTCATGCTGTTTCGGGGTTCTGGGTTTTTCAAATAGACCAAAATCTGACTTGCTGCACTTGACGCTGAAGGAGATAACGAAACAAGAAGTCACTGTGTCACTGTCCATGGTGCTGAATGCCCTGCGACCCACTCAGCCTCAGTGGTGACGCCTGCGACGTAAGGCGACAATAACTAGTTTTTAGGCACCTGTTATCACAATAACAACCCGGAATAGGACGCCGGAGCATTTCCCTAAACCAAAGTCAACATCAACAAATATGATTCTTGAAAAAAAAAAAAAAATCTACGCAAAAAATACAGCTGCAGTTCAAGACCGGTATGTTTTTCCATAAGTTAATGCTCGCTTTTCCAAACCAGACGCAAAATTACAAAAAAAAGATGAGTCTATAATACTTGCTTCATTGCATATTAGATACAAGATAATCTTGAAGAGGAATTCGTTTGAAACTATAACCCACAGACGATTAAGCAATACAGATGAGAGTAGAAATCATCTCTATTTAACGCGAATATTACGAAAGTAGAAGCCGAATTTACCCCTGTCATAGCCGGCCACTTACAGCTCGCTGCTGTTCCTTCACTTGGGTCCCATCGCTCCGTGCTTGTCTTCACAGAGCGATGATTCAGGAACACACACACACACACACACACACGCTTATACACACACACAAACATCCCTGTGCGCCTGCGCACACCATCACGTCAGTTCAAGCCGTAGAATGATTTACGCCCATGTGGACGTTACAGCGCTGTGCTGGGTCACTCTATGGCAATGTCACAATGTCACAATGTCACAATGTCACAGTGCTGTGGCTTTATTTTATTCTTACTTTGGCAGAATTAACCCATTACCTGTGTGACTGAATGAATACATCGAGGACGCAACAGAATGATAACTGAAAGGACTGATCATTCTAGAAGTAATACAGCATCAGTCATACTGTAAGGCATGTAGATTGTCAATGCAGAAAAAAGATACACAGGATTACATACATGTAGATTGTCAATGCAGAAAAAAGATACACAGGATTACATACATGTAGATTGTCAATGCAGAAAAAAGATACACAGGATTACATACATGTAGATTGTCAATGCAGAAAAAAGA
>JAACJT020000110.1:3474482-3501910 GCA_009936485.2 Gymnarchus niloticus | reverse complement strand
AAAAAGATACACAGGATTACATACATGTAGATTGTCAATGCAGAAAAAAGATACACAGGATTACATACATGTAGATTATCAATGCAGAATTGGGGGGATAAACACGATAACATGTATGTTTTTTACTATGTTATGGTGTATGTATGACAGACTATGACAGAACGGTTTGGTGAATTAATCTTTCAAAATGCTCTACATTGCGTCGCCATGTTTCATGAAACAAATGTCAGAAAATATTTGAAACAATGTATGCTGAGACGAATTTCCGGTTCTGATCAATAATATTCAGGTCATGTTACCCATGCTACCCAAAAAGGCGCCTTCACACCTGTAAGCAAATTGAAGAAGTAGACTCGGGTGTTGCTGGTTAAGCCCTGATTAGGTGTCACTGGCTGGAGGGTAGATGATTCTGCTACAGAGGACGCATCACTGAAGTGGTCTTCAGGAAGGTGGTGTCGACCTCTCTTCAAGCATTAGTATGTACAGCATGGTGTGATACCAGCACGACGGAGACCACTTTAGTGCTGAGATGACGCGCAGAGACGAGGTGGGTCTGCCTACGTCAGACGGTGACGCCATCGAAACGGTAATACCGAATGGTGAGGGAGGGGAGGGGGACATCAAGGTGTCCGAGCCAAGGGGTGGCGGTATGGCCGAGCCGATCGGAGCCGAGCCGAGCCGATCGGAGCCGATCCGAGCCGAGCCGAGCCGAGCCGATCTCCAGGTTCAAGTGTAAGACGAACGATGAAACGCCTGATCGTGGCTGTGATGGGCGGCCAAGTTAAGCTCTGAGTACGCTGCCCCGAACGGGACCCGAACTCTCACATTCCCCATTGTGGACTGGAAACATCCCAGCACACAGGGAACGTTCCCACAACTGCCAATAACGTTCTCATTGGGTTCTTCAAAGGTTCGGTTGCATCGTCATAAAACTAACGTTCCTGTAACGTTCAAAAAACGTGGATCGGGAAACTTAACCAAAAAAAGAGCGTTGAGGAGCGCCTTTTTTTTTTTTTTTTCAGAAGCGTTCCTGGAACGTCCCGAAAACTGGACACAAACGTTCCCACAACCTAAATACAACGTTTTAAGAACGTTCTGCTAGCCCAGAATTAGCTGGGAATTTCCTCTGCAATGTTTTTATAAGTATCCGATGTATATGCTCGTAAGTCAACCTCCTTACTGTCTTGAAGATGTGTATAAAAGTTTACTGCTATGCCGGGGATGAAACCTCACTGGGAGACTCCTGTATCAGGTTATCTGGAAGAGAACAACCTTAAAGACTGATCTGAGGCTGTAGGGTGTAGCTTTCCGACACATTATGAAATACTGCGATTTTGTTAAACTATCTTGTAACAAATCTACTTGTACTTAAGTCAGCTTTTATGTTTTACTAGTAGCTGTCCACAGCAGGAGCCCAGGTTTCTGCTGATTTATAAAGGGGCTGTACGTCGACCCTTGTTGGAACCTATAGACTTGTACAATGCTGTAAAATTCTATCGCCTTGCTTAGAATATTTTCCATCATCTAGGTACCCTATCCATCAGTTACCCAACTCGCTCCCTTAACTGCTTTTTAATTGCTAATTGAGATGTTTCCAATAAAATGACTTGTGTGGGTCTGTTAAGAATGCTCTGTACCCTTCACCCTTGGGGAATTCTCGGGTTTGGTTATCATATCTGCCCTTACTGTTTATGTGCATGTGCTTTATTATAGACCGGCATCCTGTACTCTGCCTGGTGTCCTCGGCGTCCTTGGAAAGGCTCCAGGCTGATTGTGATCCTGTCGGATAAATGGTTCTGGGAAAATTGTTTAAAAAAATTGCTTTCAAGAGAAACCTTTCTCCTGTGTCTCAGTCACATTTCACTGGACGCAAAATTTCTGGAAAAAGAAAAAGAGACTGGTATTCAACAGAAACCATCTCCTGGAAGAGGATATTTCTGGACCTGCTAATGACGTTCTGTTTTACCTCAGCATTAGTCACTGACTTTTTACTAGGGGGTACACAGGATACAGAAGACTGGGTGGCTATTGAATTGTAACGCTATTGGCTTAACTAGATCATATCTACGTCTACGATCTCTTTTCTCGGCAGAAGAGAAGCTAAATTCAACTGCAAGTTGAATCAATGGCCGAGTCAGGGACTCTTATGGCATGAGTCATATTTATTGAGCTCTGCAGTACGGGAGGGGAGAGTTTTGAGTATGTAAGTGTGACTAACTATATTTCATGGCGATGCATACATACACTATATAAAATAATGGAGAATGCATATTTATTGCTAACTCTTAAAAAATAAAATGTTTGAGTTGGTTTTTTATGTAATGAATGAATGATTTAAGACATTTCAGTACAACACAGTGGCTGATGGAAGTTTGAAGACACACGGTGGCCATGAAGTAATGCATCGCTTCAGTCAACCTGTGATTCCTTCGGACGATGGTAGGGATCCCAAGCTGAAGGTTGTGTGTGTGTGATGCCTTCACTCCACTATACCCACCCCGCAGCTGGCTGGGGGGGGTCACACATACTCCTTAATTAGCTGCAGTGGCGGAGGGGTAAGATGGAGGATTTGTTCTCATCGCATCTGCCAGTACACAGACACACACACTTTTTCAGTGGAAGATGACTCACAGTTCTGACTCAGTGAACCACATTCACTTTTGCAAGTTCTGATAAAACTTTTAATTCATAAAACAGTAGCCTTCAAACAGCCATGACGATTAACCCTGTTCTCGCAGGTGCTCTTGCCTCTTTTAATTCCTGTACTGTACCTTTAACCTTTATCTCTAATGAACATTGGCTGGTAACAACACTGTGAATTTTATTCTCACTTGTTTCATGTCGCGAAAATTGATGATTCAATATACACACAGCAATCTGAAATGAACTCTTCTTATGATGCATTAAAAATTGATATGCTAATGTAACTGGACACCAAGGCACAAAGTGTAGTAAGTCTGCAAGTCTAATTGGCAAAATACTTAATGTGTCAGTCTAGTTCTAGAGTACTTTCATTTTGTGCATTAAAATCTTTTGCTGTTCTCATTACACTTGCCCAAGGCAACAAAGAACAGTTGATATTTGACATGAGGAAATTGACAGGTTTATTAAGTGAACCGGGGGGGTGGGGGGGGCTGTGCAGTTCTCAGACTGGAAGCCAGAAAAACAGAAGACGATCCCTCACATAAAATGGCAGTGATATCCTGTGGGAGGAGCATGACCTTTGACCTGTACTTAATGGATATTTAGAAATAACTCTCATATGCATATACGGTATTTGTAAACCTGACACCAAGAGATGTGTTTACAGTAGTTTTTGTTCATAGACTCTACCATATGATGCTAAATATTTCTTGTGACAGCTACACAGCGGATTTACTTTGCTGTCATTTCTTACAGCTGTTTCACAGGGTTTGTTTTTAAATTGAATAGTTTGCAGTTGTATAGAAGAATTAACAGCAGCTAACTAGTTACCATGTTACACTTTGAGTCGTTAGATAAAGTCGCTTTTATTAAAGTCATCGTCATTGCGCAGTTGAACAATTGATATTTTTTCGGTGTCTTGTGTGTTAAATGTCACTCTGACAGTCAGTTTTACCTTAGCTTCAGCCCCATTCTCTGAAAGGCCCACGGTTCGAACCAGGCTTCACAAGACATAGCGCTAGAACTGAATGTCCAGGTTATGACGATTCAGCCTCATGGCTGGATAAGATGAGAAGTCAAACATTGCCAATTATGTCTCTTCCATTTCCAGTTGAGAGAGGATATACTCTCTGGGCAAACTTTCATAAGAAAGAGAGGTGTGTGGATTTACTAAGGTACACCGAGGGGAGACAGAAAGTAATCTTAAAGATCTGAGGATGTAAGATCTGCTTCCACTGCTGGAAATTGTTGGTGCCTGCATGCATGATCATTTCCTCACCGGCTTTTTCCTGGAAGCAGTTACCCACCTAATAGTTAACAGTAATTAGTTCATATCATTTTAAAGTCCCCGGTTACCTAATGAGAGGCTGCTGTGTCCTGCCAGGTAACAAAAATAAATGGTTTCATTAAAAAGTGATCGTGTGAAATGTGAAAGGAATTTATTGATAAGAAACCTTTTGGTCCAAAGCATGTTTCATCATAGCGTTAGGAGGACCATAAGCAGCTATAATTAAGGAAAAGGATCCATTATAACATGAAATGTAATATTTTCATGTTTGCATTCCACAGGGATTTGTCACCACTGGACTGTTTTTTTAACAACTTATTTTTACACCTACAACAGATTGTAGGTTATGATGTTTGTGTTTGTTATAAGACAACAACTTTCACTCAGCTGTATATCTGTGAAAACTGATGATGACCCAATACCAGCTGATTTCCTAAAATAAAAAGTAAGGTCACCTGATTTTGCTTTATAAAACATTTCGCTAACCAGACAAATTAAGCATCCACCAACCTAAATGCCCCTGACTGACAGGTTTTCTGGAGTGTGAAAAGCTTTTGCTTTTAAATGGAATGTTGCTCTAAAATGTGCAGTTTTAATCATTTCATATATCACGAAATACTTCTGATCTCCAAAATGAAATGGATGAAAATGACTTTTAATATTAGTCTTTGGGAAGACGTGTTATTTTATTTCTCTTGTGTATTACCTATATTAATAGGAAATTTGGAATGCTGTAGACTTGGGGCCGCAAGTGGAAATGGTGATATTGGCTGCAGCATGGAGTCTTTCTTCATGTGTCCTGGGTATTACAAGCGATGGGTGGGTTGTGTTTAAGCCGAATCTACACGTGAATGACAGAATGGATTGCGTTGATTTGTCCGCCTTCTAACCGTAGGCTACACGCATTCTGTGTTATTGGCCGTCTGGCTCAGTGATGCTACACCCACCACACGATCGCTCTGTCTGCTCACACTCCAAGAACAAGCTGTGCTCGGCGGAAGGGGGGGGGGGGGCGTTTCCATGGTTACGATCGCCGAAAAGGTCACCTTCAGGAAGTTCCTCTTTTGTTCTGCGCAGCAATGCTGGAATAATGGAACCTCCATGAGTGGCTGATAAGATAAACTTCATTATGTTGTTGGGTCCTTTTTCATCTACCAGTTTATTAAGATGGGTGAAGGAGGACCACTACGTTATAGTCTCTTCGCAATCTTTTATTAAAGGGCACCTAGATGGCGCTTTATGGTGAAGCGGGAATTCACCTGACGGACTCTCTCCATCTTGGTGCCCTGTGGCAGAATCACCAAAGCAAATGTATAGGTGTGATGGAAAAGTTGAGGACCCTCCCATTCAGAAGGCGAAAGAAGCAAATTTAGTGCAATAATGGAAGTGTCCGTGGCTTTTTACAAATTCTCCTGACGAATTAAATACTTTCGGGAAGACTCAAAGGCCGCTTTGTACCGGTTCTGATCCATTGACCTGCCAGTTCAGAAGCAGCGTCATCTATTAGCTTAGTGTTCTTCCCAAATCATTAACTACCCTGCGACTCCAATGCCTGGACGATATTTCACATGCTATCCAAAAAGCGATAGCATGTCATTGGTGTTTTGTCACGTCACTCCGAAAAGACAAGTAATGGATCCGGACTCAGCCGTCTTAATTTTGTCAGTGTGCCGTCTTTTGAAAAACGGGCAATTTGAGTTTTTTTTTCTTTTTTAATGTAGCTAACATTTGTTGATTTTTAAAATGACCATACTCATCAAAATTACACATGCAGGCAGTGAAGATTTTCCTACAGTGATTAAACATGGGGGGGGGGGGCAGTTTCAGGTTATGATTCAGAGATGATAAAGATGATAAAGCTTGATGATGTGGCCGGGGGGTATACTTACACCCCATATATATGCTGACTTGTGCATTCTGACAACGCTATCATGTTCTTGTCTGACATACAGCCAAAATAGTGATGCTTCACAGTATAGGGAGGCCTCCTATTGGTCAAAGGAGAGATGTTTTCAAAACTCCTTGTCAGGATACCTACTGCTGTGCTCAGTGGTAAGAAATAGCATGTGTAAGTCACTAGTGAAGGCTCAGTCATTCAGTGGGGGGAAAATGCTGGTGTCCCTTTTGGAATGTGTTCCTGCAATAAATCAGTGCAGAATTTTCTTTTCTAACTGAAAGCTAGAAACATCCACCATATGATTAATTTAGAATCCAGCATCTGGCCTTGAGATAATGAACTTTAGCTAGCCAGATCATGCCTTTGTACAGCGGAGTAACTGATATCAGCAAATTTCTGAACGCACGCGATAAGATGGGGAAAGCAAAGGGCGAGCCCGGTTACAGATGACTGCTGTGGTTCACACTGAGTTCACACGATGGGCTGTCAAATTATTTTTCATGGCAACATGTGACGTTTCATGCAGTACGTCTTTATCGCCCACAGGGAGCAGGCAGAGATTTAGGTAGGCATGCTTCCCAAACAACTTTTAGAAAAGCTGAAAATTTTTACACCTGAAATCGATGCAATTTTATTTTTTTTTTCGTAATCGTTTTGGCTCCCCACCAGCTTTCAAGACAAACCTACCCCTGTCTGGACAGACTTTTTCATGGATATTACAGTTCAAAACCAGACACGTCCAAGCTTGATCATTACACGAGTATCCCTTGAATAAATCATGCACTCATTTTCTGAGTCCTTGCTAGTAAATAGGCACACAATATGCATTCCCAAATAGGGAGACGCATTGTACCACCTTCATCCACCAAATGTCACGTGGCATCATTGTTAAAAAATAAAATTAGAAGCGTAATCTGATCTCTCTCAGAATTATGTTCATTTGGTGGGCGATCACACCAGCTGCCTATTCAACTGTGCTTACATCTTTGCTGGCTATGCATGGGGGGCGGGGGGGCGGAGGTGGGTGCATTCCAAACCAATTAGTAGTTGCCTTTGATTGGCTGTGCGTGTCTGGTGTGGATTGTCCTCCTTCCGGATAATTTGGGTCATCAGAAGGCAGCTGCCACTGTAACTCAAATTAAGGAAGATTACACAGAGACTAAATATAACCAGAAATGAGTATCTGAGTGTAAAACTAAGGCTCGGATCACATTTTGAGCCAGAAATAAAAACCTCGTTAAGCATCCAGCTATTTTGCTTAATGTTAAATAATTACTAAGTCTCTGTGGATGAATAATGCTGGGTTATGAAGGGACCTGGCATCATGGGAATCTTTAAGACGAAGATCATGGCCACCATGGCATTTCATAGTTAACTGTACATGCATTTAGAAAATGTTTATTTGCAAACAAGGACAGTAAGTTTGCCATCACCACTGCAATGAACATATCGTCTCTCTCCTCACAATGTAAGGGGTTTTATATGTTTGACATGTACAGATAATCTGTTTGTGGTGTTTTACCAGTGCTCTTCGTAAAACATGGCAGACACGTTTGGTAAAACGTCTGAATGCGGAGCTTTAATGTCCTGCTGGTAAAATAATACTTAAAACAAAGCAAGACCCTGTTGTTGAGTTAAAACCATTCAATTAAATTTTATCTATACAGCGCCTTTAACAAAGAGCACTGTCACAAAATACTTTACATAGTCCTGTGTGGATCACAGTTCATAGTCCCGGGCCCAGGGTCCCCGGAGAGTAAGACCAAGGTGACGGCGGCAAGGAAAAACTCCCTCAGGAGGAAGAAACCTTGGGAGGAACCAGGTGGAAGGTTCAACATTCAAGTGATTGTAATTGTAAAGGCTTTTCATTTAACCAGACCGCGTGTAACACAACGAACTAATTAATGATGTTGGGTGTATGGAGTTAATGAAATACTTTATTATTCTATACCCGTGTGAATTTTGCAACAAAAAATAGCTCGTGCATAGGAATGGAGCAGAGAGCAGAAAGTCAGGAAGGCATGCGTGATTTTTTTTTTCTATATAAAAATGAACATCCTTTTGTTTGCCTTTTTATTAGCCTGAAGCTCAAGAGAATAATTGGGAATCATTTTACATTTTGAATTTACCAATTTCTGTGCCGAGCGGCTCCTGAATTAGAGACATGCAGGCGCCAGACGGTCAGTTATTAAATTGAGCACAGTCGTTGCTCTGTGTGAAGTTACAGTGGCTTGGTCTGGTGACTTCATTGTTAACGCAACATGTTACCCATGTAGCGGGTCCAGGTGGCCCAGTCCATCCCCTGTAAAAGCAGCTGCACCCCGGCACCCTCCCCCAGTATCTCTTATTCTCTTGCTGTAGCCTTAACCTTGGCTCTGACATGACAGTCTTGATGAGTTTTCAGTCCTCGGCTGGAGGAAACGCCACTAAATAAACCTCACCACCCGATCTCGATTCAGTTCTGCACAACTTCTCAGCGCTTGGGTGCGCCGCTTTCTGACTTGATTGTGCTGAATCTCGTATACTTTGTCATTCGTGACAATCGAACAGAAGCTGCAAACCCGCAGGCATTCAGCAATCGGCAGATGCTGCATGGGGCTGTAGTGCTTCTGGCTGCCAAACGTGCTGGAGAAGATGTAAACGGTGATGACCAGCTGTTTTGAATTTACCCTTCAGAATGGTTAAGAATGGACTTCAAGGTCCCCATCACTTAAAATCAAACATAGCGGTAGGAATAGTACCCCTGCAAAGCAATCCAAACAGAAATATGTTCTTAAATGTCAAATTCTGGGCATGTTTATAACGATTCAGATAATTACTAAATAAATGTATAATAAACCTCGCTTGAAGGTTGATCAGTTGCATTGCCAATAATAAATCCAATTTTACGTCCTAAAGCATAGTTGCTCAAAAACATATTCCCGCTCATTTACAACACATCTTTATGCTAACAACATTGCCGCCTAGCGGACATATCATGAACTACACTGAAATCCAAGACATTACTGCGGTCGGATTAAACCGCTTAACCCGTGAGGATTAAACGTTAGCTTTCAGCTGTTTTTCAGCATGACATTTTTGAACTAGTGAACGCAACGTTTGAGTGTTAATGTAACCATTTTCCACCGCACAATATAATCCTGGTCATCTAAAAGGTTAATTTTAATTTTTACTTCATTTTTAATGATTCCACTAAAGGAATATTCACTCTTCTGTTTTTCCAGTCAAGACATTTTCAGCATCATAGTTTTTCTTAATGTACATATTGGTTAGAATTACTTTTTGTGAAACAATTGCATTGCTATAATAAAATCATGGCTTCCAGTTGTATGGGCTGTACAGTTCCAAATGGACTTTGAATCATTTTCGGAGGAAAAACCATCCATTGACTACGTTGATCACGATGATGGTTTTCTTGAACCTTCGGAGCTCCGTCTATAGCTAACCAGGGACAACAAAATGAAATATTGTCTTTATTATCAGTAACTATGTGTTGCTAGTCAGTAAAATGAAGGTATGATCTTCACGTAATAGTTTAACCACAATATATTGCTTTCTAATAATATATAATAAAACCAATGGCCTTTGGCTAAAGCGTTATTTGGCCCATGCAAATCCTGTTAAAATAATACTTGGGACTGTCTCTGAACGTCCTGTAATCATTTAATAACAGATGCATCGCCTTCAGGAAATAAAGTAATCAAGTTAATACTTTAGCTACCCCATTTTAATTTCAAATTTTTTTAATAATAGTCCTGAATGTTCATTTGTCATCTCTGCTGGGCTGATGTATAGCGGTGATTTCCAATCGGCTGGGCACCCATGTTTGAAACATTAGTTAGGAGGAACCCACTGTATAGTTAATCACAGAGATATTTATTATCCTACAAGATGATTAATTGGTCAGCGTGACGAAATAATTGACTCTGAATTCCTAAAATGCCTTTATTTAAAATAATGTACTGCATATATTAAGGATGTGTAAAATCTACCCAACACGTTTAATGTATATCTAAACAGGTATTTATGAGAAATCAACATTTGACAAGTGTTTAGGGCATGTATTGATGGATTATGTAGGTTAATACCTAACCTGTAATGCTGTTTGCATTCGGGACACGACAGAAAATGCAAAATTACCCACTGTACCCTGAAGAGAATCACATTTGTCGTCCGTTCTCTTAAATAAAAAAAAATATTTATTTATTTTAATCGGACATGGGATTATCTTGGCTTCCTTCCAGCTCACAGTGCTGAGAATTCTTTCTTTTCGATCTTCAGACAGTCGTTTCCATAAGGTCAATGATGGACCCACACTTAACTGTACAATCAAATGTTAAGAGTGCCCTCTTACTGAAAATGGTCTGAAACAGAGTTTGGCATTCTGCTTTCTTTGCGGTCACTCATAATCGAGGGAAATTGTTCTGTATGTGTTAATTCTTCGTACATTTAAATAGCTCAGTACTTTCCAGAAGCAAGTCAGGCTATGTACACTTCAAAGTTTTAATTGCTAGGCCCTCCATGACACCAATCGCTAATGTATATTAGGAAATCAGTAGCAGAGCACGCAATTTCTCTGCACGTTGATTTATTTGACTTTGATCAATTGGCCCAACGAACGTACTGTACGTTTTCCGAGGAAATATGAATGGTGTCTTTTTATTTTGGAAAAGCAGGCTTCAGTCCTTTGTGTAGCCTTGTCTAAAATGGAGATTTTACACAACAAAACATGCAGAGTGCAGGCACAGAAATCACGTACTGTATACGTATGCGCGGCGTATTTTGGGTGGAAGCGGTGCCGCTGTACTCCTAGTTTCTCTCCCTCTCTCTCTATCTGCAATTGGTAATTTATTCGAACGGCCTCAGACTGGGGATTAGAGACGGTCTCATCGTGGGGAGGCTCTGGGGCTTCCTGGCTATCAAAAGCATCGGGCCACTATGCACCACGGCGTTGCCGTGGCAGCCACCGCTCTGTAACTTCCACTCTCGGTTTTGGCCCCGCTCTCTAATTACGCCTTTTGCGTTGCCAGGCGGATCCGCTGCGCCATGTGGATGGGGCATTTGTGGGTCTGCGACGCCGCATGACAAAGCAAATGAGTTTAGCGCTTTGTACCTCTCGGTGCACCTGCTGCCTTTTTGCTGGAGTCCAGTTCCATCAGGGGATTTTGAGTCTTTTCTTACAGCCTAATCCCCCTGACACCTGTCTTTGGATTGCTGAACGTGCCCCCCTCCTCCCTCCCGCTGGAAACAGCAATGAAGTGGTGATAGGAATTAATGGGTTTTCCCCCTTTATCTTTAGGGTACGACTGTGGACCAAGATTAATCAAACAGAGCTGTGCTTTTCACTCGGCCAAAAGTCCATGTGGGCTAACGCATGGCTCTTAACTGACAGGTGTCTTCTTACACACTAATGCTACTTTAGTGCTTTTCTTTTTGTCCTCTATGTGACAATATTATCCA
Organism: Gymnarchus niloticus; assembly: GCA_009936485.2. Lineage (NCBI taxonomy): Eukaryota > Metazoa > Chordata > Actinopteri > Osteoglossiformes > Gymnarchidae > Gymnarchus > Gymnarchus niloticus. The sequence goes on along the minus strand of JAACJT020000110.1, from coordinate 3,490,622 downwards.
GGGTTACATGCTTTAAGGGCAAGATAGAACAAACTTAATTTAAAAGTCTGAGGCTCCCAAAGAAAAGTATATATTTTGGCATAAAAGTAAACGACATTGAATTTTCTATTTCTTCGTTGCTTCTGTACCCACTGAAACTGCATACTAGCAGCTTATGATTCTCATGTTTGGACTTTGTGGTTCTTCTCAAATGTCATGAGAACCATACAGAAAACCCTTTTGTTATTAAACTCTAGGGAAAAAAAACAAAAAACAAAATACTTGAAAGGTCCTAGGGACCTTATTCCATCTTTAAAGTAACCCCTAGAAGGTGTCACAGTCAACAACCTAACCTTCAGTAGATTTAAACTAATTTCTATTGCAACGTTTAAAATACAGATCCTTCGTGATATTGTCCATCCATCCAAACTTTACTGCCCGTATTTAATTGGAAATTGCTTAGCTATTCCAACAGTACTAGCTTTTGTTTCCATTCCAGTTAAGATTCTCAATTTTACGTTTCCTGCAGAAATGTGTGTGTTTGACGCAAGCGAATGTATTTTGCCTCATCACATCAGAATACCTCGTCATAGACTTCTGGCAGTTGCATTATGGGTAAACACACCTAGACATTATATGTGCCAAAGATTCCCTGAGCAGAGTGTAAGGAACCACGAAGACGACTTTGGAAAAGAGTGCCGAGTATTTAATTTCTTGGAAAAATGCAAGAGAAGCTTAGTGTGACCCTTGGCCCCGATAAACTAGGACATCTGGTGAATGATAAATTTTTATTTGTTTTGTACATGGGGCAGCTGTAGCTTAACAGATGACCAAATGCTATGTAATGATGGTGTCACTGGCAGAGTTAGTAGACTGTGTCATGCTTAAAGGCTATTTATTCAAATTTGACAAGCTTTGTCTTCATTTCCATTAATTAGCTTTCAGCTCTGCACAGCTACCCTGAGAGTACTGGTGACTTGTGCAGTTTTGTCTGTGTGTGTGTGTGTGTGTGCGCACGTGGAGTAATTTTGAATTTTCAACCTGTATCATAATCCCTCATTGGCTCGCTGTCCCCTGCCTTGAGGAAATGAGAATGCTTATCGCTGAGGAAACACTCCTGGCCTTTCGGTGTGGCTTTGCCCCATGCCGCTTATTTCCTGTCTCTGATGACACGGTTAATTTGAGGCAGTTTGAGTTTCTGCTCACTGTAGCCTTACGCTGGAATTACCCCTTCTGTAACCAATCATCACACACGTTTGTTGGGGAGAAATTATTTGTGGCTTGTGGTTATTGGTAACCATTATCGATTACGCTTGTTAAAATCTGAATGCTTTAATGAGTAAGCGTACTCACCACAATGTGTACCTGTTAAAAATGATCATATTAAATATAAAACAGTCTGTCTACACTCCAGGTTCTCCTTGATAGTCTGTGGTGAAGCTTACTATTACTTACACAAGCTCCCATTCAGACAATGCGCCCGTAATCTTTTAACTAAATCGGGACTCGTACCAGCACAGTGGCAACTTTAGCGAGGAAAATGGCAGTTAAGGACAGATATAAATCACAGTATGATTACCAGCCTTAACTTCTAAGGCCTCAGTTCCTCCTGTTGTAATCACAACAAGCCCGTCCTGTGGACCAACGATTAGCGATCTCAGACTGGATTTTTTCAGTTTGTAATCTAATAGATACATATATTAGTCTGTATGAACAGGCTTGGTCCCATTGACTATTAATTTATGGCTATTAAGACTATTAAACTTAGCCTGTCTCACATTAGCATGACCTAATAGTTTGAAAATTCTGTATCTACAATTTCCCTCCCTGAAAACAGATTTTTTTGGGTGTATTTTGACCCACCCTCAGACTCCCACCTGATATTTGCTGAAAGAAATACGTCTTTTAAAAAACATTCCACAGATCCCCTGGAATTATGACCACGAGGCGTAGACCCCTGGGTTGAGAAACAATCGCACCAAAGTATAACAATTGCTAAATTAAGTATAACCAACACTGTAACTGGCCAAATAAATGATGCCTGGCAACGAGAAGTCGCTGAACTTTGGCCTGCAAAGTGCTGCACTCCCTGGACCTGTCTTCAAACGCTGGAATCGGTTATCGAGGTGTTTTGTTGTTTCAATTAGCTTGAATGCTTTGATCCAGTGTGAATGTGAGTATTACTGAGCCAGAAACGGCATCCTTCACCATATCACTGAGAAGCCTTGGCCAGTTTGTGCGGTTACTCGGATGACTACATTTACAACGTGCATCATGTGTTTTTAGAACATTTATCTGTTGACCCGTCTTACTAAGGCCGTTGAGTTTTCTTATTACTACAACAGCGGGAAACTCGAACCGACAACCTCTGGCTTCTGAATCTGTGTCTTTAACCAGCATGACATCCAATGAAAATCGACAGCTAAAATGGGCAACTAAAGCAAATAATTTTTATTGTGGATTAGTTCTTTAGCACTCTTTGTGAATTGAGTATCTGAGATACTTGGTCCTTCAACGACGTTGACAATTAATATTTCAACAGACGACTAGACAGTACTGTGTGCCGTCGTATGGTTTAGCCATCTCGTGTTTCCCTGGAAACATTATTCCTAATTAAAGTACCAAATGGAAAGATGGGAGTTGCTGCATGCTTTCTTTTTTCCACCTACAAAGCTATTGTCGCTTAATTGTGTTTCTCGTGTGCACCAACGAACCTCAGCATGGGGTGAAAGTGCAATCTGCTGATGAATGTTTGGTAGTATGTAAGAGAGCCTTTTTAAGTGGGAGACTCCTCAAAACGTTGCTGGCTGGCAACAGATTTCATATAAAATGGGGGGGGGGGTCTCTTCTGCAAGGAAAGGGTGCTTTAGAAAAAGCAGTAATGAACCCAAATCTGTTCTGAAAGCAGCCCACACTATAATTAGCTCACCAGTCTTCTCTGTATGAGTAATTGATTTAGACATTACACTGCACGTTTTTAAACAGCGCTCCCAAAAAGCTCCCCTTATTGATGCTGTATGGTTCATTATGGAAAAGGTGCAGAAAAACATCTTTGTAAACCATGATCTGCACCCTTTTTCCAAACCAAGAATGTATTTTGAGAGTTTGTTTATACATTTGTGAAGGGGACAGGTTTATATGAAGAGTTTGTTTATACATTTGTGAGGGGGAGGGGTTTATATGTAGAGTTTGTTTACACGTTTGTGAGGGGGAGGGGTTTATATGTAGCATTCATATGTTTGTGGGGGGAGGGGTTTATATGTAGTGTTTGTTTATACTTTTGTAAGCAAGTGAAAACTGCATGTTTTTCTCATCAGTTAACTGAGCTAATTAAGAATAGTCCTCTGTCAGCATAATGAGAAATGAAGAAAGCCATCCTCAGGTCATGCCTGAGTGGTTAAGACCATATTGATGGCCAATAAATCCTAACTGGCATAATCACATGGAAATCTGACACATCAGGCATACATAGTATGAAGTATTCCAAGTACAATTCAGACATGGTATAATTAAATGAAAGGTTTGTGGTGTGCGCTGAAGGCCAAGGTATCCATCTTGTGGTTTGAATTTAGCTTTGTAGGGTTTGGTCCAGCAATGACCTGACTCCTGAAGGCCAACCTTCCACCGAATCAAACGTCCCTGCTGGTCAGAGTCGTAGGTCTTAACCTCCTTCATAGCCTTAAACTCTAGCTAATGAAATGTCGTCCTCTTCTGACCACTACATCTATCCATGGCCTTCTGTGTTTGAATCTCCAATATTAAAGCATCTCTACTGGACGCTCACAATTCCAGCAGATGTATTTATTTTCATTGGACATTATTCTATTTTTCAAATCCACTTACTGTCATAAGTCCATCTTTTGTGCAGTATTATCCAAGGACTTTTCATGGCAGGAAGGCCTACAAAACCAAACTTCATATACATCAGCGTGTTTTTAATGACACTCTTCAGTAAAGCCCAAACTGATGTTCTTTGCATACAGGTTCTATAAATGTAATGCGTCGACGTGTGGTGTCCTCATGACATTTTACCTCCCTGTTTAATCAATTTCTATGTTGTACAGAACATTCACAGCTTGTGCAGCAGTGGTGGATAAATTAATTAATGTAGATGAAATCCACGTTCTTTAGATCACATTTGCCTCATGCAATATCCAGTGTAATTCCTCTTTAATTGGCTCATTCACTTTGGTCAGCTGGTTTGTAGCTGGGTCTGTCCTTAATGGGGCAACAGCCACTGTATGTGACAGTAAGGGGTGTGGCCTGTCTCCATGGAGATTTAGTGATGTCACCCAGTCATTCAGGGTGTGATAAGTCCTTCATAAAATGGCTATAATGTAAACACACACAAATTTAAGCTGACACCATTTGTCAATCACCATGACAATGCTGGATAGTGGTTATGCCATTTGACTGACACATGAAATATCTGTTAATCACATGACAGACCTTGTTTCGCACGAGTGCGTGAGATGTCTGCTAAAGATGAATACTTTGGCATAATGGCAAGTCCTTGTCCTGAAGCTCACCATCGCAGCATTCCCATTTGTTCAGATGCTAAGGGCCCTTTGGCTTGCGTTGTTGTCCCTTTCAGAAGGACACTTGATTTGGACCGATGCCTAATCGCTAGTCATTTACTCTGACTGTGAACGATGCATGCAACAGTAATGAAGATTTGCTTGGCGCTACGTTAAAACTGCCCGTTCCTTAGGGAAAGGTACAGCGGATGAACACATGATTACGTGTTCGAAATATAAATCTGCAATTTTGTGGTATTTGCATAGCGAGTGAATCACACGAATAGCTTAGAGTACAGTATGTCCAAAATGACAGAAAAATACACGAGTCATGAAATTTTAGTCTTCCTAAAAATCCTTTCTTCACGAAGCTACTTCTGAAAATGGTTTGAAGCGAACTAACATTAATAAAGAATCGAAATGAGCAATTCTCACTGGTTAGTTGCAGAAATTTTCCACTGATCTGTTATCATGGGCTTTTATTTGGCGTGAACAAAAGAGAAAAATTTACCAACCAGCCGTGCGCAAGGTTTTTGGAAACTACGGAAAGGAGAGCATAACTACCATCGATGGAAGTATTGGGTTTTAAGTGACTAACTGTTGGTGTTGAGGTCAGTGGGTAGGAGCTGGACATATCTGCAGGGGAAATTAAAAAATCAGTGTTGAGGTGCACCCTTGAGTCATTAAAAAGTAATCAAGGCCTCAGTCTGTGCAAACCGTGTAATAAAGATGCAGCCTGTCAGATCCAGCGGACTCCCTGAAGCAAACCTCTGCTCCCTTAATTTCATTTTATGATGGATTTTCAGGCCGGTTGATATAATAAGCTTCTAGACTTTTCCCCTGAATTCATCATAGCCCGGTGGCATTACAGCCCTTCATCAAGAGACTGTTTTTCTCTTCTGGACCGTCAACCACACCAAAATAAATGACTTGTTCTCAATTTCTAGCTGTTAGGGAATACATACAGACCGTATGTCCGGGCTAAGATAATTCCCCACCTCTTGCTTGTTGAGGGGAGGGAGACTGCCCGCTGTCATTCCCAGCCACCCCCAAAATATATGCTGTGTGTTTTTAAGTGTCCGTGGTTGTATGTTGTGTATACATTTTATTATTTTTTTTACATGGTTATATTTCACAGCAATAAGATATGCACACAGGTAATGCTTGATCCAGGCAACCGCTTTGAAAAATTGTCATTAGGAATTCATTCTTAACATGTGAAACAGGGGGAAAAATCACTTGCTTGGCGTGCGACCGGAGTGAAATGCCTGACACACCTTTCCACGTGTGTGTACTAGTTCACGTACTCTTGTCTGTTAGGACAACAGTCATCAATGTTTTCAGTTTTATAAATGTTGTGCCAGGATTTGTACAGCATTGACTCCAGTGCTAATTCAACCCGTTACTGGATCCTCCTTAGATGTTCACCAAAACTGCACCTATTTTATACTGGCTTTTTAGCTGCTGCATTCTGATGTTGTATTTGGCCAAATCTCTGGTAAGTTTAAAAGAAAAAAACAAAACAAAACAATTGCACATGTATGCTGGCATTATATCATCTTTGTGGTATGTATTAAGTTAACTCACAATCTTCGTTGCACCTGTGATGCTTTTCTGTAATGATTAGTGATACCATCTGGTGACATCTTAACTAGTATCATTAGAATATCCGCCCTAAAGAAGTTTTGTGTTCCTTTTGAAACATACAAATTTAATATTAAGCAGTATCTGTCTACAGGGGAATCTCAGCACTGTCAACCACTTTGGATTTCTGCTGCCTACGTTTTCAGGTTTCTGACTGGAGGCTGTAGACACCAACAAAATCACTTCTGTTTGATCCAGACGTGGTCGCTAATATAATGCTCTGACAATAAAATTTACTCTTGAGACCTGCGGCTAAAAACTCGCTAATCCATCAATGCCAATAAAGAACCACACAGCCTGGGTTCCTGAAAGGGCTGAGCTTCAGGCTTGGAAATCCATATTGGCTTTTGAGAACACTGGACTTGCTTTTAATTAATTGTTTTATGGGCAAAGCCCAGTGCGACCTTCCCCGTGCCTAACTGCACTCCAGAGTAACCCTGATTATGGCATTTTTACTACCGTGTTTCTCACATGTGGTGTGTCATTTTTAAAGACATTTTTTCAGGAGTACTTCTAGGAGAGTAGCAGATCCTTTTACATTAGCCAAGAGGGTTTTAGATTTTTTGTTTTTTTTTTTTTCAGCGATTCGTTAATGCCACACAGCTATAAAGCCCAACTGGGATAAATACATAGATTCCATAGTTCTACGAGTCCTGCTTAAGATCTTCATTTGCCCACACTTCAGAATGTTTTATTTATTTATTTTTTTTTTAGCTTGTCATGTTTAATGGAAAATTTTGATGCTTCGGTTTGGATGCAAAGTGATGATTCACAGCCCAAAGCGACGGGTGCAGGTCAGGCTGCTGAGGGATTGCTGTTTAACAGCTTTACCAGAATCCTAGGGTTGAGCCCCTGATGCCCCACGCATGCCACAGGTTAACGACCTGCTTCCAACTCTTACTGAAGCCCAAACTGTGTGGAAACGGTGTCGTTGACAGCTTGGGTGACCTTGCCTGGAATTCATCCACAGGACCCATCGGGTAATTGAGTTACACCAGATTCAAATAACATCTAAAAAAAACAATACATGTACATAAGCTGCACTGAGGGAATGGTCAGCCAAAGGGAATGAATTTAATGTACCTTCATTTTCCCATTAAGTGAATTAGAAGAGTGTTGCACCCACAAATGAGCAGCAAGCCACAGAGATGAGTTATAAAAATGTTTTACCTCATCAAATATGTTATGTGCTTGCCTAAATTCTGCTATGTGCAGTAGCTTTCTAGAGGAGATCGCAGCATGCTTGAACTCCAATCACCTGCCTTAAGACGTTCAACCGAGAAGCATTCTCAGAAACGACTAGGCCGGTGACCGACCCACGCCCCGATCGCTTTGAGCCCACCTGCAGGTTGCCAAACACGGACGCCCTTCGCATCCCCAACCGTAATGCAGTGACTCCGCTGGGGGAACTTGGGGTGACAATTGAAGTACGGCGTCCCAGCCCAAAAGTGTCAATCGTAAATGCGGCTCCAGCAGGCTGAACTCTCTTAGTTCCAGTATCCAAAAAAAAAAAAAAAAGTCGTAAAAATCGCTGAGAAATTGCTGCTTTTACAGCTCCACAGTCCAAAAACGCCTTCTGTAGCAAGCTTCAGATGCCTCGGACATAGTTGTTATGTATTTACACTTTCATGTCTGTTGGCTGTAAAATCATTTTGTAAAATTTTAATGGTTCTAGTCTCATAAAGTGCATTTTACTTTATTGTACCGGGCTTTGGGATTATAAGAGCTGGAGTTAGGCTTGGATCCAGAATTCCAAAATCTGGAGGACTGTCACTATTTGTTTTAACTAAAGCAATTTGAAGTAGCGTCTTTTTTCCATAAATATTTTCATCCATCCATCTTCTAGTCATGCCCTTATCTTGGTCTGGGGGCCCGTGGAAATATTATATGTAAAATACATGAAAGCAGAACTGAAAAATGGATGTTGTTTGTTTTGAAACGATTGTAAAACAGGCTTACTGTCTTATGTTAAGGAATTGTAGGCCTACTTTGTGCGATTTAACAAAGTTTATGTATCCTCATTGCACTCACCCTGTAGTGAAATTCTTCACGTAGTGCAAATACCCTTTATAAACTGCACTAAACAAGCGTAATTATTTATTTGTAATCTCCCTTCGTTGGTGTCACCCTGACCTCACTGTGGAGCATGCAAGGAGTCACCTTTAACTTCATGAAAGTTGTCCTTCGAACTTCTTCCGAATGGCGTGCATCAGACATTAAGCCCCGAGGACTTTCATTACACAGCATTGCTTTGGTCTGTTATGAAATAACTTGCATTTTAACATGGACTAATTTCCCTGGCTACAGGTCTCGACTGGCTTTAAATTAAATTTATCAGTCATGTTACACATTTTAGAATGCCTTTCACTGCTTTTTCCCCTGAGTTCTCAATTCCCCAGATTCCTCATGGTAACTTTGTCCCAAATACACTTACAGTCAGAAAAATACACTTAAGACAGTCACTTACGGTTTTTCTACATTCCATAAAACTGGCTCACTGTAAATTTCAAGGCAGCCCTAATAGGTGGATTTGGGGGTGAAGTCCTGCATATTTCATGTATGTAAACACTTTCAGATGTCTTCCAGAACTGTCTATACAAGGCAAATACAATATTGTGTCAGTGGTCCTTAGAATTTTCAAGTACCTTACCTATTGAATTGGGCAGTAGTGGTAACATGATACAGTACGGTTGGACTTGCCCAGAGTTTTTATCTCCCAGAAGAAAACATCAATAGTCTGGGTTTTTAGAAGGTCCCTTCTGGGTAATGACCCTATCTGCATCTTTGATGTACCTTAGAACCCTAACCCCACAAGTGGGCAACGTGCCTTTTCTGAAAGCGCTGGCTAGGGATTTTTCCAGCCAGGTGAGAATGAGATTCTCCATCAACATTGCAGAGTTCCATGATGTTCACACCCTATATCCACTTGTGATGTCTGTGCAGCTGGACTTTTGGTTCTGTACAGTAAGCTGTTGTAGTTTGATAGGTACAAAAAATAGCATCTCATATAACACATCTGTCTTGCGACATCTCCGCTTGTCAAGGGATGTTTTCGTGTTCGCATTCCGTTCTGCGAGCACCGGTCTAAATCAGGAATTTAAGTGTGTAGTTGACTTTTAATCTGGTGCTTCATTATAAAAAAAAAACCTTTCAGCTAACATCTTCTGGGATGGATTAAGCAGACGAACACGGACAGAAGTCTGGCCTGTCTATGTTTGGAAGACTTCGCTTTGCGTCGTTTCTGTTACTGGTAAAGCGACGTGTGAACCAGCAAGGATATCTAACTACTAGTTTCAGTTTCTCACCAGCAATTTTGTCAGCTAGGAGCTAAGGGACCTGCAGTGATCAATTTACGAGTTCTGCATATTCTTAAAACCACTGATTTAAATAGGACAATGCATTAGTCGGGGATGATGACAAAAGAGACGGTCCCCCAGCATAAATGAGACATTTTTTTGGGGGGGCATAATGTGCTATGGTAACCACATTTGTAGGACACTGCCACAAGCGATCCACAACCCCCTGCCATCTGGCTCAGCCGACACCAGACTGCCCAGGAGCCATCACCAGAGCAGGCTGACATCTGTGTGCCCCACCTGCACCGCAGACGGCCGTCCATTTCCGGTTACGCGTCACTGCCGCCGGCCCCACTTGGCCACTAGGGGTCTCGTTACCCTCGTGCCAGTTTCGTGAAGGTGGCGTTTAAATCTAGCAGGGAACGATCGATTTTCAGAAAGGGCAGAGGTAAACACACTAATATTCCAGGCTGATTACTGGCACTGGGTTGTCCATTGAAAATTAAATGAAATTGGCTAATAAATGTTTGTAGAAACTTGATGGGTAATATCAAAAGTTGGAATATAACTTCAATGCATTCTTTTTTTAAAGATCCTTAAATCTTCCGTGATTCATTCTTTTCTGTTGACTTGAACTAAGTTAATAGTCTTGTAAATTGTGGATGGAATGCAGATATTGATCCAGAACACTGGGAAATAGTTTCCTGCATGTCAGTCCTTCCAAAAACAACACCATAGCACCATAGTTCCACGCTGAATGAATTTGTGCCAAGTTGCCACAGAAACCGCCATAATTCCAGAATGTTAATCACAAAACGTGTGATAAGATGATTCTCTTTTTTTTTTGTCACTTAACCATTAAAGTCTCTGTTGGATACATATCTTAATCACATCCTGTCAACTGTTATCTCCTCATAATTATGTTTCCAATTCACCACATTCTTTACCATGGCTCTGATATGAAATTAGACACTATAATTACTCTGGAACGTTGCCAAAAATTTAGTTGCGAATGTATAATTCTATTGCTTTTTTTGTCTGTAGAAATGCTTTACTTTTTTGCCTACCAATCATTTAATTTCACAGTTCCTGGTCTGAACGTATCTTGAACACATGAAAGCTCTTCTGAAGGAAAAGGAAAACAAGTGCTGTAGTCTTTGAACAGCACACACGTGCCGGGCATATTGCGAAAATAATGGAATGGGAGTTCAGTTCTGAAACCCGTAAGCCCTTCATCCCTTTATCATGAGATCAGGTTCTGAAAATGTATCAGCTTCCCCCGTTTGATGAAACGGAGTACATTTTAGATGAATTTCAGATGCCTACTGATTAGGAAGTTAGCATGTCATCTTGCTTTTCTCTGAGCTAACTGAGCTAACTAGTCAATGCAATAAGTTGTAGTCCATCGCAAATTATAATGTACCTGTTAAATGAAACTCGGTCTCATGAAAGCAAAATTGAGAGATGCATAAAAACCTGGCTTAGTGTTTTTAAGCTTTGACCATTGGTATTATGTTTAATTTTAACCTCGTCAATCAAAGTAACTGGCCGATATTGCCTCGGTCATTTCCATCCAGTTTAATAAGCTGATCCTTCGGACTTTTTTGTGCAGGTACAGAGTGCAGAATAGACTGGATCGGACCCTCATTCTGAGCCACAATACATCTCTCCAAAAACATTGTGGCTCTTGCTCCCCCTGGGCTCGTATAAGAATTGTGGGTATCGTTGCATGGTGGCTTGAGTAAAAGAATCAATTTTGGGCTTATTGACTGAAGAATCTGCCTAATTTGAAATAAACCGGACAACAAAAACAAATGTATTCGAAAATGACAATGAAATTTTAATAGTAGTACTGTTTTTTTTTTTTTTCCCCAAGCTAGAAGCGTCATGTTGGCGACATATCAAGGAATGCCATGGATTTGCTGGCCATGTGTGTTTGAAGTTTTGGCACGTGTGTTTCCATCAATTTGTCTGAGAGCAGCACAAGCAACCAGTCCAATTTGAAAATGAAAGGCACCCATCTGTCTGGTCTGGTATATAAGGGTGTAGCTCGTGTCACGTACACAAGATGGATGGAGAATCTTCAAATCGATCGGACCAACCAGCGGAATGTGATGGTCACGTTGTTATGTTCCTGTGGTCAGATGTACGCTTTGGGATGCGAGGTGTCCAGGTGATCTATCCATATTGATTTGTTACAGGTATTCCTGACAATATTTCGCTGTATCTTTATGAAGGACATTAATGGCCTGTAAATGTCTGACAAACATTGTGGACCAGCTCAAACAAGCCAGTCGCAAAAATGTACTCAAAGCGTTAACTGCTGTAGTTTTGTTGGGTTTTCCATCAAACAGCAGTAATGCAATAAGCAGCGTTTATTAGGACTGAAATGATTTTATTGATCTGTTTTCGGTTGCCGAGATCCTTTACAACCGCATGACCTGGAAGGTGATGCTTGGATTTGGTCCAGCTCTGTACAAGGACATCGGACAGCACTGCTGCACGCAAAACAATTTATGGAGCAGCAGAGAAACACATCCACGGTTCTCAATAAAGCCACACTGGGTGGGTGACAGTGATCCTGGGCACGCTCGTGATGACACGCCAGCTTCATGCTTGACACACAAACCCTTGTGCTAAGGACCATTTAGAGACCGCAGCAAAGCGAAGCTCCTGTCTTCGCCCGATGGGGACGAACCGAAAATGAGACACTAACTCCATGCTAAGAGTCTGAGCAGAAATCGAAGCCAAAAGCTTGTAGGCGTGTGGCTTCAGCGCTACCCGCTAAGCCACCCTGCTGCCATATATCATTCCGGCATTATAATTTATACTTTATTTCGGCAAGCAATGTAAACATTTATCGTTATATGATCAAATATGCTTGCATATGATTTGTTCATAAACGTCTCATAAAATCAGACAATATATATGCAACAACGAGGTGTCATAAAGACATATTGGAACTGTAAAGTGTCAGGCATGAAAAATGCACGTAGCGCCCAGAACAAAGGATTTGTACTAAAAAAGGCGAAACCTTAAGACCTCTTGATTTTTTTTGTCTTCGAGATAGATGTTTGTTTGGCCATACGGCGATATGTTTTCAGGTTCCTTGGAGTTAATGCTTATCACTATGGCAAAATTGTGTAGGCAACACAGAGCAGCGCAGGTGTGGACGGCAGGTGAAAACACGCGAGAGGGAGGCCCTGCACCTCGAGAGACAGAGCCTGTGCATCGTTGACAAGGCACCGAGCGTGATGCGAGCCTGATGGAAATGAAAGAAGTCAGGCTGTCACCGCGGGGGCACGGTGTGGGAGCGTGCCAACCGTGACGCTCTGCCAAGCTCGACACCTCTGTCACGCTTCACCCTCAGCGCCCTCGCTTTGCAGCTTGCACTACATCACAAACGCCAGGTGACAACGACCTGTGAAGCCTCCACGGTAAAATCGCAGGAAGTCGGCTGCGTGAGCTCCACTAAGAGGCCAGATGGCTGCCCGCCACCCAGAGATCACCGTCACTGCGATGTCACCGACGAGACAGAACGGTCCGGTGTCATGACACCTGAGACAGACTCCTCACGGGTGCCAAAAGGTCCGTTTAAAAAACACAGATGTTTGGTATAGCACCCCAGAACATGTTGGGGCTTCATTAGCTCTGTGCTTCATTAGTGTTTGGGGCACAGTGGTTAGCGTTGCAGCCTCACACCTTCATGATCGGGGGTTTGAATCACACCTTTACCCAATGTGTGCATGGAGTTTCCATGTTTGCCTCATGTGACATGCGGTTTGAGGAACTGACATCTTTAAATTTCCCCTAAGATGTGTGTGAGTGCCTTGTGATGGAATAGCATCCCATCCAGGGTGTACCCCATAATCAAGAAGGTAACTGGTGGTCTGTGTTTGTCAGACACTTTGGCGTAAAAGTCGGGCGCACTGTCTGTCTCAAAATGGAATGTGTCATTTACAAATGGCGGTGGCTAAGGGCACGGGGCCCAAGGCTATGATGTGTATTCTGTCGCTCGTCCTGCAGGAACCTTGAGAAAGGTGAAGAAAACCGGAGTGTAAGACAACAGATAGTCAGGGATGCGTGACGACAGGGGTAAGCCACTGCGAATGTGACACGCTCACCCCCACGCAGGTCATCTTTAGAGTGCCCCCCCCAGCCCCATCCTCGATGATCACCCCTTGCGCTGAGGCGCTGTGGTCACGTCTATCAGCTCCAAGCGTCCGCTGAGTTTATAGTCTTATCATGGTGGTGCTGCATGTAGTTCTTTAAAAAATATATAAATAAAAAATTTACGAGCCCAAAAAATGACGTGTAAACAAGAAACTTTCTGTTAAGCCTTCAGGGACCTAAAGAACAAATTTATACTAATTCTTCAGGCGCTTTTTTTCTCTTAAGGAAGATGTGAATCTTAAAAACCTATTAATGAGAGTACTCAGCTAAATAGTTTACGTAATCTAAATCAATCATGATGTTTCCCAATAACCAGCATGGAATAGCGTCTAACAGCCCACAGGGAATCGGTTCTGATGAATCTTCTCTCTCATTTGCCAGGCTATTACATCCTTAGCAAGGAAGGATTCAGTTATGCACTGAAATGATAAATGCCAGACTCAGCTGCAAAGTCCAGCGTTTATGGCCATCAATTCAAAACAGAATGATTAACAAAAGCTTTCTGTTACAACATCTTTTCATCAAAATACAATGCCTGTAATATTTGTGTTAATTCATACCCAACAATATTTCTTGCTAAAATATTATGCTCTGTTTTGCGGTCATTTTCCAAACACGCTAACATTCTAAAAACACTAGCATAAATTTTTCTTGCCATGACCTTTCCCCAATACACCGTCAAATTGCATTATTTTTAAAGGCCAAATTGCTATAATTATTTCCAAATATCCATTGCTTTCTGTAAAATTGCTTTATCATTGAAGCGTTTCTTGCCATTGATGAGACTTTCATCATTATTAAGAAGCATTTTTCTGCTTGCCAATCTTCTGGAGTAGTTCTCATTTAGTAGACAGAAATAATGAGTAATTAGGTTGTTCTGCCTTTCCAATAATGGTTTTTCTTGCATTGGAGTAAAATAGGTAGATTCAGCTTGCAGGCCAAAGGACAAACTAGTCTGCGGTAAATCCAGGGACCCTTTCAGTCATGACCTCAAAGGCCCGACTTCGGGAAGGAGGCCAATGGGAAAATAGAGCAGGTTTGCAGACTTGCATATTTGTGTTTTTGATTGTGTAGCAGAGAAGAGGCAGGGGCCAGACAGGGTAGGGGTTTCAGAATGTTTGCCTTAATGAACAAGCAGCTGTCCAGCCCTTATGACCAACCATGTCACAGTGGCCTCCTCTGTGGGTTTGATTGTGACAAACCGGATTATGGGGTACACAATTGACCTGGCATTCTGCCTCCACCCTGATCCCCCAACGTGCCTGCGGAGCCCCCCGTGACTCCATCGAAGTCAGCTAGACCGGCCTACCCTCAGTGCCCACAGGCTTTATAGAAATGGCTCCCCTGAATGATCCTGTCATGGGACAGGTTGGCCACCATCAGTGTCGATGTTGAAGGTTAACCAAAAATACGACTGAGCCTGAGTGTGAAAAATATCAGTCTGTGAGTGGCTGGGCACTTAGGAGGACACCGTGAGAGAAACTCAAAGTGAAACATGATCTCGTAGAAGTTCGGTGTGTCCTCCCTTCCTGTCACTTGACCATCCTGGTCGGTTTTCAGCTGAGCTACCAAACCTGTTCTTCAACTCAATCATCTGTCTGCTTCCTCCATTATGCTGTTGACAATCACGTATCTGATCGTCCTGCTTGACTGTTGTTCACCATATCGTGTTAATGAACCTGTCCTGCCCGGTGTCGGCGTGAGGAGGATGGGCTTCCCCCTGGAGTCTGGTTCCTCCCAAGGTTTCTTCCTCCTGAGGGAGTTTTTCCTTGCCACTGTCGCCTTTGGCTTACTCTCTGGGGACCCTGGGCCCGGGACTATGGACTATGATCCAGACAGGACCGTATAAAGTGCTTTGTGACAGCGCTCCATGTTAAAGCTGGTATATAAATGATTCAATTGAATTTTGTAAATTCGCTAAGTCATGTCCACTGTGTTCACTTTGAACGGACTGAACCAAACCTGCAGCTACGTGGAAACGTCTGCTAATCTTTCATACGTGGACCCGCTGTGTATGTAAACTTCACGCATCGTTTAGGTTCAAATTGCACGCTGCTCTCTACGTTTTGACGGACTTGTCTGAATCTCTACTCATTCCCCTTGCTTTCTTTCTCTATACTACCACGCTTTTGTGCCGAGCTCCAAGACCCACTGAACGTAGACGCCGGAGCGTAGACACGATTCTAACTCGTCGCATTAAAAACAACAGTTTATTGCTTTTGATGTGTGTGTTTTTTTTCTACTGTTACAGCACTAATTGTCACTGGAAACGACTTTTCAAACAACTCATTTAAAAACAGTAAATCAAGCGAAACAAATTGATAATAACGCAAGAGTGCCCCCGGATTTATTTTCCTTTTCAAAATGTGACTAAACATTTATGTCAGTATTTAGGCATTTAATTGTGCCATTTTTGACTCGTTGTTGTTGTTTAGTCACGCGGTCGTGTCCGACTCTTCGCGACTTCATGGACCACAGCACGCCAGGCCACCCTGTCCTCCACCGCCTCTCGAAGCCTGCCCAAACTCATG